>OY728123.1:667245945-667845945 GCA_963277665.1 Viscum album
GCGGAGTTGCGGAGACGGCTTGCGGGTGATGATCCCCTTGTCATGTGGAGTCCATGGGGATGTCTTTATGTTGTCATTATTTGTTTTTAGACCAATTTTAGTGTCTTTAAACATATGTATTCAGATCTGGTTTTGTTAAGAATTGTTTAGCATGAAAATTTCAGATTCTAATAATTGATTGTTTTTTTTATGATTTATGATTTCATACTCGGGTAAATCGTTCCCAAACAAGATTTGTTTGATACCCGGGAACTTGTTCCAGCCCGTGGGGATAGGGAACGCCCTTCGGCCCTTGCCACGGGCTGGGTTTTTTGTCGTTAATGGTGGCGACCATATCCGGTTCATGACAGCGCAGGATAAAAAAACAAGGCCCAAACCCTCTACTACTTTTTTTAACAATGTTATCTTCACAGGATTTTGTTCGGATTGGTAAGATTTTGGAATGGAGAGACAAGCAGAGAAGAGGGTGTCTTGAGAGGTCCGTTGGAACCTTCAGATGGAAAGACAGGCCACCGGAGCTCACCCGGTGACCCATGGAAGACCGCCGCCGACTGGTGCCGGGGGGGGGGGGGGTGGTGATGGCGGTGACTGGCACTGACCGACCGCAGAGGAGGCAGTGCACTGTCGTGTGCCCTAGGAGGAGGAGTCCATAGCTTTTTATCCATGACGGTGGAGGGACCCACCTCTTATGGGTCCTGCAGCACCCCGTGGTTCCATCGCTTCTCAAACCGAATGGCTACGACCATTCGGGAAAACCGGGGGAGCTGCCCCCCCCGCACCAACTAGGGAGGACCCCAGATAGCAGGACGTGCCCTCCACAGGTCGGGCCATGCGGTCCCAGTGAACCACGCCCTTCGAGGGCTAGGCCGCGCGATCCCAGCAGAATGTGCCCCTCCATGGGCCGGGCCGCGCCAACCCAGCGGGCCGCGCCCCCCTTGCGGGCCGGGCCACACCCCTACGTGTTGGGACAGACCGCGGCCTAGTGGGCTGAGCTTGCCGTATCCCAACCAAGCTAGGCAAGGCCTAGACTGGGTCAGGCCGGGTTGGTCCGACTGGGTCAGACTGGACTCAGACCCAACCAAGCCCAGTTTCTCTTAAAGGGCCATAACATGTGAATCAGACATCCATTTGATGAAGTGTCTATGATAATGGGATCCTTGGAGAGTGACAAACCTTTTGGTATACTCCACTTGAGGTTTGGAAAATGTTGGAGTATGGCCGGGTAGGATCGAACCCGAATCTAATCGGGCCCTCAACATTAAAATGCCAATAACTTACAAACTGGGCATCTGATTGACACGCCGTCTATCACGTTGGAAACTTTACGACATGGAGGTACTTTGGGATATTTCTTCATGGAACTCCATGGATGTTGAGGTATGACCGATGGCTTGAGGAGCGGATCCTCCCAGAATCTAGCATTCTTAGTGAGAGAATCTTGTGGTTGGCTGTAACGTGAAGAAAGAACATCAATACTATGTGGGTTAGCATCTAATGATCCTATGCGGGTCAGTTATTAGCGATCCTGTGTGGGTCAGTATCTATCGATCCTATGTGGGTCAGCGCCTAGTGATCCTGTGTGGGTTGGCATCTATCGATCCTATGTGGGTCATCATTTATCGATTCTGTGTGGGTCAACATCTATCGATCCTGTGTGGGTCAGCAGTATAGCCTCTCGACAGAATAATATGATCTAGATTTATGACTAATCATATATACTTATTTACTTGAGTTATATACCTAGTGTGAGCTGAGTATTTTACCTTCTTAGTGTTACCTTTGTGGCACTTTTACCTTCGTGGTGTTACCATTGTGGTGTTACCTTTGTGGTACTCTGACCTTCGTGGTGTTAACTTCGTGGTGTTACCTTTGTGGCACTCTCACCTTCATGGTGTTACCTTCATGGTGTTACCTTTATAGTATTATTTCTTCATGGATCAGTTTTTATAAAAGCTTAAAATTTGGAGCCTTAAGTTTCCTCATGAATGAGACGAGTATCTTGATAACTTAGGCATATGTATGGGCATATAACTAAGTAGAGCTGATGTCTGCCTCATTCTCTGTGATTGAAGACTTGGTTTGTGTTATTTTAATTTATGGAACTCAGGGAGACCTATAGGGTCTCAGGGTCCCTACTGAGTATTGTTATACTCACCCCTGCACGGGTTACGCCCGCACCTTGCTGTGTCTTGTGCAGACGACATACAACGTTGATCGAGGCTAAGGGAGCCAAGACTGGACGGTTCTTAGAGGTGGACCATTTTACGTGATGTACCGTAGTGACTAATAATTGTGAGGTATACCTACCCTTCAGGTAGGATCCTCGGTGGGCAATTTAGGAGCTATTTTTCTCTTTTTAGTTGTATTGTACTTTCCAGTCGGGCTTGTATTCTGGACCCTTTACTTTCAGTACAATTTTTACTACAACAGTTTAATTCGTGGTTTCTACTTGTTTAGTTCTTGGATTGTGTGTTTGTATAGGTTTAAAGGCAATGCCTTCCCATTATTTGGATATGCCTTTCTGGTGCTAGTCTCTATCCCTTGGCCTATGGAAGGTGGGTTTGGGGTAGTCACGGCACGGGCCCCGAGGGATGGGTCATGACAAAGTCGTATTAGAGGAGTGAGTTCTACCAAAGAACTAAGACTATGATATTTTCTACATGGAAATAGCGTTAAGTGTTATGAGTATGGTTTTCAGTTTTGGGAATCCAGTGTTGGTGCGGTGGCCAACGTATCCATACACCAGGACCCTGAATTCTGATTTATGAATCAGTGCACAAAAACACTAATTGCGTGTGTTTTGGAAGTGTTTTACTTTTGATCTCTTGAGTCAGCTCACCAGGTATGACTTATTGACCGCGACACACTTATTTTATTTTAGGATTCCACCACGTAGACAACCATCTAGGATTCCCGAGAGAGTACATGATGACCGCCCACCGAGCGATGAGGCCTGGGTGCAGGGACCTCTTACAGTGTTAGCACCTTCGGGTGGTGCACCAGTAGCACCACCACCCGTTGGGCAGCAGATGCCACCAGCTCCACCAGCAGAGGGTGTTCGCCGACTGAGCGCATTTCACAAGTTTTAGTGGAAGAGGCCTCCGATGTTCCGAGGCGAGACGGATCCGCGGGCAGCTAAGGACTAGCTAGAGGCTGTGGCCAAAGTTTTTCTCTTAGTTGGGACACCAGCTGATCTGACGGTGATCCTAGCTGCCAGTCTCTTCCAGGGAGCAGTTGGGAGATGGTAGAGTCTCACACTCCAATTATATGATGAGGGCCTTTTCAGGGCATAGTTCGTCCTAGAAACCCTATGCTATGTGCGTATACAGGAGCTACTTCACTTACAACAGGGTAGCATGACCGTGGCCCAGTACTCAGCAAGGCTCACTGATCTCTCTCACTACTCCACTGACATGGTACGTGACACTTTCATCAGGGAACATACCTTTGAGCAGGGCCTACGATGGGAGATCAGAGCATTGATGATATCACTCAACATTCTAATGCAGGCTGGGGTGCTAGAGTGAGTGCTTTTGGTGGAGATATTCCTACCTGATCAGACACCGACAACGAGAGCCACCACCAGACGTCAGGTAGCAGAGTCATCCACAGAAGGTAGTAGACAGATGATGCAGGGGCCCAAGTGGGCCAAAACTTCTGGTGGATGACCTCAGGATATAGGGTCGGTGGCGCGGGGCTCACGGGATATATGAGGACAGATGAGGACCAGGCAATGCTACTCGTGTAGCGGGCAAGGTCACATGGATCGTGATTGCCCGACCCACTATATAGATGACCAGAAGATGGTCAAGGGACCACCAAGGCAGAGGAAAAGATTTAATCGAGGAGGTCCGTAGGCAGCAGACAGACGTGGCAGAGGAGCTGGCCATACAGCAGGCGGTGGTCGGCGATTCCAGTTTCTACCGCCACCACCTCCAGGAGGTCCAGCCCGACCATAGGGAGCAGGAGGACAAGGATGAGCTCAGCTCCAATCAGCTGAGGTGTAACATCCCAAGTAAGTAATGAATAATAGATATTTTTATCTATGTCTATTAATGAATTAGATAGTGTTTTAGAGGCTTAAAATGATAATAAATCCAATCTTAAGCATGGAATACACTGATATTTTTAAAAGATTGTTTTACTGCCTTTTGATGGAAAACCATATTTTAAATCTATCTTTTGACAATTTTATAAGCTCTATTTGTCAAAATAAACTTATTATTTATGATTGGGACATCAAAATTTACTTTGGGTGAATTTTTGGTATTTTTCCGATAAAGTTCATTTTTTTAATGAATAGTGAAAAATGTTGTATTTTAATTCAAAACCTCTTTTTAATATAATTTATTTATATGATTATATTATATTTTGAATTGGTTTTAAAGTTCAATTAGAATATATTTTTACCATTTAATCCAATAGTGTTCGTTGGAATTAATTTCACTTTGAAATTGGACTTAAACTAGTGTCAATCTTTTGATACTTATTGTTTCATAAAAACACGCTATTTTCTCTGACAACAGGAATTAATTATTAAATTAATTAATGCAACTTATATGTTTTTAATTTTTTAAAATAGACATCATTTTTGAATTTGTAATATCAAATATAGCTTAGGGTGAAGTTTTGGTTTTTTTCTGGAAAACTTCAATTTTTGATGAATAGTGAAACCACTAAGAGGTACTTATAAAAACTGATTTTTTCGTTTAAATGAAATTTTACCACCTCTGTGTTTTGAATTTCAAAAATCCGACATACATGGTTGTCATTAAGAAGTAAAATGTGGTTCAATGGGATTAAAATAATTTTTTGGTGAATAGTAACTTTTAAGTTTTTAATCGCGATTAGAGGTAATTAGTGTAATTTAAGGTAAGAATAATGTTTTAATAATATGAGATGAGCTTGACACATGTCATAACCTTATTGGATGTGTCATGACCGACCAAGACAATCCATGGGTCAACTTGGGGACCCCATGAAGCCACTTTGGTAGGACAATGACATTAATATCTTTTTATTTAATGTTAAAATAAAAATGACACAAACATGAGTTGTTTTACTAAAACAATTTTTACATGGATACAAGTCATATTTTTGACTCTAAATATTAATTGGAAAGATAAAAATATTTCCTACATCATAATAGTGTTTTTATAATTTTTAGACATTAAATAAATTAAATTATTTATGACACCATGATGATGCAGCGATTACCTCATTATTTAATGATTTAAATAAAATGAAAAGATAATGTAAAATCTATAACCTACACATGTCCAAAACCTATTGGATGGGTAGATTTCGAACACTTATCACCTTATCCTAGAATTATATCAATGTGGGACCTTTTAAATTTGAAAATAATTTTAAAATAAAGTAACATTTCTTTACTTCCCAAGAGTGCCCCTTCTCTCCTCTTATAAAAGGCCCCCACCTCTACCTCCTTACCCACACTTCCAAAGCCTTTGGCTCGGACAAAACCTGCCCATTTTGTCTCTCCACATCCCTCTATAACTACTAGAAGCCTCACTTTGGGCAGAAGTCTTCCCAAGGAATCCTTTGAGCTCAAATCAAAAAGAGTTACCCGATTTAAAGGTAGTGTCTTCTCTTGTGTTCTTATGTTTTATTTTGCTTCTCCAACCCCCTAAACTCTTTTTATTCATTTATTTTGTAACAAAAACAGTATATTCCATATACTAGGATGTTTTTATAAGAATTATTAGAGCTACACTTACACACACCTACATCTAATGGTTAAAGAACATACTCTTTCCGTGGATGGTGAATTTATGCCTCACGAAACGATGATTGTTCAACACTCATATATCACCTTCAAAGGTGGCCATTAAGATGTCACTATATTTATATATTATATATAATATGTTTATGTTTTACTTAAGCTTCTGTATTTTTCATTTATGGCATATCTTTATGGTTACCATTATGAGTAAACGCGATATCTTCATTTTAGGAAGTGCGGACTACCGCCCCCTCAAAGTGATTTGATTCATTAATACCATATGTGGTACATATAAAGGATATATTTAATGATATTATATATGATACCATACTGGAATTAAAATACTATTATGTATCATTATGTTTTAATTCCATAAAATACGAAATAGAAATGAAAGTAGCGTTCATGCGTACGTACGGCTTACCGTCTCCATGAACGGTGCATTCAATTTCTTACCTCTAAACCTTGTATAATATTATAAATGCATGTATATACTGAATATATATGATATATATGATATATACACCATGAGTATAACTATGGATATAATGGATACATGAACAACTTGTAATTATAAAGAGCATATTTTAACTCAAGTACCAATGATCATTAAAACGACCGTTATTAACTAAAATAATTACATAGTGTTCATGAAATGGTAATAAGTGATATAAAAGGAATAATTAACTTGAAAAAGGTTCTTAAGCATTTATAAATTAACTCAAGTTTATTATTCAGGAGATTAAAGAACGATCAAGTCAAGTCGGATATGAGGTATGGGACTTCGTTTCAATCTCCTTTCATTGAGACATATTTCATTTTATACACAACTTTCTTTTATACGGTGTATAAAACCCTTTGAATTTTACGTCTATTCAAAAGGAATATTTTTTATACGAAGCGTTTTACTAAATGAAAAAAGGGAATGTTTTTTTTCGTACGTATGCGGCGACAACGACTTCTCCGCTGCCATGACCATTATTTGAGTTTCGACTTCCTCTACAAGCCATCCCTTTTTTTAAAAAAGAAAAATAAATACCATGTTTTACTTTTCTTTTATTTTGGTATTGAAAATGGTTTTGATAACATTTTTATTATATCAATGTGTTATTGATATCTTGTGATTGAAATGTGGAAATGTTATGTTTCCTTTATGCATGTTTTATGTGATACAATTATGTTATGGTTATTGGGAATTGTTATGAAGACGGGTGGTTCTGTGATAAACTAAGGGCGGGTGAGCCCGATATAGCTCTCCAATGCATTGGGTAACGCAAAGGAGTGAAATGTTAAGGTTTCTCCGAAGAGATTTAGGGAATATACTGTGATGGGTATTCCAAACGTAACCAAGAGGGTTACTCCCTACGTAAGAATGTTATGAATGCCTCAAGTTACCTTTATGTCTTATGATTTCTATGATTTATTCATGATTTGATGAGGTATGTTAAAGTGCCTATGTTTTATGGGTAAAGTATGATTTCATTCTTATGTATATATGAACTCATGTTTCCTTTCCATATTTTTATAACCCTTACTGAAATTTTTATGCTCATCCCAAGTTTTTGAAATTTTTTTCACAGGTCAAGGGAAAGGTACATGATATGATGATAGTGTCAAGGAAGTGTCAAGAAAGAATCCATGTTTTATTTTAAATATGTTTCCGTTGATGGGAAAAATGAATACTATCTTTTATGTAACCACTTTTCTTAAATGTGGAATGTAATACATGTTTTATAATCTAATTATCTAAAACTCTAAACCTGAAAAGATCCTCAATGTGTAATCTTGTAATAACACAAGATTAAGTAAGGTTTAAGTCCGAGGCCTTATAGTCGGTATCAATGGTCGGTTTAGATAACTTTAGGAGTTATAATTCTATTAAATTATTATCCAATAATATTTTTTTTATGGTCAAATTGAAATGATATAGCATTTGAAGATTACCATGTTGATTCTCATATGATATTTTTGTGTTAAGAATGGTTTTTCATAGAGGAAACATAACAGATTTTCTGGGAAGGCATACAGAGGGAAATGACCCTTCAAATTAGTATCCTGAGATGGTCAGAATCAGAACTAAACAGTTTGTTGCAGTGATGGCTCAGTTGACTCAGGTGAAAAATGTCGGTTGTTTTTATTGATGATATTTTGGTGTTTTCTAAAAGTAAATAGGAGCATGAAAGTCATATAAGGGTTATCTTGCAAACCATAAAAGAAAAGAAACTGTATGGAAAATTCAGCAAGTGTGAGTTTTGGTTACAACAAATTTCATTCCTTGGTCACATTGTTTCTAAAGATGGGATAACTGTTGATCCTGCAAAAACAAAGGTTGTTGAAGAATAGACAAGACCCACAAATATAACTGATATTCGTAGCTTCCTTGGTTTGGAAGGCTATTACTGAAGGTTTGTTAGAAATTTTTCCCAGTTATCTAGTCCAATGACTAAGCTAACTCATAAGGGTGCTAAGTTTATCTAGACAAAAGAATGTGATGATTGTTTTCAGGAACTGAAAAGAAGATTGGTGAATGCTCCAGTTTTGGAACTAACTTCCAGGAATGGTGAGTTTTTATCTACAGTTATGCTTCATTGAAAGGACTTGGTTGTGTCCTAATGCAGAATGATTAGGTAATTGCTTATGCTTCACTAAAGTTGAAAAACTCATGAGGTAAATTACCCTACACATGATTTGGAATTAGCTGCTGTTGTTTTCGCTTTAAAAATTTGGAGGCATCATTTGTATGGAGTAAAGTGTGAAATACATACTGATCACAAAAGTTTAAAGTATATATTCACTCAGAAATATTTGAACATGAGACAGAGGAGATGGATGGAATTAATCAAGTATTATGATTGTACAATTCATTACCATCCGGGAAAAGAAAATAAAGTGGATGATGCTTTGAGTCAGAATAGTAATGCTTCATTAACCATGCTAAGTTTGGAACGAGATCCTTTGGTTTTTGATTTGATGAACTTTGGCATAGAAGTTGTTGGTTCAGGAAGTTCTTCTGTTTTGTTTCAGGTATCAGTGAGATCATCTCTATCAGACAGAATCAAGAAAGCACAGAAGCAAGACAGTGAGTTGCAGAAAGAGGTAGAGCTGGTTTAGAAGGGTAAGTTTCCTAAATTAAACATTGATAATGATTGTGTTTTGAGATTTGGGAAGAGATTGTGTGTGCCATGTGATTCACAGTTGAAGAGAGAGTTGTTATGCGAATCTCATAGTTCTCCGTTTTCAGTTCATCCTGACAGTACTAAGATGTATAGAGATCTTCGGGAGTATTACTGGTGGGATGGAATGAAAAGAGATATTACTGATTTTACTGTGAAGTGTTTGACATGTCAACAGGTTAAAAAAGAGAGGCAGTTACCGAAAGGGATTCTTCAGCCATTACCAGTGCCAGAGTGTAAATGAGAGAATATATCCATGGACTTTGTTGTGGGATTACCGAAGACATCTCGAGGTAATAATGCAATCTGGGTTATTGTTGATCGCCTGACTAAATCTGCTCATTTACTTGCTATACAAGATACTTTTTCCCTAGATCAACTTTCCTGTTTGTATCTTAAAGAGATAGTCAGGTTACATGGATTTCCTCTCTCCATTGTATCTGACCGTGATCCCAGGTTCACTTCTAACTTTTGGAAAGGCCTTCAGAAGTCGTTGGGTACTGAATTAAATTTTAGTACAAATTTTCATCCTTAATCAGATGGGCAGTCAGAACGAACGATCCAGACATTGGAGGATATTCTACTTGCTTGTTCGATGGATTATCAGGGAATTTGGGACCAACATATTTCTTTGGTTGAGTTTTCTTATAATAAAAGTTTTCATTCCAGTATACAGATGGAACCATTTGAGGCATTATATGGGAAGCGGTGTCGAACTCCATCTTTTTGGGATGAAGTGGGTGAAAGGAAACTGATGGGACCATAATTGGTAGAAGAGATGGCAGAAAAAGTTCAGTTGATTCAGAAACACATGAGAACAGCTCAGAGCAGGCAGAAGAGTTATGCGGATAACCGGAGGAAGGATCTATCTTTCGAGGTAGGTGATCATGTTTTTCTCAAAGTTTCACCGTGGAAAAGTGTGATGCGATTTGGTAAGAAAGGAAAGTTGAGTCCAAGGTTCATTGGACCATATGAAATTCTGGATAAAGTTGGATCAGTTGCTTACCGAGTGGCTTTACCTCCGAGTTTATCTCAAGAACACAATTTTTTTCATGTTTCGATGTTGAGAAAGTATATGCCAGATTCATCTCATGTTTTGATCCCAGAGGTAGTTCAGTTGGAAGAGAATCTCTCTTATGAGGAACAACCGGTCCAGATTCTTGACCATAGGGAGCAATTGTTACGGAATAAGTTGATTCATCAGGTAAAGGTTTTGTGGAAAAACCACATGATTGAAGAGGCAACATGGGAATCTGAAAATGCAATAAGGGATAAATACCCCCACTTATTCGATAAGTAAATGAATTGCGAGGATGAAATTTTATAAAATGGGAAAGGATGTAACATCCCAAGTAAGCAATGAATAATAGATATTTTTATCTATGTCTATTAATGAATTAGATAGTATTTTAGAGGCTTAAAATGATAATAAATCCAATCTTAAGCATGGAATACACTGATATTTTTAAAAGATTGTTTTACTGCCTTTTGATGGAAAACCATCTTTTAAATCTATCTTTTGACAATTTTATAAGCTCTATTTGTCAAAATAAACTTATTCTTTATAATTGGGACATCAAAATTTACTTTTTGTGAATTTTTGGTATTTTTCCGATAAAGTTCATTTTTTAATGAATAGTGAAAAATGTTGTATTTTAATTCAAAACCTCTTTTTAATCTAATTTATTTATATTATTAGATTATATTTTGAATTGGTTTTAAAGTTCAATTATAATATATTTTTACCATTTAATCCAATAGTGGTCGTTGTAATTAATTTCACTTTGAAATTGGACTTAAACTAGTGTCAATCTTTTGATACTTATTGTTTCATAAAAACACGCTATTTGCTCTGACAGTGGGAATTAATTATTAAATTAATTAATGAAACTTATATGTTTTGAATTTTGTAAAATAGAAATCATTTTTTAATTCGGAATATCAAATATAGCTTAGGGTGAAGTTTTGGTTTTTTTCTGGAAAGCTTCAATTTTTGATGAATAGTGAAACCACTAAGAGGTACTTATAAAAACTAATTTTTTCGTTTAAATGAAATTTTACCACCTATGTGTTTTGAATTTTAAAAATCTGACATACATGGTTGTCATTAAGAAGTAAAATGTGGTTCAATGAGATCAAAATAATTTTTTAGTGAATAGTAACTTTTAAGTTTTTAATCACGATTAGAGGTAATTAGTGTAATTTAAGGTAAGAATAATGTTTTAATAATATGAGATGAGATTGACACATGTCCTAGCCTTATTGGATGTGTCATGGACGACCAAGACAATCCATGGGTCAACTTGGGGACCCCATGGAGCCACCTTGGTAGGAAAATGACATTAATATCTTTTTATTTAATGTTAAAATAAAAATGACACAAACATGAGTTGTTTTACTAAAACAATTTTTAAATGAGGTTAGACAAGTCATATTTTTGACTCTAAATATTCATTGGAAAGATAAAAATATTCCCTACATCATAGTATTTTTTTTATAATTTTTAGACATTAAATAAATTAAATTATTTATGACACCATGATGATGCAGCAATTACCTCATTATTTAACGATTTAAATAAAATGAAAAGATAATGTAAAATCTATGACCTAAACATGTACAATACCTATTGTATGGGTGGATTTAGAACCCTTATCACCTTATCCTCTAATTATGTCAATGTGGGACCTTTTAAATCCGAAACTCATTTTAAAATAAAGTAACATTTTTTTACTTCCCAAGAGTGCCCCTCCTCTCCTCTTATAAAAGGCCCCCACCTCTACCTCCTTACCCACACTTACAAAGCCTTTGTCTTGGCCAAACCCTACCCATTTTGTCTCTCCACATCCCTGTCTAACTCCTAGAAGCCTCACTTTGGGCAGAAGTCTTCCCAAGGAATCCTTTGATCTCAAATAAAAAAGAGTTACCCGATTTAAAGGTAGTGTCTTCTCTTGTGTTCTTATGTTTTATTTTGCTTCTCCAACCCCCTAAACTCTTTTTATTAATTTCTTTTGTAACAACAACAGTATCTTCCATATACTAGGATGCTGTTATAATAATTATTAGAGCTAAAATTACACACACCTACATCTAATGGTTAAAGAACATACTGTTTCTGTGGATGACGAATTTCTGCCTCACGAAATGATGATTGTTCAACACTCATATATCACCTTCAAAGGTGGACATTAAGATGTCACTATATTTATATATTATATATAATATGTTTATGTTTTACTTAAGCTTCTGTATTTTTCATTTATGGCATATCTTTATGGTTACCGTTATGAGTAAACGCGATATCTTCATTTTAGGAAGTGTAGACTACCGCCCCCTCAAAGTGATTTGATTCATTAATACCATATGTGGTACATATAAAGGATATATTTAATGATATTATATATGATACCATACTGGAATTAAAACACTATTATGTATCATTATGTTTTAATTCCATAAAATATGAAATAGAAATGAAAGTAGCGTTCATGTGTACGTACGGCTTACCGTCTCCATGAACGGTGCATTCCATTTCTTACCTCTAAACATTGTGTAATATTATAAATGCATGTATATACTAGATATATATGATATATATGATATATAAATCATGATTATAACTCTGGATATAATGGATACATGAACAACTTGTAATTATAAAGAGCATATTTTAACTCAAGTACCAATGATCGTTAAAACCACCGTTATTAACTAAAATAATTACATAGTGTTCATGACATGGTAATAAGTGATATAAAAGGAATAATTAACTTGAAAAATGTTCTTAAGCATGTAGAAATTAACTCAAGTTTATTATTTAGGAGATTAAAGAACGATCAAGTCAAGTCGGATACAAGGTATGGGACTTCGTCTCAATCTCCTTTCATTGAGGCATATTTTATTTTATATACAACTTTCTTTTATACAGTGTATAAACCCCTTTGACTTTTACATATATACAAAAGGAATATTTTTTATATGAATCATTTTACTAAACGAAAAAATGGAATGTTTTTTTTCGTACGTATGCGGCGACAACGACTTCTCTGCCGCCGTGACCATTATTTGAGTTTCAGCTTCCTCTACAAGCCATACCTTTTTTTTAAAAAGAAAAATAAATACCATGTTTTAATTTTCTTTTATTTTGGTATTGAAAATGGTTTTTATAACGTTTTTATTATATCAATGTGTTATTGATATCTTGTTATTGAAATGTGGAAATGTTATGTTTCCTTTATGCATGTTTTATGTGATACGATTATGTTATGGTTCTTGGGAATTGTTATGAAGACGGGTGGTTCCGTGATAAACTAAGGGCGGGTGAGCCCGATATAGCTCTCCAATGCATTGGGTAACGCGAAGAAGTGAAACGTTAAGGTTTCTCTGAAGAGATTTAGGGAATATACTGTGATGGGTATTCCAAACGTAACCAAGAGGGTTACTCCCTACATAAGAATGTTATGAATGCCTCAAGTTACCTTTATGTCTTATGATTTCTATGATTTATTCATGATTTGATGAGGTATGTTAAAGTGCCTATGTTTTATGGGTAAAGTATGATTTCATTCTTATGTATATATGAACTCATGTTTCCTTTCAATATTTTTATAACCCTTACTGAGCTTTTTGTGCTCATCCCAAGTTTTTGAAATGTTTTTCACAGGTCAAGGGAAAGGTACATGATATGATGATAGTGTCAAGGAAGTGTCAATAAAGAATCCATGTTTTATTTTAAATATGTTTCCGTTGATGGGAAAAATGAATACTATCTTTTATATACCCACTTTTCTTAAATGTGGAATGTAATACATGTTTTATGATCTAATTCTCTAAAACTCTAAACCTGAAAATATCCTCAATGTGTAATCTTGTAATAACTCAAGATTAATTAAGGTTTAAGGCCGGGGCCTTATATGAGGCCTATGACCACGGTGCTCCAGAGATAATTAGAGGTATTACCTATGTCTACTCCACCCTAGATGTAGTAATTATAGACACAAGTGCCAGTCAGTCTTTTATTACCATGACCCTTGTTCGGAGCTTAGAGATTTTTATGGATCCATTGGCTCGATATTTATGGATAGAGACTTCTACGAGAGGGGAATCAATGATTACACACTGGTGTTGGCAGTGTGAACTTACTCTAGGAGGTGAGATCTTCAGCTAGGATCTTCTAGTAGTGGCGTCGAGTCCTAATGATGTCATCTTGGGTATAGACTAGTTATCCACAGTCTATGCTTAGATTGACTATATTAGGCACAAAGTGTGGTGTGTCCATGAGGATGTGACCAGGTTTTCTGTCACCAGTGATAAGGGAACCTCTAAAGAAAAGGATGAACTTACCCGAAGGAGGGTTCAGCTGATCAAACATCAGTTGTCTAGCCTTACCCTCAGAGTAGTTGATGCTGAGTGTCCGAGCTATCCTGTAGTGGCGGACTAGTATGATGATGTATTCCCTGATGATGTTTTGGGAAAACCTCCTCACAGAGAGGCGGACTTCTACATCGACCTGTACCCCAGGAAAACACCAATATCTACATAGCATATCAGATGGATCCTGTGGAGCTTTGTGAGTTACAGGTATAGTTGGAGGACTTTCAGAGGAAGGGGTTCATAAGGCCCAGTGTTTCTCTATGGGTAGCCCTGATTTTGTTCGTCAAGAAGGAAACTGGGAGTTTGATACTCTATGTGGATTATAGGTGCTTGAACTAGGTGACCATAAAGAAAAAGTATCAAATTCTAAGGATTGATGATCTTTTTGATCAGCTGAAGGGATCTAGATGGTTTTTGAAGATAGAACTCAGATCAGGATATCATCAACTCAGTGTACGAGATGGGGATGCGCAAAATACGACCTTCAGATGTTAGTATAGCCACTATGAGTTCTTGGTTATGCCATTCTGTGTGACCAATTCCCCTACAGTGTTCATGGGACTCATGAAAAGGATCCTTCATCCATACCTTGATCACTTTGTGGTGGTCTTCATAGACGACATCTTGATATACTTAACGTCGGAGGAGGAGCATGCCTATCATTTGCAGATAGTTCCGAATACACTCTGAGAGTACCATATTTATGGTAAGCTCTTGAAGTTCCAGTTATGGATATGAGAGGTCCACTTTCTGGGACTTGTTATCTCGGAGTTTGGAGTTGTGGTAGATCCAGTGAAGATAGAGGCAGTGCTTTCTTGGGAGCCACCCAGGAGTGTGACCGAGGTACGAAGTTTCCTGGGATTGTCTGGGTACTATAGGAGATTTGTGCCTAACTTTTCTAGAGTTTCAGAAACCTTTTAATTGTTGACAAAGAAGGGAAAACCCTTCATATAGACAGAGATATGCTATCAGAGTTTTTAGGTGCTGAGGCAGAGACTGAAAAGTACCCCCATATTGAGGATACTAGAAGAGGGAGTTGGGTATATAGTCTACTGCGACGCATCAGGGACCAAACTTGGATGTGTCCTGATACAGGAGAGAGAGAGGGTCATTTATGGTTCACGACAACTAATAAAACATGAACAGAACTATGCTACCCATGACCTGGATTTAGCAGCAGTGGTCTTCATCTTGAAGATGTGGTGACATTACTTGATGGGGATCATTTTACAGTCTACTCTAATCACAAGAGTCTTAGGTATATCTTCTCATAGAAGGACCTGAACCCGAGATAGTGATGTTGGCTAAAGTTCCTCCAAGAATATGAATTTGAGATAGTCTACACTTTTGGGAAGGGGAACGTAGTAATATAAACACTCAGCAGGAGGTTTGGTCTACAGTTGCTGAGTGAGGCGACAGAGCAGCTAGCCATGTTGTAGATATCCTTTGTGGATAGAGATGGATCAGTTTACCTCTAGTATATAACTATCACTTACCCACTTCTTTAGAAAGTTTAGGAGGCACAACTTAGAGACATTGACTGCGAGGCTCGACGTGCTCAAATATCCATAGACATTCACTTGATGGATTTTCTAAAGGTGGGGAGCACGTCATAATCTTCAAAGGACACACCATGGTACTAGTGGTGCTACAAGATGAGGTGTTGAGGGAGTTCCATATGTCCCCTCTGGCGGTGCACCCTAGTGTGGAAAAGATGTATCCAGACCTCTGATGTCAACACTAGTTTCTAGGGATGAATAAAGTAGTGGTAGAGTTTGTTTCATGATGTCTCACTTGTTAGCAAGTTAAGGTCGAGCATCAGGTTCTAGCAGGATTAGCGTAGCCATTAAAGGTACTAGAGTGGAAGTGGGATGATATATCCATGGAATTTGTGATAGGGATTACACGTACATATAAGGGACATGATTCCATATGGGTGATCGTTGACCAACTCACCAAGTTGGCCCACTTCCTACCCACTCGAGAGTAGGGATCAATATAGGGTTTGGTACACCTCTACGTATAGAAGATTGTACGGATTCATGGGGTTCCATCGATGATCGTCTCTAGCCATGAAAAACATTTTACATCCCAATTGTGGAAGGTATTACAGGAGGCGTTCTAGGCTCATCTTCATTTGAGCACCGCCTTTCATCCACAGACGGATGGTCAGACGGAGCAGACCATTCAAACACTAGAGGACATGCTTCGTGCTTGCGTCCTAGATTTTGGACACAGTTGGGAGGATCAATTTCCCTTGGTGGAGTTCATATTAAAAAACAACTATCACTCCACCATCAACATGACACCATTTGAGGCCTTGTACGGTCGACCATGCAGGTCACCTCTATGATGGAAAAACCCAGAGGAGTCCGCACTTATGGCTCCAGAGTTGGTAAGGGATACCACTAAGAAGGTGCTGATCATTCGGAAGTGGATAAAGACTGCATAGAGTAGACAGAAGTCTTATGAAGACAGAATATGGAGACCTATGGAGTTCCAGGAGGGGGACCACATATTTTTGTGAGTCTCTAATCGATGAGGTTTGCAGAGATTTGGCCAAGGCAGCAAGTTATCTCTGAGATTCATCAGAACTTTTCAAGTTCTCAGCAGAGTTGGCGAGGCGGAATATCGCCTGAATCTACCCCCATAGACGCACTAGGTAAATGACATCTTCCACGTATCCCAGCTGAGGAGATACATGCATGACCCATCTCATGTCATCAACCATAGTGAGCTGGACTTTGATGATGGAGGGATCTTTACGGAGGTTCTAGTGGAGATTGAGGATTTAAAGGAGCGGTTCATTCATGGATGATTGATACCTCTGGTGCACGTTCACTGGAATTAGGGGAATCTCCAGGAAAGCACATGGGAGTGGGAGGCTCAGATTCGTGCTAAGTACCCCCCATTTGTTTCCTTAGTCTATGTTGTGGCTTTCAGGGATGAAAATCCCTAAGGTGGGGAGAATGTAAAGACCTAGATTTCCCATGTAATTTTTTTAATTATATGGAATTATTATGAGTCTGTGAAAATTGATGGCGCGTTATTCCAAGGCCCGGTGTTCCCAGAATAAAATTATAAACTTTTTAAAGGTATATTCAGTAAACGTACGGGTGGCTCTTTCTATATTTTGAACCGATGCTTAGATTAAAAATCTGAGTGCATTGTTGAATCTGCAGTGTTGAGATTTGCTTAAGGGAGGCTTCAATTCAACCTCAGTAGGTCGGGTGAAAAAGTTAATTTTGCGGACTTTTGATTTTTTTAATAAAATAACATGTTATTTTATGTTATTTTTATTTTTCTTTTTCCTCCAATGGAAAAGCGGCGTAGCGAGACCAATTACTTGTCAAGCCATTAGTTGGATTGACTCCTCAATATTTGTAACTGTATCATTGGGATTAGGAAGGTTCATTATTAAATGAACCTCATAAATTCCCAAAAACATTACCAACCTCTTACCCCTACAATTTATATGGAGCTTGGGGAGAGGTATTGGCATGGATTCACCAAGCAATGAAGCTCTGGTAAAATACCGCGACACCAATCACTTGGAGTATGGGACCAGTTCCAGCAAGCGGTGATGAGCACCACCGAATCACGAACTGACGGACACCGACTCCTACTCAAGTGCGAATTTTCTTCAACTAATCTTGAGGTAGGGATTTATCTTGTTTTAATTTCAAGATATTGTTAAATCCTATTCTACCCTCTTTCTATCAAGCTAACGCGGAAGGAGCAGGCCAAACAAATAAGGCCCGAACCCTTCACTACTTGTTTTACCAATGTGTTCTTCACAGGATTTTGTTCAAATTAGACCTATTTTGGAACGGAGAGACAAGAGGAAAAGAGGGTGTCCTGATAGGTCCGTTGGCACATTTGGATGGAAATACGGGCCACCAGAGCTCACCCGGTGACCCACAGAAGACCGCTAGAAACCGGTGCCGGTGGGGGGGGGGAGGTGATGGTGGTGGCCGTAGAAGAAGTGGTGTGCCGTCACACACTGTAGGAGGAGTAGGACACAACTTTTCAGCCGCAGTGGTCGAGCAGGGCCGCTGATACTTGCCGGTTGCGGAGGCGGTACGACGTGCCGTCGCGTGCCGCTGGAGGCGACCGCGACTCGAAGCCGTAGTGGTGGAGGGACCCACCTCCTGTGGGTCTCGTGGAGACTGGGCGGTGCCACGTGGCACCTCCACTTCTCAAACCAAAAGGCTATGACTATTCAGGAAAACCAGGTGATGCCGCTCCCCCCCCCGCGCCAGCTAGAGTGGACCCCAGGCAGTGGGCCGCGCCCTCCACGGGCCGGGCCACACGAGCCTAGTGAACCGTGCTCCACAGAGGGCTGGGATGCATGAGCCCAGTGGGCCGTGCCATCCCAGTGGGCCGCGTCCTCCGCGGGTCAGGCCTCATGAGCCTAGGGGGTCGTGCCCCCCTTGCGGGCTGGTCCACGCACCTACGGTTTGGGCCGGACCGCGGCCGAGCGGGCCGAGCTTGCCACAACCCATCCCAACCGGGCTAGACCTAGACCGAGTCGGGCCGGTTCGATTCGACTGAGTTGGACCAGACCCATACCCCAACAGGCCCAGTTTCACTTAAAGGGACATAACTTGTGAACTATAAATTCGTTTGACAAACCGTCTACGACACTGGGATCCTTGGAGTGAGATAGACCTTTTGGTATAATCCACTTGAGTTTTGGAGAAATTTGGTGTACGGCTGGGTTGGATTGAACCCGAATCCAACCGGGCCCTCTGTATTAAAATGCCAATAACTTACGGACCTGGCGTCCGATTGGCGCACTGTCTATCACATTGGAACCCTTACGACATGGTGGTCCTTTGGGATACTTCTTCGTGGAAATTCGTGGTATTTGAGGTATGACTGATGGCTTGAGGAGCGTATCCTCCCAAAATTAAGTGTTCTTAGTGAGGGAATCTCATGGATGGCTGTAACGTGAAGAAAGAACATCGATCCTATGTGTGTCAGCATATAATGATCCTATGTGGGTCAGTGCTTAGTGATCCTGTGTGGTTCAATATCTATCGATCCTGTGTGGGTCAACACCTAGAAATCCTGTGTGGGTTGGCATCAATCGATCCTGTGTGGGTCAGCATCTATCGATCCTGTGTGGGTCAGCATCTATCGATCCTGTGTGGGTCAGCAACAGAGAATCTCAACAGAATAAGATGATCTAGATTTACGACTAATCATCTGTACTTTTGTACTTGAGTTATATAACTGGTGTGATATGAGTCTTTTACCTTAATGGTGTTACCTTTTTGGTACTTTTACCTTCTTATTGTTACCTTCGTGGTGTTACCTTTGTGGTACTCTAACCTTTGTGGTGTTACCTTCGTGGTGTTACCTTTGTGGTACTCTCACCTTTGCATTGTTACCTTTTTCATATTCTTCCTTCATGGATCAGTTGTGCTAATGGCTTAAAAGTTAGAGCCTTAAGTTTCCTCATGAATGAGATGAGTATCTTGATATCTTAGGTATATGTATGGGCATATACCAAAGTAGAGTTGATGAATACTTCGTGCTTTGTGATTGAAGTCTTTCTTTGTTGTATTTTCCTTTGTGGAACTTTGGGAGACCTACGGGGGTCTCGGGGTCCCTACTAAGTATTTTTATACTCACCCCTGCATGGGCTACGCCTGCACTATGCTGTGTCTTATGCAGACGACAGACAACGTTGATCGAGGATGAGGGATCCAAGACTAGACGGTGCTTAGAGGTGGAACATTTGATGTGACGTACTGCAGTGACTACTAATCATGAGCTGTACCTACCCTTCAGGTAGGATCTTTAGTGGGTGATCTAGGATCTATTTTTCTATTTTCAGTTGTACTTGTACTTTCTAGTTGGGTTTGTATTCTGGTCCCTTTACCTTTAGTACACTTTTAATTATAGCAGTTTACTTCGTGGTTGCTTCTTATTGTGTTCTTGAATTATGTGTTTGTACAGGTTTAAAGGAAATGCCTTCCCATTATAGGGATATTCCTTTTAGGTGCTAGTCTTTAGCCCATGGCCTATGGAAGGTGGGATTGGGGTAGTCATGGTACGGGTCCCAGGGGATGGGTCATGACAAAGTGGTATCAAAGGAGTCGTTACTACTGAAGAACTAGGACTCTAATATTTTATTTGTGGAAATAGTGTTAAGTGTTATGAGTATGGTTTTCTATTTGGGGAATCCAGTGTTGGTGCGGCGGCTGACGTATCCATACACCAGGACCCTAAATTCTAATTTTCGACTCAGTGCATGAAAACACTGATTGCGTGTGTTTTGGAAGTGTTTTACTTTTGATCTCTTGAGTCATATCACCAGGTATAACTTATTGACCACGGTGCACCTGTTTTCTTTTAGGATGCCTCCATGTAGACAACCATCCAGAATTCCCGAGAGAGTACACGATGACAGCCCACCGAGTGATGAGGCCTCGGTGCAGGGCCCTCTTATGGTGTTAGCAGCTTTGGGTGCTACACCAGTAGCACCACCACCTATTGGGAAGCAGATGCCACCTTCCCCACCAGTAGAGGGTGGACAACGACTAAGTGAGTTGCATGAGTTTCAGCAGTAGAGGCCTCTGAGGTTCCAAGGCGAGACAGATCTGTAGGCGGCTGAGGACTGGATGGAGGCTATGGCCAGATTTTTTCTCTTAGTTGGGACACCAACTGATCTGATGGTGATCCTAGCTGCCTATCTCTTTCAGGGAGCAGTTGGGAGATGGTGGAGTCTGACACTCTAGTTACATGACAAGACAACCCTCACCTGGGTAGAATTGAGGGGCTTTTCAGGGCAGAGTTCATTCCAACGACCCTACGCTCTGTGCGTATACAGGAGCTACTGTACTTACAGTAGGGCAGCATGACCGCAACCTAGTACTCAGCGAGGTTCACTAATCTCTCATGCTACTCCACTAACATGGTATGAGACCCTTTCTTCTGGGACCAGAATTTTGAGCAGGGTCTCCTATGGGAGATCAGAGCATCAGTGATATCACTCAACATTCTGATGCAAGATAGGGTGCTATAGTGAGAGATTTTGGTGGAGAGCTTCCTATTTGAGTAGGCACCGATAACAAGAGCCACCACCAGACATCAGGTAGAAGATTCATCTGTAACAGGTAGTAGACAAATGATTCAAGGGACCAAGTAGGCTAGACCTCACTACCACAAAACTGGGCAAGGCATGCGCCTGCCTTTATCAGCGCTAACGGAAAAGCGCTGATAAAGGGGCGGGCCTTTATCAGCGCTTTTATTAGCGCTGATAAATATAACATTTATCAGTTCTTTTCTTAGTGATGATAATATTTATTGTATACATTAAATAAAAAACACATGCTATAACTATATATATATATATATTAAATAATTATAAGATTAATACTAAATATATTTATTAGATTTATTAATTCAATATATATTTATTAGATTTATTAATTCATTATATATTTATTAGATTTATTAATTCATTATATATTTATTAGATTTATTAATTCATTATATTTAATATATATTTATTATATTTCTTTATATTTAATGTATTTGTTTTATTTATAAATATATAATGCGTTCTAATATATATGTATAATTGAAGTTATTGAATATATATGTGTTTTCTAATGAATTGGGGTCAATGAATATATCATACATGCATATATATATGTGAATATTGAATAATGTTCATTTATAGATTATAATTCATTATGTTACCCATATATAATATATATATATATATATATTAATTAAATGTACACTTAAAATTAAATTATATTTAAAAAATAAATATATATTTTATTATATTTTCAATGATATATATATAAATATACCTTTCAAATAATTTTATAAGTATAAATAGAGATATAAATATTTAGAGTTAAATAAATATATAATAATATAAATAAATTCTTAAATTTATACATTTTCAGTGCTTTTATTAGCACTGATAAACTACGTATTTATATATATAATTAAATAATTATATACATATATATATAATAAAATAATTATAAGATTAATAATAAATATATTTATTAGATTTATTAATTCATTATATATTTATTAGATTTATTAAGTCATTATATATTAATTTATTAGATTTATTAATTCATTATATTTATTAGATTTATCAATTCATTATATTTAATATATATTTATTATATTTCTTTATATTTAATGTATTTGTTTTATTTATAAATATATAATGCGTTCTAATATATATGTACTATAATTGAAATTATTGAATATATATATGTGTTTTCCAATGAATTGGGGTCAATGAATATCATACATGCGTGTATATATATGTGTTTTCTAATGAATATATCATACATGAGTATACATATGTGCATATTGAATAATGTTCATTTATAGATATTTTAATTCATTATGTTACCCATATAATATATATGTTATAAAAATGTACACTTATAATTAAAATTAAATTATATTTAAAAAATAAATATATATTTTATTATATTTTCAATGATATATATATAAATATACCTTTCAAATAATTTTATAAGTATAAATAAAGATATATATATTTAGAGTTAGATAAATATATAATAATATAAAGAAACTCTTAAATTGATACATTTATCAGCGCTTTTATTAGTGCTGATAAACTACATATTTATCAGTGCTAAACAAGCGCTGATAAAGCGTGTCTTTATCAGCACTAAAATGAAAAGTGCTGATAAAGTCCGACCTTTATCAGTGCTAAAAAATCACTCATAAAGGTGGTATTTATCAGCGCTTTTCATTTTAGCGCTGATAAATACACCCTTTATCAGCACTTTTTACTAGCGCTGATAAAGGTCCACGCGGGATTGATAAAATCCTGCGGGTCCTCTTCCTCCTCCCCGCACCCTGTCAAGCTCTCACAGAAGCCGTCCTCTTCGCCACTGCTACCGCTGCTGCCGCCTCCGTCTCCTCCTCCTCCACCGCGACCGCCTCCTCCTCCTCCGGCCACCGCCTCCTCCTCCTCCAGCCGCTGCCTCCTCCTCCTCCTCTGCGCCTGCTCCTTCTCCTCCTCCTCCTCCACCGCAGCCTCGTCCTCCTCCTCCTCCACCGGTGCCTCCTCCTCCTCCTCTTCCTCCTTCGATGCCTCCGAGCTGCTTCTGCTACCTCTGCTGCCTTCGCCCTTCCTCTGCGCTGCCTCCGCGCTGCCTCCGATGCCTCCGATGCCTCCGCTGTCGATGCCTCCTTCTCCTCCTCCACCGGGTCCTCCTCCTTAAGGTGAGTAAAATTGAATTTGCATGAATTAATTATGTTTTCATTTATTGTCAATATTTAGATTAATTATGTTTGGCTTCTTAAGGCGTGGTTTGGTTTCTAGATGGAATAAAGGCCCATTTTGGAATCTTCAGAGCTTACATGGTGTTTTCCCCTTGGTTTTGAAAATGGAATTTGATTTGTAAATTTTAAAGATCTATTGGTATTTTGTGGTGTTTTGGAAATTGGTTTTGAAAATCATGTGATGTATAGTCCCGGTTGGCACTTGTGTGTTATTGGTTTATATCGTGCATGTGATGGCCTCTTCATTCTCTGGTATACTACTATAATGGAGCATCAATGTTGGTTGTTCACTATGGAGGTACACCATATGTCGGCAGGTGAGTTTGAACCTAGTAAGTCTAGGGATTTATTCTAGGTATGTTTAGGTAATTCTAATGATTACCTATCTATATGTTCTTCTTTATTTTTCTGCACTTTGGTTATATAGTTTTATAGTATTTTTCTACTTTTATTGTTTCAATTAATTTCATCATGGCTATGTGATCACCTTGTTTGTATTCTTATATTGAATTTTGAATTCATTTTTTAAACTAGATATCTATTTTAAAAAGAGAAGTCATGATTTGTTTTGAAAATGGATTTTCTAAAAAATATGTGTTGGTTCTTTAAATGATAAAAACCTATTTTATAAATGTATTTCAAACTAGTGTTTTTGTATTATTTTAGGAAAGGTAATGTATGGATTCTGTGGTGCTTACCTACTAAGTTGTTTTATGCTCACACCCTACTTGTGACACTCGACATCAGTAGACCCAAGTTATTTTTAGGTTTGGGTTTATTGTTTAGGTTTCCTTTAAATCAGGTTGGTCTTATAGTTAGTGGTAATCCAAAGGTCACGAGGATATCAGGTCGGGTTCTGATTTATTCTATCTCTGTTTTTAGTTTCTTTTTTGTTCAGTTGACGCTGTATATGGATCATGTTTATGTATTATTTATGTTCTATGCTTATGGATCCTCATGGTTTTGTTGTGTGCTCTATTTGGTTTATATATATATATCCCCATTTCTATATCTCACATCATATTATCACACCATGACTCTTATATATCCTTAAAAGGGTGTTCCTCATCATACGTGATATATAAAACTATATGATCCATCTTCTTTAGGCCTAAGAATCTAATCAAATAGCCTTAGAAAACCTAAATAGGCTATACAAAACTCATACCAAACCCAATCCTTTCATAAACACAACTACTCCATGGAGACATAATCTCTGGATGATCACAAAATCACAAACATTCAATAGAACCCTCACTCTACCTCTCAAAAAACACCCTATTTATTTACCTTGGTTGCTCTTGATTTCTATCCCTTTCACTAGAACACATATACTCATGCATGAATGCACAATCATGCATAAATTGGAACATGGTTTTGTATTACAGGGTCCACCTACCTCACAAAACATGGTGCGTTCATCATACAAGGATAACCTCTAGCCAATACAATCAAAATCTACATCATCTGAATTGATTTGAAGATGATATAGTGAAATCATCACACAAATCCTAGTTAAAATCATCCCAAATAATAGGAAAATAAAGGATATTAGTAATGGAGGAAGTATTATGGGAAAACTCACTAAAACACTATAAAAAACTCCCAAGAACCACCCCTCATCAGGGGTGATCGAAGAGAGGAAGAGATTGGATGAATCCCAAGAACCACCCAAGATTTGCTATTAATGAGCACGCCCCCTACCATTTTTGAAGTATCTAGTTTTTTATCTAAATTATACTCATATTCCTTTTCCCTTAACCTATATACTCATCCTATGGATTTCAAATAGGATGAATATAAATAAAGAATGGATGAATTCCAATCAGTTGACAAAAGAGTATGAAGAAGGCGTGAAAGAGTTTATCAAGTTTGCAAAAGATTATGCATGTGACTCTTCTCAAATTTTTTGTCCATGTTTACGTTGTTTTTATTCAAAATAAATTAGTCCAAAGGAGTTGGAAGAACACTTGATCTGTCATGGAATAGATCAGAGTTATACATGTTGGAATAAACATGAGGAAACAACGAATGTAGGTAGTGAATGGGATGACACTGCATTTTATGGATCATTTGATATGATTACAAACATGAACAATGAAGATGACTGTATGGAGGATGTGATTACAGATGTGAATGATAATGAAGATCGCATTGAGGAAATGACAAGGACCGTCGAAGATGAACTTAGTGATTACCCAAAATTGTTTGAGAAGTTAAAAAAGTTGTGAAAAGACGCCATTGTATGCTGGTTGCACTAAATATATAGCATTGCCAGTCATACTGAAGCTATATAATTTGAAAGAAGACAATGGGTGGAGTGAAGACAATTTTACGAAACTACTTTCTCTCATGAATGACATGATCCCAGAAGACAATGAGCTCCCGATCCGAACATACGATGCCAAACGAATGTTACTCTCTATGGGTATGATCTCTGAAAGAATACATGCTTGCATGAATGACTGTATACTGCTTCTCAAGGAACACAAATCACTTAAATAATGCCCAAAGTGTGGTGCTTCTCGATACAAGAAAGATGAATCCAGTCCTACTAAAGTTGTATGGTACTTTCCAATCATTCTAAGGTTTAGACGCCTATATGGAAGTGAGGAGACTGCAGAACAATTAACATGGCATGAATATACAAGAATTAAATATGGGATACTATGTCACCCGACAGACTCTCCTCAGTGGAAGAGAATTGATCATGAGTATCCTGAATTTGGAAACAAGTCGAGAAACCTTCGTCTTGTGTTATCTACAGATGGAGTGAATCCTTTTGGTTTTCAAAGAAACAGTCACATTACATGTCCGGTTATGTTGATAAATTATAACTTACCACTGTGGTTATGCATGAAACAAAAATACATCATGTTATCTATGCTTATATCAGGACCAAAACAACCGGGTAATGATATTGATGTTTATTTAGCTCCATTGATCGGAGATTTAAAATTATTGTGGGATTCAGGTGTTACATTGTATGATACTTACAGAAAGGAAGATTTAACTTTGAGAGTCATGTTGTACAGGATGATAAATGACTTCCCTGATTATGGAAATTTGTCAGGATATAGAATTAAAGGAACTCAAGGCTATCCCGTTTGCGAATAAGGTACACAATCAATTAGGTTGAAACATTCATCGAAAACCGTGTTTCTAGGACATCACATATTTCTACCGCGATGACATAAGTACCGTTCTTGGATGACACCATTCGATGGAAGTTCATAAGAACATACAACACCATATCCACTAACAGGCGATCAATTGTTTGAGAAAGTTAAAAATGTGGACACTACTTTTGGTAAACTGACTTCGAAAAACCTTACGAAAATCAGTTGGAAAAAGAGATCATTTTTTTTTGAATTACAATACTGGAATTGTCTGTATGTAAGACATTTTCTTGATGTTATGCATGTAGAAAAAAATGTATTTGATAGTTTTATCGGAACATTGCTAAATGCATCTGAAAAAACAAAAGATGGAATTAAGGCTAGGTTGGACATGGTTGAGATAAGAATACGAGAAGAGTTGACACCAGTGAAGGGTGAAAAATGAACATTTCTTCCTCCTGCTACTTACACTCTTTCCAGGTAGGAGAGATATCAGTTTTTCAGCTTCTTGAATGACGTAAAGGTTCCAGAGGGGTATTCGTCAAATATCAATAACCTCGTGTCAATGAGCGACTTGAAGTTAAAGGATCTGAAATCACATGACTGTCATGTTTTGATGCAAGATCTCATTCCAATTGCTTTACGTTGCATTTTCCCCAAGAATGTCTGCCATACATTAACGAAACTGTGTTTCTTCTTCAAAGCTATATGCAGCAAAGTTATAGACCCGGCGAAATTTCCAGCTATGGAAAAAGAAATTACTGTCATATTATGTGAATTAGAAATGTTTTTCCCGCCTTTATTTTTTGATATGATGGTTCATTTGATGGTCCACTTGGTGAGATAGATTCGACTATGTGGTCCTGTACATTACAGATAGATGTACCCCATTGAACGGTATATGAAGATTTTGAAAGGGTATGTCAAAAATCGTAGTCGGACAGAGGGTTGTATTGCAGAGTGATATATTGTTGAGGAAGCTATTGAATTCTATAACGAATACTTGTCTGGTGTGGAAATAATTGGCTTACCGAAATCTCGTCACACTGGGCGGCTTGAGGGTGAAGGAATTTATGGAAGACAGGTTTTCACAATCAATATTACAGATCGGGAGCAGGTCCACCTTTATGTTTTGCATAACAGTTTCGACGTTGACCCATATGTTGAAATCCACAAATAAATTCTTAGGCATTTGAATCCATCTAGGGCTGAAAAATGGATATTAGACACACATAATTGACAGTTTATAGGATGGTTTCGAGATCATATTTTTAAGAAGTCAGATGAAAATATAGAGTCAATTTCTGAACGACTTCGATGGCTAGCTGGAGGACCAAGTGTGTATGCATTATCTTACAATGCTTATGTAGTTAATGGTTATACATTTTATACTAATGAACATGATGAAGATAGTACCATGCAGAATAGTGGGGTTACACTTGTGGCTGAAGTGATGCATGTTTCCGGTGAATATGTCATACTTTGGCATCATCAAACAAATATGGGAGTTGGATTATACGGAATTTCAAGTTCTGATATTTCAATGCAAGTGGGTTGATAATAGGAGTGATGTTAAAATAGATGATTTGGGATTCATGAAAGTTGATTTCAGTAAAGAAGGGGAGAAAGACGAACCATTTATAATGGAATCACAGGAAGTACAAGTATTTTATGTTTCAGATCCCGCAAACCGAAACTGGTCAATCATTCTGTTATCAACCAAAACATCTGAAGGGTCAGATGAAAATTCAACGGAAGATGACCCTTTCATTGGGACTTCGCAATCATTTTGCAGTGTTCCCAATGTAAATGACGTTTTGTATGTCAGAGGAGACCACAATGAAGGGATATGGATAGTTGATAGAGGGGTCAAATCCCTTCAGCCTTTAAAAAAAAGAGAGTTCAATAATCAGGTTAATTTTTTTATTGTAATATAGATTGTGTTACATTATGTTATTATCTGTTTGCTGCTGCTTTTATGTGATCTAAATTAAATGTTAAACTAGTTCTGTAGATAATGACTTCTACACCTGCTGATGCACCCAATCCCAAGACACAACAGGTCTCTCAACCTGTTGCAGTTGGTCCCACTACTGAGAGACAACAGGTCTCTCAACCTGTTGCAGCTGGTCCCACTGCTGAGGTACAACAGGTCTCTCAACTTGCTGCAGCTGGTTCTAGTGCCGATGCTAGCGCTTCGGAGAAACATAATGATGATGCAGAAACCGAGGAAATGGTAGGCGATGAAACCCCAACGACAAAAAAAAACTGGTGCGCCGTAGTTTGACAGTTTTAGCCAAAATCCTTAAGGCAAAAGCAAAAGGCATCAAATATGAGGTGGGATGGAATAAACGAGGCCAACATGTAAACCCCAAAAAATCCATGTTTAGTAGCTACATTGAAATCGTCACTCGACAATGCATGCCGATTGATGTAGAGTCGTGGTACCATGTTGTCAGCGGGTTGAAAACATTAATGTGGGAAGAGATTACGGTAACATTAAAATATCATATATTTAATTTATTAAAATAAAATAAAATAAAATACTGAAATATTGACTAAATATTCATCATCTCTTACAGAGTGCATTTATAGTAGATGTTTTGCACAAAGAATATATTTTAAAACTGGCAGGAAGGATTCATAGAGGCTTTCGCACCATTTTAACGAAACATCATCTGAAAGATGTTGAAGGGAAAATCAAGCCGCACCCGCCTCCTTTTTATGCACACTTGATATCCCAAGGAACATGGGATGCGTTTTGCAACCGTCGTGCGGAACATAATTTTCAGGTACATTGTGTTTGGTTACACGTTGTGTAACATTGCTTGTATTCATCACGTTGATTGATAGGTTTTTATTTATGAAACAACAACTGAGTGCTGAAAATAAAGAACGAGCATCAAAACCAGCGTACCCTTACCATAAATCAAGGCTGGGGTACGCTTCAATTGAAAAACAATTGGTATATATTTTAAAAGTACTGTAATAATTTTATGTGACATAAAACAACACTGTAACCATGTTTCTCTGTTTATATACAGATTGATGAAGCAAAATCCCAATCTACTTCCATTCCACACCATGTTCTATGGAAGGAGGCTCGTGTTAATAAAGAGGGGAAACTGGTAGATGAAAACACACAAAAAGTGTGGGAAACATGTGTAAGTATGACATAATATAAACTTGTTTTGCTTTAAATCACTATTACATAATGATTATTACTTATTTTTCCATATTTTCCATTTGACATAGTCACAGGAATCAACAACACCCGCACCAGATGTAGACATACTTTCAGCATCCTTGAAACATCCAAAACAGTATAGCCGCGTTAGAGGTGTGGGTTTTGGGGTGTCACCCCGGGCATATTTTTAGAAAAGAAAAACAAGAGGATGAACAAACTAAAGAATTGCATGTAATGAGAGATAGAGTAGCTAACCTTGAAGAAAAATTCCAAACTTAGGGAGAGATGCTAAAGAGTTTGATGGAGGAGAGGCGAAGAGAACAAACAACTCAAGAACAACCCGCACGAGAAGATCCCGCCCCACCCCCCACCAGCTTTGAGGCGAGCCATTCCCCTTAAAGACCTGACTTAACTGAGGTAATAAATGTTCTAATATTTATTTCTGTGAAATGTGAATCACATAGACACTGATACCTTTCATGTAATGATATTCTACAGGGTGAAAATGACTGTGATTTATATCTGTCAACTCCCACCCATCGCCTTGTAGCGAGGGATATGGTGTTCAATATGCAGAATGACACGCTACACTCCAGACCACTTCCAACCGGTCATGTCAAAGTGTCGATTAACATAGCTCATGAGCCGAGTGCCGAGCTACCCATGCCAAATGACAATGACGACATTCATACGGTGGAAAAATCTATTGGAACATTCGTTGCATAGCTGTTGAATCTTGTAAAAAAACATGTCGACCAGGAGGTATTCATTTCCAATTCATTTTTCAAGCAGAACCTTTAACATTAAATTATAAAATGGCTGAACCGATGAATGTTATTACAGAAGGATAAAATGGAGGAGATAAAACGAAAAATCGGCTCCAAAGGATCAACTAACCGATCAAAATGATCTACTGAGAGCGCGTTCACCCCACCCGTTCTATATCCACATTTAATATCATTGCAAGATCATGTGGATATGAAAATGTTAGGTGGAAAGAGTCATACAATTTTTTATGAAAAAGATATGTACGGAGAGGAAACATTAGATTTTGTTAGTGCAAACACTGTTGCTGAGATCATCACATACGACTGGCTAGGTGCCTCAGTTATAAATGTATACATGAGGTATGTTTTCATGATTTGATTTTACAGAAGCTGATATACTTTGATAATTATGGCTAAATACATATCATATTTTTCATAGGCATATATATGAAAAACAATTCAAGGGATTTTCCCATGAATACAAATTTGGACTCGTTAGTCCTCACACCATTTCTTCACAACGAGAAGAAATAGATTCTGATTTTCAGGCTGAATTAATTTCAAATCTGCTCAGAACGTTTCAAAGAAGAATTACAACTGAAAGACTCTTTTTAATACCAACGTTACAGGGTTAAAACTCTAAATTTTAATAATATCAATTATATTTTCATTTCTATCAGTACTTATTTCTTTTTTGTTTGTTTTTAGGGATCATTGGATGCTCATTTTAGTCAATTTGGATACTCCAAAGATTTATTTTCTGGATTCACTGCATGGATATCCAACAAACCAACCACACATGATGGTGATTTTCAATTTTTAATACACTAGATCCAACATTTTAGAACTAAATATCTAGTTATATAATTTATATTATCTTTTAATGAGGATTTTGTTATGATAGGGTGGTGTATGAATATCGTCTAAAGGTTGGAATGAATCCAGGGCATAAGGATGACAATGCCCATAAGATCTAAAAATGGAGAAGTATCTGGGTAAATATAATTATATTTCACTATCCAAATACATATCAAAACAAATTACTTATTTTTCTCAATGTTTCTGCAGTGTCCGAAACAAACAAACGACAAGGACTGCGGTTATTATGTTTGTAAATTTATGAAAGAGATCATATTTCATGAACAAACTAGCATCCCGGAAGAGGTATTTTTGAAAATAATTACTACTTAATTTAAAACGATTATTAATCCTTTGTGTATTTATATTTTTTCAGTACTACTATGACTGTCGTAAAAACTCCTATTCAGAAGATGATATAAATGTGTTTAGAAACGAATGGGCAGCGTACCTGATGGAAGAATGTAAACAAATAGGACAATGAAGGTGAATTACTAATACTTATGTTATATTTATATGGTCATTTATATCTCCCTTTACACTTATTGAGCATCTATGATCTCCCTTTCTTATGTTTAATATCCTTATATTAGTGAATTCCTACTACTCAGTTTGAAATTGACATAACTTTAGAAAACAAAACAAGTGACATACGGAAAACCGAGAAAATGCGTTCGGATTGTTTTTATAATTTAGGAAAATGATCCTTGAGTCATTTGTGACGGGTAAGAATCAACCGCACCTCAATCCGACGCACGGTGTGACCGGTATGGCTAAAAGTGTCTGATATTAGTTTCAAATTGACATAAACATTAGAAAACAACATAAGTGACATACGACAAACTGAGAAAATGTGTTCTTATTGTTTTGATACTTTAGGAAAATGATCCATGAGTCATTTGTGAAGTGTATGAATCGACCTCACCTCAATCCAACACACGGTGTGACCGGTATGACTAAACGTGTCTGATATCAGTTTCAAATTGAGATAAACTTTGGAAAACAACACTACTGACATACGAAATACCAAGCAAACGCATTCGGATTGTTTTGATACTTTAGGAAAAGGATACATGAGTCATTTGTGACGTGTAAGAATTGACCGCACCTCAATCTGACGCACGGTGTGACCGGTATGGCTAAAAGTGTCTGATATCAGTTTCAAATTGAGAGAAACTTTAGAAAACAACACTACTGACAAACGGAATACTAAGAAAACGTGTTCGGATTGTTTTAATACTTTAGGAAAATGATCCATGAGTCATTTTTGATGTGTAAAAATCGACCGCACCTCAATCCGATGCACGGTGTGACCGGCATGGCTAATAGTGTCTGATATCAGTTTGAAATTGACATAACTTCAGAAAACAACACAAGTGACATATGGAATACTGAGAAAACGCATTCAGATTGTTTTGATACTTTATGAAAATGATCCATTAGTCATTTTTGACATGTAAGAATTGACAGCACCTCAATCCGACGCACGGTGTGACCTGCATGGCTAATAGTGTCTGATATCAGTTTGAAATTGACATAACTTTAGAAAACAACACAAGTGACATACGGAATACTGAGAAAACGCATTCGGATTGTTTTGATACTTTAGGAAAACGATAATTGAGTCATTTTTGATGTGTACTAATCAACCGCACCTCAATATGATGCACAATGTAACCGGAATGACTAAAAGTGTCTGATATCAGTTTCAAATTGAGAAAAACTTTAGAAAACAACACAAGTGACATATGGAAAACTGAGAAAATGTGCTCGGATTGTTTTGATACTTTAGGAAAACAATCCATGAGTCATTTATGATGTTTAAGAATCAACCTCACCTCAATCTGATGCACGATGTGACCGGTATGGCTAATAGTGTCTGATATCAGTTTCAAATTGACATAAACTTTAGAAAACAACACTACTGACATACGGAATACCGAGAAAATGAATTCGTATTGTTTTAATACTTTAGGAAAATGATTCATTAGTCATTTGTGATGTGTATGAATCGACCGTACCTCAATCCGACGCATGGTGCGATCGATATGGCTAAAAGTGTCTGATATCAGTTTCAAATTGAGATAAACTTTAGAAAACAACACAAGTGACATACGGAAAACCAAGAAAACACATTTGGATTGTTTCGATACTTTAGGATAACAATCCCTGAATCATTTTTGACGTGTATGAAGTGACCTCACCTCAATCCGATGCACGGTGTAACCGGTATGGCTAAAAGTGTCTGATATCAGTTTCAAATTGAGATAAACTTTAGAAAACAACACTACTGACATACAAAATACCAAGAAAACACGTTCGGATTGTTTTGATACTTTAGGAAAATGATCCATGAGTCATTTGTGACATGTACGAATCAACTGAACCTCAATCCGACACACGGTGTGACCGGTATGGCTAAAAGTGTCTGATATCAGTTTCAAATTGACATAAACTTTAGAAAACAACACAAGTGACATACGAAAAACCAAGAAAACGCATTCATATTGTTTTGATACTTTAGGAAAATGATCCTTGAGTAATTTTTGACGTGTAAGAATTGACTAGACCTCAATCGGACGCACGGTGTGACCGTTATGACTAAACGTGTCTGATATCAGTTTCAAATTGAGATAGACTTTAGAAAACAACACTACTAACATACGTAATACCGAGAAAACGTGTTCAGATTGTTTTGATACTTTAGGAAAATGATCCATGAGTCATTTTTGATGTGTAATAATCGACCTCAACTCAATCCGATGCACGGTGTGACCGGTATGGCTAAAAGTGTCTGATATTTGTTTGAAAATGACATAAACTTTGTAAAACAACACTACTGACATACGGAATACCGAGAAAATGCATTCAAATTGTTTTGAAACTTTATGAAAACGATCCATGAGTCATTTGTGACATTTACGAATCAACCTCACCTCAATCCGACACACAGTGTGACCGATATGGCTAAAAGTGTCTGATATCAGTTTCAAATTGAGATAAACTTTAGAAAACAACACTAATGACATACGGAATACTGAGAAAATGCATTCGAATTGTTTTGATACTTTAGGAAAATGATCCATTAGTCATTTTTGATGTGTACGAATTGACCGAACCTCAATCCGACACACGGTGTGACCGGTATGGCTAAAAGTGTCTGATATCAGTTTCAAATTGAGATAAACTTTAAAAAACAACACAAGTGACATACGACAAACCCAGAAAACACATTCTGATTGTTTTGATACTTTAGGAAAACGATCCCTGAGTCATTTTTGACATGTATGAATTGACTTCACCTCAATCCAACGCACGGTGTGACCGTTATGGCTAAAAGTGTCTGATATCAGTTTCAAATTGAGATAAACTTTGGAAAACAACACTACTGACATACAGAATATTGATCAAACACATTCAGATTGTTTTGATACTTTAGTACAATGATCACTGAGTCATTTTTGACGTGTACAAATTGAACACACCTCAATCCGACGCACGGTGTGACTGGTATGGCTAAAAGTGTCTGATATCAGTTTCAAATTGAGATAAACTTTAGAAAACAACACTAATGACATATGTAATACCGAGAAAAAAAATTCGGATTGTTTTGATACTTTAGGAAAACGATCCATGCGTCATTTGTGACGTGTATGAATTGACCGCACCTCAATCTAATGCACGGTGTGACCGGTATGGCTAATAGTGTCTGATATAAGTTTCAAATTGACATAAACTTTAGAAAACAACACTACTGACATACGGAATACTGAGTAAACGCGTTCAGATTGTTTTGATACTTTAGGAAAACGATCCATGAGTCATTTGTGACATGTAAAAATTGACTGCACCTCAATCTAATGCATGGTGTGACTGGTATGGCTAATAGTGTCTGATATCAGTTTCAAATTGACATAAACTTTAGAAAACAACACTACTGACATACGGAATACTAAGAAAATGCATTCGGATTGTTTTGATACTTTAGGAAAACGATCCATTAGTCATTTTTGATGTGTAAAAATAGACCTCACCTCAATCCGATGCACGATGTGACCGGTATGGATAAAAATGTCTGATATCAGTTTCAAATAGAGATAAACTTTAGAAAACAACACAAGTGACATACGGAAAACCGAGAAAACGCATTCGGATTGTTTTAATACTTTAGTAAAACGATACCTGAGTCATTTGTGATATGTACGAATTGACCGAACCTCAATCCGACGCATGGTGTGACCGATATGGCTAAAAGTGTCTGATATCAGTTTCAAATTGAGATAAACTTTGGAAAACAACACTACTGACATACGGAATACCAAGCAAACACTTTCGGATTGTTTTGATACTTTAGGAAAATGATCCATGACTCATTTGTGATGTGTAAAAATTGACCTCACCTCAATCCAACGCACGGTGTGACCGGTATGGCTAAAAGTGTCTGATATCAGTTTCAAATTGAGATAAACTTTAGAAAACAACACTAATGACATGCGGAATACCAAGAAAACATGTTCGGATTGTTTTGATACTTTAGGAAAATGATCCATGAGTCATTTGTGATGTGTAAAAATCGACCGCACCACAATCCAATGCGTGGTGTGACCGGTATGGCTAAAACTGTCTGATATTAGTTTGAAAATGACATAAACTTTAGAAAACAACACTACTGACATACGGAATACTGAGCAAATGCGTTCAGATTGTTTTGAAACTTTAGGAAAATGATCCATGAGTGATTTCTGATGTGTACGAATCAACCACACCTCAATCCAACGCACAGTGTGATCAGTAAAGCTTTTCATTAGATAAAGAATCCGTATTTTTTAAATGAGATAAATCAATCAAAAACATATTGATTTTACATTATTCCCTTTCATTGTTATGAGAATGAAAACATTTGAGTTTAAAATTTCATATTTTAGTTTCACATTTCCATATTAATGTATTCTTTCATATTTCTGTTTTAATTTCTTTCATTATTGCATTAATAAAATAATATTTGTTTTCTTATATAGGTGAATTTTTTTCCTTGAGTTTAGATGCTTTGTTCGGCAATAAATACCGTGAACGACAATTTTTGAGAGAGGATCACGGATATCAAAGGATGAAACATGAATATTTATAACTGTTGTTGAATAATTGTAATTGTAACCATGTAAAACAATGTTTGAAATGTATATAACAATGTGTTTTTTTGTATTCATGATGTTAAGTAAATGTATATACCATTGTCGGTCAAAATATTGTGTGTGGGTGCTATTTTGTGCAGGTGTGCATGTGCTAATTTGTGCAGGTATTCTGGTGTGCAGGTGTGCAGGTTCTATTTTGCAGGTGTAGGCGATGGTGCCTTTATCAGCGCTTTTTTGAGCACTGATAAAGGACACCTTTAACAATGCTAGAGGAGCGCTGATAAAGGAACCCTTTATCATCCCTCCGAAAAGCGCCGATATAGGAGACCTTTATCAGTGCTAAAAAAAGTGCTAATAAAGGGGGTCCTTTATCAGCACTTTTTTAGCGCTAATAAAGGTCGCCTATATCAGCGCTTCTCGGAGCGCTGATAAAGGGGACCCCCCCTTTATCTACGCTGACATTAACAACACTTTTCTAGTGATGTTAATACCGGTTTTTAGCACTGATAAAGGGCCAAGTTGTAGTAGTGCCTTCCGGTGGATGACCTCAGGATACAGGGTTTGTGGTGTGGGGCTCGCGGGACATAGGAGTATAGATGTGGAATAAACAGCGCTACTCGTGCGGCGGGCAGGGTCACATGGATCATGATTGTTTGACCCTCGGCACGGACGACCAACAGACAGTCGAGGGACCGCTAAGGTAGAGGTATAGATTCGATCGAGGAGGTCCGTAGGCAACAAGAATATGTGGTAGATGAGCTGGACATGCAGCAGGTGGTGGGCGGCGATTCAAGGTTCTACCGCCACCACCTCCAGGTGGTCCACCCTGACCACAGGGAGTAGGAGGACATGGATGAGATCAGCTCCAGGTAGTAGAGACCTACAACCTCGGTGCTTCAGAGATGATTAGAGGTATGATCTTTGTCTACTCCACCCTAGATGCAGTACTTATAGAAACAGGTTCTAGTCACTCTTTTATTGCCAAGACCCTCATTCGGAGCTCGGAGATTCCGATGGAGCTGTTGGCTCGATCCTTACAGCTAGAGGCTCCTATGTGAGGGGATTCGACAATTAAACACTAGTTCCAGCAGTGTGATCTTACTCTAAGAGGAGAGATCTTTGGCTGGGATCTTCTAGTAGTGGCGTTGAGGCCTTACGACGTCATCTTGGGTATTGACTAGTTATCCACAATCCATGCTTAGATTGACTGTATTAGGCACAAAGTACGGTGTGTTTGTGAGGATGGGACCAGGTTTTCCTTCATTGGAGAGAAGGGAACCTATACAGCATAGGATGGACTTACTCAGAGGAGGGTGTAGCCGATCACACATCAGTTGGCTAGCCTTACCCTCAGAGCAATTGATGTTGAGAGTCTGAGCTATTCTTTAGTGGTGGACTAGTGTGATGATGTCTTCCCTGATGATGTTCTAGGACTACCTCCTTGTAGAGAAGTTGATTTCTACATTTACCTATACCCCAATATAGCATCGATATCTACACAGTATATCAGATGTCTCTTGAGGAGCTTCGTGAGTTATGGGAACAATTGGAGGACTTGCAGAGTAAGGGGTTCATAAGGCCCAGTGTTTCTCCATAGGTAGCCCCGATTTTGTTCGCCAAGAAGGCATATGGGAGTTTGAGACTCTGTGTGGATTATCGGTGCCTGAACCAGGTGAATGTGAAGAACAAGTACCCACTTCCGAGGATTGATGATCTTGTAAAGACCCGGAAATTTCAAGGAAATTTTTTTCTTAAATACATTGGAATTTTATGAGTCTGCGGTTTCGGACGACACCTGATTCTGAGGCCTGGTGTGCCCAGAAACAATTTTTGAAGTTTTGTTCGGGTACGTTTAGTAAACGTACGTGTAGGTTTTTCTATCTTTTGAACCAGTGCTCGGAATTGAAATCTGAGTGCACCAATGAACTCGTAGCACCGTTATTCACTTAAGGGGACCTTTACCACAGTTGCGTTTGCTCGGGAGGAGAAGTTAATTTTTGGGGATTTACATTAAATTAAATAAAATTGTTGTACAAAATTTTATTGTTTAAGAGTTGGTTATTTCCTACAAGGTGGAGTTAGAGGTTGGGACCACACCCACATAACCTCCCATGAGAGGATAATGTGTGGTGGGGCCCACATGAGCCCCTAACCCTTCAACTTCCCTTAAACTCCCTATTAACTCCCCTTCATTAAATTTGAAAACTTCCCTCTTTTATTATGTGGAGCCTCTCCACCTCCCACCCATTGATATGCCAACCCATCTAATTAATTACTTCATTAATTAATTGGCACCTCTCTTTTGAATCATTTTGAATTGCATGGATACTCTATTAAAATTGGGTAGCTTTTATAATATTTTATTGGCAAATATTACGGTGGAGAAACCTCTGGATAATTAGAATAAAGGGTTCTTCTATGACGAAGAACACTGTTCTTCAACGAAGAACAACTCCGATGAAGAACGCGAAGGAATTCTCCATCGACGTTTCCCTTCGGACGCACCCTGACGTCAATGGAATCGACGTCCGTATTCCGCGACGCCCGACCTCCACGACGCTTGTCTTCCACGACTCGTTGACGTGCTCTACTCTTGAAATCGAGGTAGGGGGTTTGATATAATTTGAAGTGAATGAAATTATATACCGTCCTTGATGAATGTTTGATTTGATTTTGGCCAATTGATATTGCCTAACGAGGAGGGTGCAGGCCGAACGAACATGGCCCGATGACCCTCCGATGATACTTGAATTTTTATTTAGGCGGTGGCAATCGAAGGCGATGGAGAATGGAGGAAGCGGCGGCCGTGTGCCGGTCATGTAGAGAAGAACCGCAGCCCGCATCCATGGGCCGCTCGGCCGAAGAAGAACCGGCCGGGCCGAAGGAACCGCGGCACCGCGAGGGCGTCGCGCTGCGGAAGAACCAGCCGGCCATGGCTGACTGGACAGAAAGACCGTGGCGCCACAAGGGGCGTCATGCTGCGGAGGACCGCGGACTGCGCTTCGCGGGCCGCTTTGGTGGAAGACCAGATGACTTCGGCCGGTTGGACAGGAGGGCGGCGCTGCTCGGCGCCGCCAGTTCGAGAAGTCGGGGAGCTACGCCCCCCCACTCCAGCTCGACCAGCTGGCCGAGCAGCGCCCAGCCGTGCCCAGCCGGGCCGGGCCATGCCCAGCCAGGCCGGGCCACGCCCCACCAGGCCGGGCAGCACCCCACCAGGCCAGGCCCCACACCACCGGGCCCGTCTGACCCCCTGCCGGGTCGGACCCACCAAATCGGGTCGGGCCGACCCGCCAGCCCACTGGGCTTGACGGGCCGTTCCCGATTCACTTAAACATGAATAACTTTAAGACCACACATCCGATCGACGCGACGTCTATGGTACTGGGACCCTCGCGAAGAAACGGTCCTTTTTCAATACTCTAAGTGAGTTTTGGATGACTTTGGAAAATGGATGGGTTTGGAACGAGCGTATTTCCAACCGGGCCCCTAGAATGAAAATGCTAATAACTCTCAGACTGGGCGTCCGATTGACGCGTCGTCTGTCGTGTTGGGTTTCTTTTGACGAGACGGAACTTCGGGATACATCAACTATAGACTTTGTGATAGTTGATGTATCAAAACCCTTGGCTCGAGGAGCGAATCATCCTGAAATCGAGTGTGTTGTGTGTGGGAACCCTAGAGCTGGCTACGTATGCTTCGACTACTGTACCGGAATCCTCCGTGGGTTCGACAACGATGAATACTATACTGGAATCCTCTGTGGGTTCGACAACGACGACTACCATATTGGAATCCTCTATGGGTTCAACGACGACGATAAATTTACTTGTATCCTAAGTGGGTCTGACAGTTTGACCTCTGTACTTGTATCCTGAGTGGGTCCGACAGAGTAGCTGGTCTAGTATCCTACGTGGGTCCGACAGCTTAGCTGGTCTAGTATCCTATGTGGGTCGGACATCTTAGATGAATCAGTGACTACATCTGATCATCTATATCGCAATATGAAAGATGTATACCTGTGTGAGCTAAGTCTTGAATTTCAATCATTATCATTGATGTGATTGAATTCTTTCCTGTGTGGGCTGGGTTGTGCTTGGGCTCGAGAGTTGGAGCCGAACTGTGATTGATGACTTAGGTATATGTATGGGCATATACCTAGGTAGAGTTTGTTGATACTTCATGATTGTATCTTTCTTCTGTGGTTTATCCTTTTTGGATTCTGGGAGACCTTCAGGGGTCCTGGGGTCCCTACTGAGTATTGTATACTCATCCCTGCACGGGCTATGCCCACACTATGTTGTGTTGGATGCAGACAATAGACAACACTGATCGAGGAGGAGACTTGTGGAGCTGGATGGTACCAGGAGGTGGACCACTTGGCGATATGTACACGGAGTGGACAAACAAACTTGGGGTAATGAGGAGGCCATCTGTACCCACCCTTCAGGTGGGATTCCTGGAGGACGACTCGGTGGTTTCTGTTTTTCTTTACTGTAGTTGTACTAGCTTTTTAGTTGTACTGTACTTACTATTGGGCTTGTATTTTCGACCCCTTTTCCTTTTATCATTTACTTTTGTATACAGTATTTCTTACTGATTACTTCAGTTGCGTACTCTGTTGTGTTTGTTAATTTTCTGAAGGCAATGCCTTCCCAGTATAGGGATTTACGCCTTTGGTTCTAGTCGCTAGCCCCTGGCCTATGGAAGATGGGATTAGGGTAGTCACGGCACGGGCCCTGAGGACAGTTCATGACAAATTGGTATCAGAGTATTCTGTTTTACCACAGAAATCAGGACTCTGATCTTTCTTTTATATTAATTAATAGTGTGAAGATTATTGAGTGTGGTTTTCAATCCAGGGAGTCTATTGTTGGTGCGGAGACTGACGTATCAATACACCAGGACCCTAACCTCTGATTTCTGATTCAGTGCACGAAAACACCGATTGCATGTGTGTTTCAAAATTTTTCTTTGTGATTACTTTGTGTCAGCTCACCAGGTATACTGTTTGAATGTGGCGCACCTGTTTCTTTTCAGGATGGCCCCACGAAGGTAGCCATCTAGGGTTCCGAGTTACGTACGGGATGGTAGCCCACTGAGCAACCAGGCCTTGGTGCAGGGCCCCATCACAGCGGAGGCACCAGCGGTACCACTACCCGTTGGGCCACCAATTCCACCAACTCCAGTAGCAGACAGTGCACTCCGCCTGAGTGCGTTGCACGAGTTCCAGCGATAGAGGCCGCCCAGGTTCCGCGGAGAGACGGACCCACAGGAAGCTGAGGACTGGCTGGAGGCTGTCGTCAGAGTTTTCAGATTGGTAGGGACACCAAATGACCTTATGGTGATCCTTTCCATGAGTCTCCTACACGCAGCAGCAGGTATATGGTGGAGCCTGATGCTCTAGGTGCATGACGAAGCATCTTTACTTTGGGTGGACTTCGAGAGTCTCTTCCGCTCGGAGTTTGTTCCAGCCACCCTTCATGCAGTTCGGATTTAGGAGTTACTTCATCTATAGTAGGGCAACATGACAGTAGCTCAGTAATCAGCGAGGTTCAATAACCTCTCACGATACTCCAAAGATATGGTGCAGGACCCATTCTTCAAGGCCCGAACCTTTGAGTAGAGACTCAGACATGAGATCAGGGTTTCGATGATCTCCCTCAGCATTCTGACGTAGGTGGGAGTTCTGGAGCGAGCCCTTCTTGTGGAGAGCTTTCTTGCTGAGCCGAAACCGGCGGCGAGACCCACCGTAGGGTGACACATAGCAGAGTCTTCTGCAGCGGGCAGTAGAGAGTTGATGAAGAGGTCCAAGTAGACCAAGCCATCAGGAGAGCGACCTCAGGATACAGGTTCAGTTGTGTGGGGCACCTGAAATAGAGAGGAGCAGGTAGTGTTATGCATGCGGCGGGGAGTTTCACATGGTTCGAGACTATCCGACCCACCATACGGACAAGAAACAGATAGTAGAGGGACCTCCTAGGTAGAGGTAGAGGTTCGACCGTGGTGGTCTGCCGGGAGCAGGCGGACGTGGCAGAGGAGCTGGCTGAGCAACGGGTGGTGGATGACGTTTCGAGGCTCTACCACCACCACCACCAGGAGGTCCACCCCGACCACAGGGAGCTGGCGGACATAGGCGGGCTCAGCTCCAGGCAGTAGAGGCCTACGACCACGGTGCACCTGAGATGATTCGAGGTACTATCTGTGTCTACTCTACCCTTGATGCAGTACTTATAGACACATGTGCGAGTCATTCTTTTATTTTCGCTACCCTTGTTCAGAGCTCGAAGATTTCGACGGAGCTATTGGCTCGATCCTTATGGCTAGAGACTCCCACGGGAGCAGACTCGATGATTACGCACTAGTTCCGACAGTGTGAGCTTACTCTAGGAGGCGAGAGCTTTGGCTAGGATCTTCTTGTAGTAGCGTCGAGGCCTTAAGACATCATCTTGGGTATGGACTGGTTATCTACAGTTCATGCTCAGATTTACTGTATTAGGTGAAAGGTGCGGTGTATCCGCACGGATTGGAGCAGGTTTACCTTCACCGGTGAGAAGGGAGCCTTTGCAGTGTAGGATGGACTTACATAGAGGAGAGGGAAGATGATCACACATCAATTGTCTAGTCTCATCCTTGGAGCAGTTGATGTGCGGAGTCCGGGTTTTCCTGTTGTGGTGGATCAGTATGCGGACGTTTTTCCTGACGAAGTTCCAGGACTACCTCCTCACAGAGAGGTAGACTTCTACATAGACCTATACCCTAGGAAAACACCGATATCTACTCCAGCATATTGTATGGATCCTGCTGAGCTTCGTGAGCTGCGGGTATAGCTAGAGGACTTGCAGGGTAAGGGATTTATCCGACCTAGTGTTTCACCTGGGGCTTCTCTGATTTTGTTCGCCAAGAAGGCGGATGGGAGCTTGCAAATGTGTGTCGACTACTGTCGCCTGAATCAGGTGATCTTGAAGAACAAGTACCCTCTCCCGAGGATTGACGACCTCTTTGATCAGCTCAAGGGAGCACGATGGTTCTCAAAGATAGACCTTAGGTCAGGTTATCACCAGCTCAGAGTTCGAGATGAGGATGTGAAGAAGATGGCCTTTATATGTCGGTATGGCCACTATGAGTTCTTGGTTATGCCCTTCGGTATAACCAACACTCCAGCGGTGTTCATGAGTCTCATGAGCAGGATCTTCCAGCCTTACCTCGATCAACTTGTCGTAGTTTTCATCGACAACATACTAATTTAATCGACTACTGAGGAGGAGCATGCCTACCAATTGCGGGTTGTACTGGATACACTCCAAGAGCACTAGATTTATGGTAAACTCTCAAAGTTCTAGTTTTGGATTTGAGAGGTTCACTTCTTGGGACACGTCATCTCAGAGGCTGGAGTTGTAGTGGATCCAGTGAAGATCAAGGCAGTGCTTGCTTGGGAGCCACCCAGGAGTGTGATGGAGGTTCGAAGTTTCCTAGGTATGGCTGGATACTATCAGAGATTTGTGCCATACTTCTCTAGAGTTTCAGCACCGCTTTCAGCTTTGATGAAGAAGGGGAAACCCTTCGTGTGGTCAGATAGATGCCAAAAGAGATTCCAGGAGCTGAGGTAGAGGTTGACCAGTGCACCCATCTTGAGGCTACCGGAGGAGGGCGTTGGGTATGTAGTGTACTGCGACACATCAGGGACCAGACTTGGGTGTGTCTTGATGCAGGAGCGAGCAGTGATCTCTTATGGTTCTCATTAGCTGAGACAGAACGAGCAAAACTATGCTACCCATGACCTAGAGTTAGCAGCAATGGTCTTCGCCTTGAAGATGTGGCGGCACTATCTGATGGGAGAGCACTTTACAGTCTACTCTGACCACCATAGTCTCAGGTACATATTCTCATAGAAGGACCTGAACCTGAGATAGCGGCGATGGCTCGAGTTCCTCTAGGACTATGACTTTGAGATAGTCTATACTCCTGGGAAGGGAAACATTGTAGCAGATGCTATCAGCAGGAGATCAGGCATTCAACTTCTAGGAGAGGCGATGAAGTAGCTGGCCACGTTGCAGATATCCTTTGTGGATAGAGATAGATCAGCCTTTCTATAGTCTCTCATAGTCACCCCTCCACTCCTTCAGCGAGTCAGGGAGGCACAATGTGGGGACATTGACTGTGAGACGCGACGTGCTCAAATATCCTCAGGGCAGGCACCTGATGGATTTTATAAAGTAGGGGAGCATGTCATCCTCTTCAGGGGATGTACCATGGTACCAGTTGCACTACAGGAGGAGGTGATGAGGGAGTTCCACAATTCCCCTATAGAGGTAAATCCAGGAGTGGCGAAGATGTATCAGGACCTTAGACGACAACATTGGTGGCTGGGTATGAAGAAGGCAGTAGCAGAGTTCGTCCCACGTGCCTCACTTTTCAGCAAGTAAAAGCGGAGCACCAGGTACCAGCAGTCTTGGTACAACCCTTAGAGGTCCCAAAGTGGAAGTGGGACGTGATATCCATGGATTCCGTGATGGGGCTTCCACGTACATCCAGAGGGCACGACTCTATCTGGGTGATCGTAGACTGACTCACCAAGTCGGCCCACTTCCTACCAATCAGAGAGTAGGGCTTAGTAGAGAGCTTGTGATGCCTCTACATTCAAGAGATCGTACGACTTCGTGGTGTGCCATCACCTATCGTTTCCGATTGAGATGCTCGATTCACTTTGCGACAGTGGAAGGGGTTACATGAGGCTTTTGGGACGCAACTACGTCTGAGCACCGCCTTCCATCCTCAGACGGATGGTCAGACTGAGAGGACCATTCAGACTCTCAAGGACATGATCCATGCATGTGTCCTCGACTTTGGTCGCAGATGGGAGGATCACTTACCCTTGGTGGAGTTTGCATACAACAACAACTACCACTCCAACATTGGGATGGCACCTTACAAGGCACTGTACGGACGACCTTGCAGATCACATCTGTGCTGGACTGACCCTGGGGAGTCAGCACTTGTAGGACCAGAGATGGTTCAGGATACGACAGAGAAGGTGAAAATCATCTAGGAGTGGATAAAGACTGCACAGAGAAGATAAAAGTCCTATGCTGATAGGAGACATAGACCATTGGAGTTCGAGGATGGAGACCAAGTTTTCCTACGGGTCTCACCATGACGAGGTCTACGAAGACTTGGTTGGGGTGAAAAGTTATCTCCACACTTCATCGGGCCTTTCTAGGTCCTTAGTAGAGTAAGAAATGTGACTTACCTCCTGGCCCTTCCACCTCAGTTGCACCAGGTGCATGACGTTTTCCACGTATCTCAGCTGAGGAGATACGTGCACAACCCATCCCATATCATGGACCACGGGGAGTTGGACATCGATGATGGGGAGACATTCATGGAGGTTCTGGTGGAGATCGAGGATCGACAGGAGAGGGTCCTATGTGGATGATCGATTCCTCTAGCGCGCATTCACTGGCAGCACAGAAATCTCCGGGAGAGCACTTGGGAGCGGGAGGCTCAGATGTGAGCTCAGTACCCCCATTTGTTCCCCTAGTGTGTGCTGTAGCTTTATGGGGACGTAAATCCCATAGGTGGGGGTAATTTAAAGTCCCGAAAATTTCAAGGATTTTTTTCTTAAATACTTTGGAATTTTATGAGTCTGCGGTTTCTGACGGCATCTGATTCCGAGGCCCGGTGTGCCCAGAATCAATTTCTGAAGTTTTGTTCAGGTACGTTCAGTAAATGTACGTGCGGGTTTTTCTATCTTCTGAACCGATTCTCGGAATTGAAATCTAAGGTCACCGATGAACTCGTAGCACCGGTATTCGCTTAAGGTGATCTTTACCGCAGTTGTGTTTTCTCGGGAGGAGAAGTTAATTTTTGGGGATTTATATTAAATTAAATAAAATTGCTGTACACAATTTTATTGTTTAAGAGTTGGTTATTTCCTACAAGGGGGAGTTAGATGTGGTTCCCACACCCACATAACTTCACATGAGAGGATAATGTGTTGTGGGGCCCACACGAGCCTCTAACCCTTCAACTTCCCTTAAACTCCCCATTAACTCCCCTTAATTAAATTTGAAAACTCTCCTCTTTTATTATGTGGAGCCTCTCCACCTCCCACCCATTAATATGCCAACCCATATAATTAATTACTTCATTAATTAATTAGAACCTCTCTTTTGAATCATTTTGAATTGCATGGCTACTCTATTAAAATTGGGTAGCTTTTATTATATTTGCTTGACAAATATTACGGTGGAGAAACATTTGGAGAATTAGAAGAAAGGGTTCCTCTCCGATGAAGAACACCGTTCTTCAACGAAGAAAAACTCCAATGAAGAACATGAAGGACTTCTCCACTGACGTTTCCCTTCAGACGCACCCCGTCGTCAATGAAATCAACGTCCATATTCTGCGACGCCTGACCTCCGCGACGCTAGTCTTCCGTGACTCGTTGACGTGTTCCGCTCTTGAAATCGAGGTAGGGGGTTTGATATAATTTGAAGTGAATGAAATTATATTCTGTCCTTGGTGAATGTTTGATTTTTTTTCGGCCAATTGATATCACCGAACGTGAAGGGAACAGACCGAACAAACACGGCCCGACCACCCTCCGATGATACTTGAATTTTTATTTAGGCGGCGACAGTTGAAGGCGATGGCGACCGGAGGAAGCGGCGACCGTGTAGAGAAGAACCGCTGCTCACATCCAAGGGATTATCGGCCAAAGAACCAGCCGACTAAAGCTAGCCGGGCCGAAGGAACCACGGCCCCATGAGGACGCTGCGCTGCAGAAGAACCGGTCGGCCGTGGCTGGCCAGACCGGAAGACCGCGATGCCATAAGGGGCACCACACTGAGGAGGACCGCGGTACGCGGGCCGCCTCGGCGAAAGACCGACTAGCTTCGACCGGCCGGATAGAAGGGCGGCGCTGCTCGGCGCCGCCGGTTCGGGAAGTCAGGGGGCCGCACCCCCCCGCACCAGCTCAGCCAGCTAGCCGAGCCGCGCTCAGCCGGGCTGGGCTGCGCCCAGTCGGGCCGGGCCGCACCTAGTCGGGCCAGGCTGCACCCCACCGGGCCGGGCCACGCCCCACCGGGCTGAGCCGACCCCCTTCCAGGCCGGACCCACCAAATCGGGTCGGGCCGACCCGCCAGCCCACTGGGCTTGACAGGCCGGGCCCGATTCACTTAAACGTGAATAACTTTAAGACCGCGTGTCCGATCGACGCGCTGTCTGCGACACTGGGACCCTCGTGATGAAGTGGTACTTTTTCAATACTCTAAGTGAGTTTTGGAAGAATTTGGAAAACGTCTGGGTTTTGAATGAGCGTATTTCCAACCGGGCTCCTGGAACGAAAATGCTAATAACTCGCAGATCGAGCGTCCGATTGACGCGCCATCTATCACGTTGGGTTTCTTTTGAAAAAATGGAACTTTGGGATACATCAAATCCGGAATTCATAATAGTTGATGTATCGGCTCCCTTGGCTCAAGGAGCGGATCCTCCTGGAATCGAGCATGTTGTGTACGGGAACCCTAGAGCTGGCTGCGTCTGCTTCGACTACTGTACTGGAATCCTCCGTGGGATTGACAGCGATGACTAATGTACTAGAATACTTCGTGGGTTCGACAATAATGACTATCGTACTGGAATCCTCCATGGGTTCGACGACGATGACAACTGTACTTGTATCCTAAGTGGGTCCGATAGTTTGACCTCTGTACTTGTATCCTGAGTGGGTCCGACAAAGTAGCTGGTCTAGTATCTTTTGTGGGTCTGACAGCTTAGATGGTCTAGTATCCTACGTGGGTCCGACAACTTAGATGAATCAGTGACTACATCTGACCATATCTATCACAATACGAAATATGTATACCTGTGTGAGCTGAGTCTTGACTTTCAATCATTATCATCGATTTGATTGACTTATTTCCTTTGTGGCCTAGGTTGTGCTTGGGCTCGAGAGTTGGAGCCGAACTGTGATTGATGACTTAGGTATATGTATGGGCTTATACCTAAGTAGAGTTGGTTGAAACTTTGTGATTATATATTTCTTCTATGGTTTATCCTTTGTGGATTCTGGGAGACCTTCGGGGGTCTTGGAGTCCCTACTGAGTATCGTATACTCACCCCTGCACGAGCTATGCCCGCACGACGTTGTGTTGGATGAAGACGACAGACAACACTGATTGAGGATGAGACTTGTGGAGCTGGATGGTACCCGGAGGTGGACCACTTGGCGAGACGTACACGGAGAAGACGGACGAACTTGGGGTGCTGAGGAGGCCATCTGTACCCACCCTTCATGTGGGATTCCCAGAGGATGACTCAGTGGTTGTAGTTTTTCTTTACTGTAGTTGTACTAGCTTTTCAGTTGTACTGTACTTACTATTGGGCTTTTATTTCCAGCCCCTTTTCATTTCAGCATTTACTTTTGTATACAGTATTGCTTAGTGATTACTTCAGTTGCGTACTATGTAGTATTTGTTACTTTTCTAAAGGAAATGCCTTCCCAGTATAGGGATTTACGCCTTTGGTTCTAGTCGCCAGCCCCTGGCCTATGGAAGATAGGCTTGGGGTAGTCACGGCACGGGCCCCGAGGATGATTCGTGATAGATCTTTTCAATCAGCTGAATAGAGATCGATGGTTTTCAAAGATATACCTTAGATCAGGCTATCATCAGCTGAGGGTGCGAGATGAGGATGTGCAGAACATAGATTTCAGATGTCGGTATGGCCACTATGTGTTTTTGGTTAGGCCATTTGGCATTACCAACGCCCCTGCAATGTTCATGGGATTCATGAATAGGATCTTTCAGCCATACCTCAATCACTTTGTGGTGGTATTCATCAAATAAATATTGATATACTCAGCGTCGAAGGAGAAGCATGCCTATCATCTGCAGATAGTTCCAGATACACTCTGCGAGCACCAGCTTTATGATAAGATCTCAAAGTTCCAGTTCTGGATATGGGAGGTCCACTTTCTATGACACGTTATCTTAGAGTCTAGAGTTGCGGTAGATCCGAAGAGGATAGAGGCAGTGCTTGCTTGGGAGACACCTAGGAGTGTGACCAAGGTGCGAAGTTTCCTGGGATTGGATGGGTACTACCAGAGATTCATACCCGACTTTTCCAGAGTTGCGGCACCCTTGTCAGAATTGACAAAGAAGGGAAAACCTTTCATATGGAAAGAGAGATTCCAAATGAGTTTTCAGGAGTTGAGGTAGAGACTGACAAGTGCCCCCATCTTGAGGCTACCAGAAGAGGGCATTGGGTATGTAGTATACTACGATGCATTAGGGACCAGACTTAGATGTGTCCTGATGTAGGAGAGAGCAGTGATTGCTTATAGTTCATGACAACTGAGTCATCATGAGCAGAACCATGCTACCCATGACCTGGAGTTAGTAGTAGTGGTCATGGGCGAACGTTTTATAGTCTACTATAATCACAAGAGTCTTAGGTACATCTTCTCACAGAGGGAGCTAAACCTGAGACAACAATGTTGGCTATAGTTTCTCCAAGACAATGAATTTGAGAGAGTCTATAATCCTAGGAAGGGCAACATAGCAGTAGACACACTCAGTAGGAGTTCTAGTCTACAATTACTGAGTGAGGTGACAGAGCAGCTAGCCACATTTCAGATATCCTTTTTGGATAGAGATGGACCAGTTTACCTCCAATCTTTGACTATCAATCCACTATTTCTTCAGTGAATTTGGGAGGCACAACTTAGGGACATTGACTATGAGGCTCAACATTCTTATATATCCACAAGACAGACATCTGATTAATTTTTTGAAGGTGGGGAGCACATCATCCTATTTAGAGGATTCACCATGGTACTAGTGGTGCTACGAGAGGAGGTGTTGAGGGAGTTCCATATGTCCCCTCTGGCGGTGAATCCTAGTGTGGAGAATATGTATCAGGACCTCCGACATCAGCACTGGTGGACATGGATGAATAAAAAAGTGGCAGAGTTTGTTTCGTGATGCCTCAATTGTTAGCAAGTAAAGGCCAAACATCAGGTTCTAACAGGCTTAGCGCAACCATTAGAAGTACCAAAGTGGAAGTGGGATGGTATCTCCATGGACTTTGTGATAGGGATTCCACCTACATCTAGGGGACATGATTCCATTTGGGTGATCTTTGAACGACTCACCAAGTCATCCCACATCCTACCCATCTGAGAGCAGGGATCAGTAGAGGTCTTGGGATTCCTCAAAGTACAGGAGATTATATGGCTTCATGGGGTGCCATCGATGATCGTCTCTGACCATGACACACATTTTATATCCCAGTTGTGGAAGGGATTATAGGAGGAATTTAGGACTCAACTTCATTTGAGCACCTCCTTTCATCCACATATGGATGGTCAGACGGAGCGAACCACTCAGACACTGGAGGACATGCTTCGTGCTTGCATCCTAGATTTTGGTCACAGTTGGGAGGATCACTTGCCCTTGGTGGAGTTAGCATATAAAAAATATCACTCAACCATTGGTATGACACCATTTTAGGACTTTTACGGCCGACCATGTAGGTCCCCTCTATGCTAGACAGACCCAGGGGAGTCAATACTTATGGGTCCAGAGTTGGTACGAGCTACCAATGAGAAGGTGCAGATCATCCAGGAGTGGATGATGACTGCACAGAGTAGACATAAGTCTTATTTTGATAAGATATTAATACCTTTAGAGTTTGAGTATGGGGAACACGTATTCTTGCGAGTCTCCCCTCGATGAGGTTTACGGAGATTTGGCCGGGGCGACAAGTTATCTCTGAGGTTCATCGGACCTTTTCAAGTTCTCAGTAAAGTTGGAGAGGTGGCGTATCACCTGACTCTACCCCCACAGATGCACTGGGTGTATGATGTCTTCCACATATCCCATCTGAGGAGATACAAGCATGACCCATTTCACATCATCGACCATGGAGACTTGGAATTTGATGAGGGGAAATGTTTACAGAGGTTCCAGTGGAGATTGTGGATTGACAGGAGCATATCCTTCATGGACGATCAATACTTCTGGTTCATGTTCCCTGGCAGCATGGGAACCTCCAGGAAAGAACATGGGAGTGGGAAGCTCAGATCCATGCTCAGTACCCCCATTTGTTTCCTTATTCTATGTTGTGGCTTTCAGGGATGAAAATACCTAAGGTGAGGAGAATTAAAAGACCCAGATTTTCCATGTAATTTTTTTAATTATATGTAATTATTACAAGTTTGGGAAAATTGACGGTGCGTGATTCCAAGGCCTGGTGTGCCCAGAATAAATTTCCGAACATCTTTTAAGTTACATTCAGTAAACGTGCATGTGACATTTTCTCTCTTTTGAATCGGTGCTCAGATTAAAAATCCAAGGGCACCATTGAATCCACAACATTGATATTTTCTTAAGGGAGGCTTCACTTCAACTGTAGTAGGTTGGGAGAAAATGTTAATTTTGCAGACTTTTGAAAAAAAGTTAATAAAATATCATGTTATGTTATTTTATTTTCCTTTTTATTTTTCCTACAATGGAAAAGTGGTGTGGTTGGACCAACAACATGTCAAGCCATTAATTGGCTTAACTACTTAATATTTGTAACTGTACCATTGAGATTAAAAAGGTTCATTATTAAATGAACCTCATAAATTCCCAACGACGTTACACACCTCTTCCCCCTCCTATTTATATAGAGCTTGGGGAGAGGTATTAGAATGGATTCAACAAGCGAAAAAGCTCTGGTAAAATACTGCGACACCAATCACTTGGGGGATGGGACCGGTTCTAGTAAGTGGTGACGAGTGCTACCGAATCACACACTGACGAACACCGAATCCTCCTCAAGCGCGGAAATTCTTCAATGAATCTTGAGGTATGGATTTATCTTATTTTAATTTCAAGAGATTGTGGAATCCTGTTCTACCCTCTTACTATCAAGCTAATGTGGAGGGCGCGGGCCAAAAGAACAAGGCCCAAACCCTCCAATACTTGTTTTACCAACATGTTCTTCGCGGGATTTTGTTCAGATTGGATGGATTTCGGAATGGAGAGACAAGTGCTGAAGAGGGTGTCCTGAGAGGTCTATTGGCACCTTTTGATGGAAAGACGGGCCACTAGAGATCACCCAATGAACCACAAAAGATTTCTGAGAACCGATGTCAGTGGGGGGGGGGGGGGTAGGTGATGGCGGTAGCCGACACCGGCCGACCTTGGAGGAGGCGGCGCACCCTCATGCGCCGTAGGAGGAGGAGGCCATGAATTTTCAGTCATGGTGGTTGAGCAGGGCGGCCGACACCGGCTGACCACAGAGGCGGTGCGGGATGCCATCGCGCACCGCTGGAGGGTGCTGTGGCTCGAAGCCGCGATGGGTGAGGGACCCGCCTCCTACGGGACCCGCGATGCCATGCGGCGCCGCCACTTCTCAAACTGAACAACTATGGCCATTCAGAAAAACCTAGGGGAGTCGCTCCCCACCATTACAACTAGGGCGGACCCCAGCCAGTGGGTCACACCCTCCACAGGCCGGGCCGCGTGAGCCCAGCAGATCGCACCCCACCGCAAGCCAGGTCACGCCCTTCGCGGGCTGGGCTACGCGAGCCCTGCAGTCCGCGCCACCCTTGCGGGCCGGGCTGCACCCCTAGGGGTTGGGTCAGACTGTGGCCTAGCGGGCCGAGCCCACCACGCCCCAGCCCACCTGGGCCAGACCCAGACCGGGTCGGGCCGGGTCGGTCTGACTGGGTCGGACCAGACCTGGACCCAACTAGGCCTAGTTTCACTTAAAGGGCCATAACTTGTGAACCAAATGTCTGTTAGATGAACCGTCTGTGGATCTAGGATCATTAAAGCGAGATGGAACTTTTGGTATACTCCACTTGATTTTTGGAGAAATTTAAGTATGGCTAGGTTGGATCAAACTCGAATCCAACTGTGCCCACAACATTAAAATATCAATAACTTATGGATTGGGCATTTGATTGACACACCATCTATCATGTTGGAACCCTTAAGACATGGAGGTACTTTGGGATATTTATTCATGGAACTTTGTGGTGGTTGAGGTATGACCAATGGATTGAGGAGCGGATCCTCCCGAAATCAAGCATGCTTAGTGTGGGAATCTCTTGGCTGGCTGTAACGTGAAGAAAGAACATCGATCCTATGTGGATCAACATCTAAAAATCCTATGTGGGTTAGTGCTTAGAGATACTGTGTGGGTTAGTATCTATCGATCCTGTGTGGGTCATCTCTTAGAGATCCTGTGTGGGTTGACATCTATCGATCCTGTGTGGGTCAACATCTATCGATCCTATGTGGGTCAACATCTAATGACCCTATGCGGGTCAACAAAAAATCCTCTCGACAGACATAATAAGATGATCTAGATTTATGACTAATCATCTATACTTCTGTACTTGAGTTATATACCTGGTGTGAGCTAAGTATTTTACCTTTTTGGTGTTACCTTTGTGGTACTTTTACCTTTGTAGTGTTACCTTGTGGTGTTACCTTTGTGGTACTCTTACCTTCATGGTGTTACTTTCGTGGTGTTACCTTTTTGGTACTCTCACATTCATGGAATTACCTTCGTGGTGTTACCTTTGTGGTATTCTTCCTTCGTGGATCAATTGTGCTAATGGATTAAAAGTTGTAGCCTTAAGTTTCCTCATGAATGAGATGAGTATCTTGATAACTTAGGTATATGTATGGGCATATACCTAAGTAGAGTTGATGACTGCTTCATGATTTGTGATTGAAGTATTGATTAGTGGTATTTTACTTTGTGGAACTCTGGGAGACCTACAAGGGTCTCAGGGTCCCTACTGAGTATTATTATACTCACCCCAGAATAGGCTATTCCAGCACCTTGCTGTGTCTGGTGTAGACAATGGACAACTTTGATCGAGGCTGAGGGAGCCAAGACTGGATGGTGCTCAGAGGTGGACCATTTTATGTGACGTGCCGTAATGACTACTGATCGTGAGCTGTACCTACCCTCCAGGTAGGATCCTCAGTGGGTGATTCAGGATCTGTTTTTATCTTTTTAGTTGTACTTGTACTTTCCAGTTGGGCTTTTATTCTGGCCCCTTTACTTTTAGTACACTTTTTACTACAACAGTTTACTTTGCGGTTGATTCTTGTTGTGTTCTTGGATTACATGTTTATACAGGTTAAAAGGAAATTCCTTCCCATTACAGGGATATACCTTTCCGATGCTAGTCTACATCCCCTGGCCTATGGAAGGCAGGGTTGGCATAGTCACGACATGGGCCTCGGGGGACGGGCTGTGACAAACACCATATGTTTTATGTTTTATTAGTAGTTCCTATCTTCAGATGTGTAATAGTCTCTCAACTTAAGATTATTATTAATGTATAATATTTGATTTCATATTTTTATGCAATGAAAAAACTAAAAAAATTAAGTTTTAGTGAGGTAGATTGCATTGGGTGCATCATTGGTAGTATGATATTGATTAAATAATCAAGATAGAATTTATTGCTTCTAAAAGGAAGTTATTTCATAGGCCTAGTTGATCGAGATTGTAGTACCTTAACTAAATCCATGATCATGGTAGAATAAGGTAAGTCTATCCAATTATGTCAATGAATAATGAAGTAAGAAATTATGACAACACAAAGTGTTCATCCTTATTTATGAGATATCACAAAACAAAGATATTCTATTATGTATTTGTAGGAAATGTTTTCATTTCTATGAATTTTCTTTATCTACTTAGGGGCCTTGATGGGATGCTATACTTTTATCTTGATCTATGTATAATATTCACTTCTATTGAGATAAGGGTTTAGAGGGTTCCACACTAAGCATATTCAAAATTCTGCCTTATCATGATGAATAAGAGTTTAGGACATGGTGGGACCCACCAATGGGGTTTGGGATATGTCTGAGAATATACGAATGCCAATGAATAAATAAATTCATATCGTTTGAGTTGAGAATAATTTGTATTGAACTTATTTATTAAAATTGTTTACAAGTGTTAAATAAAATACATGGAAATATTATATGAAAAAATATTATTTTAATATTCAAGGTTTGTTTAATATTTGCGGGAACAATGAGTTGAATTAATAGCTCAGTTATATCATGTAATTTATTTATTATATTAGATGTAAGTGATAAAAATATAAATGATATTTATGACCCAGTTAGTTGGTCATATCGCGTTATTTATGGATTATTCAGTGGGTAAAAAATATACAGGGTTCGAAGATCCATTTTCAGGTCTTTAGCACCTCTCTATATAAGGAGGAGAGGGATCTCTTGTGAGGTACTATTAATCATGTTATTTTGAGAGCCTATCTCTCTCTCCTCTTCTCGCATCAATGGATTGATGTAGCGGTAATCTTTAGGACATCATAGGCATCATAAGATCACCGTTCTAACACATGAAATTCGATTATCGATTCTCTCACAGACTTTCAAAGCATGTGCAGATGATCTAGAGGGAATTGACTTCGATTATTTTGAATAATGATCTCCAACGATGAGTATATATCAAGAAAGACTTCATTTTGAATGAGACTTTTATTTATTTTTATTTTGTGATAAAATTATTCACATAAGATCCTTGGGAGTTATATCAGGTTGCGCTTTGCCAGCGACGATGTAGTTACGTTGATCGTCGGTGAAATTTTTTAAATCCCCAACCAATCTGCTTCCGTTGTTCACCCTGATACCTTCAATTGGTATAAGAGTAATCACATGAATATTTAAGCCAAATAAAAATAAATTTGGCATTAAATTTGGGGAGAGGGTATCACAAATGTCCTAATATCGTATACGATGAGTCAATCCTATGTCAGACAAAAAAGTTATAGTCATCTGAAGTTTTAAGATCAGATTTATATAAGTGTCATTGTGGATTTAATTGAAGAACATATATATATGAATATATATTAATTTTTATCCAAATTCATTGGTGGGATTCAATTTTGGTGAACCCAAACTCCGGAGGTGGGATGGTGGTTGAAATAGTATTTTTTGGCCAATCCTTAACTCCCCACCAGTGTGATTTTTTTTTTAAAATGTTAGAGCCTAATAACACAAGATCACAAATTTTGGACAAAATAAAATAAAATAATTTATAGGGGTAGCTATTGGAAAAGGTTGAATACAAAAAAAAAAATTCAATGTCTTGATGGCGGGGGAATCCTTTGGTAAAGGCAAATAACTAAATAAAATAATAATAATAAAAATTTAATAGGGGGATATTGGAACCACTATTAGTAAATTTTTTGGTTAGGGATGACATTCACACCATCCCATTGCCGACACTCCTTATCGATGCTCCAACTTCTCCTAGCGACTTGATCTTGTGTTCAGCCTGACCAACCCACCATTGATGCATCAATCCTGACCAAATTCCCTTGCCTTTGCATCACTATCTCAGGATGAAACCCCTTCACTGTTTTGGCCTCCCCTATGCCACCTCTGTCGTGTGACCCCAATTTCCCGACAACCCTCCCTCTCAATGGCCAAAGCCACCACTTCATTCGACTTCATGCACCGCCCTTCCATGCTCACCCCACCACATTAGCCATCCTTTGAGGCTTTTCCCCAATCGACTAGTTCCCGCAATTTCCCTTCCAGATCTACTGGCATTGTCCTTGCCACCACCGCCACTACACCTCCCAAGTTTTTGCGACACCACCTGTTGTCCAACCCCTTTCCCTCTAGCTGTTGGATCCACCTTCTAGAACCCTACAACGTTGGTGATTCTTGTGGCTAGACCAACTCACCGTGGTGAGGCCCTTCCCATGGATCCTCTCCGGGCACCACCTGCGAGCCGAACCATGGATAAGTTAGGTTAGCCCAGCCCGCTAGGCATATTTCAAGTCAAGTTTAGACCCAAAACCCATAAAACGAATTTTTTTGGGGTGTGTGAGGGTTTAGGAACAAAAATTCTTTTTAAAATATAAATAAATATATTTCCAAATAAGCTACAATTTTGGAATATATATTTTTATAAAATAATGATAATAACATTTTGGGACCATGTGAGTTTTTAATTTGAATTAAAATTAAAATAATTTATTTTAATTCATTTTATGCCCTCCACATATATTTAACATAAATTTAATTTTTATTACACAATATATTTTCATACCGACTGATCTTGAGCATTGAACGACCAATATATGTATGGGGTTTAATTTATTTAATTATTTATTGCAACTGCGTGTGGTGCATGTAATAATTGAATTTATTTTGATGTCCTGCGCATAATATTTCTTCACGTAATATGTATAAGGGCATGTGCATCCATTAATAGTATTCTGTATGTATTTTTCTCTTCCTGAGACCACCTCGCCTACATGTGAGTATTTTTGTATTATGGTGAGGATGTTGTAAGATGTTGACTGTGTTGAGGTGAGACAATATTTTGGATGAGATGGTGATACATTGGATCTGGATGCGAGTTGTGATATGAGTTAAATACAACTCAGGTATTATACCCATAGGGTCATGGTTGATCTATTAAGAATAAATGGATCAACCAATATAAAATACCCAAGATTAGTCACCTTTTTTATTTAATTTATGAATTTTTTATTATTTTTATGAATATGTAAGATTGCACAATCACATAAAGTAATAAACGTAAGATGCATATATTAAATTAATTTAAGGTGAGATGAACGTTTTTCTATTTACTATATAGTTAGTTGTGAGTGTGATCACATAGTACATGAATATTAGATAGACAATGATTTCATTTATTAATAAATAATTAAAACCCCTCAAAGAAATATTAAGTCATAATGTTTTTTATCATATGAATTTGAATAAAACCAGGTGTATGGGGTGATCATCATCCCAATTTGAGGGTGCCTCCTACTACCGTGGAGTTCTTATGTGCGTGATGAGTTGACTTAACTAAATATGACATCAAAGAATTAGTTATATATAGATTGTTGTATATTTAGATGCAAATAATAGATTAAATCAAGTTTATGATTTCTAGAATCTTTGACTTTTCAAGGAACTACAAGTTAATGTGGTTTTCCAGCCAAACACCTATGTTAAAACTCTCAAAGTAGTGACATAGCCATATATTGGACAATGGGGAGATGTTTCAAGGATCATTTCCACTAGAATATTCTATAAAATTAGTGTTATGAATCTAGTAGTGAGTAATACTAGGTATCAATAAAATATTGGGTGGCATTTAATAATTTAATTAATTAGTAATGTCTAATTGGAAATCAAGATAAAAAGTACCAATCTTCCAGTATTTGTTTTATAGAATAGCGACAAGTAATACCAAATATACACTATGATTATTATTAGAAAAAGAACATGTCCCATATAGTGTGAATTTCCAAGAGTAGTATAGGTGCTTGCACTAAGTACCACAAAATATAAAATTCAAGGTGTTGGAGCCCTTAATACCTACTGAGTTACCTGATGGAGTGAGAGTGTGAAAGATGATTATAAGAGACTCATGTATGATGCATTTAATGTTTACATCATAATTCTATCATAAATGTTTGATGTTATTTGTGGATAAAACATTAAGGCATGAATAATTTCACATGTTGTCTCATCTTTGAGAAGCTTACGAGGAGAAAGTGAAGCAATATATGAATAATATGATGTTTACATTGGATATGTGTAAATTGAAAGATGGATCACAATCTTTCAATGCATCACTTTTTTATATCATTTTCACCCAATTACTCCAATTTTTTTAAGATTAAAAAACAAATAGTATGGAGAAAATTCTTCATTACCTTTTAGGTAAAGTTATCTAGGTTGATAAGAACTTAAATAAATATTAATCTTCAGTTCTTATAGTGAAAATTTGAAAGACAAGGAAAAAGGATAATGGTAAGTGTGATGTCAAAGACAACTATGAAAATTACTTCAAATAAATGAGGTTGATTATCATAAATGAGGATATTCACTTTTCATATCATGAAATAAGTATATGGAAGATTAAATGTAATGAGAGGAATTGAAGATGCAAGTAGTCACTTCTTCTTCAGGTATATTCATCATTGTTTGTGATGTTTCTATCATACTTCTTAGGTATTGAATAAAATATTACCATCACATATGTGTATTTAAATATAGTGACCAAGTAAATATAGAAACATTACAAGAATTAAAGGTGTGTTCTCCAAGAAGCTAAGAAAGGGGTATTCTTAAGTTTGTGGTAAGAAGTACACATCTTTTAATTTCCAAGATTAATGATTATAGTAAAAAATTTATTAATTATAACCAATTTTTATCTCATGATTCATTTGGACAAAAGGAAACATTATTCTAGTTTTTTAATGATTATTGTTTATGGTGCCTAATACTCAATCCAATAACCAATGAATATAAAATGTAAGACTCAACTATACCCAATTGTGGCAAGATAATTCTTTGTAAAAAAAAGTAGTTTTCAAGGATACACCTAGTATGATTTTAGAATCTTTGTAGTTAAATGCCTTAGGTATTATCGATACATTTATTTATTTAGTTTTGAAAAAAAAACTTTATAAATAAAGATATGATACAAAGCTTTCATAATTAGTTTAGCTAGAGAGAATGAACTATTACAAGGTAAATCTAGTGGTAAATACACTTTATAATATTTCCTTTAAGTTATTTAAGGAATATAAGAGTGAATTATTAAATATGCATTTTTATAATATATGAGTAGCTTTAGGGATTTTTGTTGAATAATTTCTTGGCCAAGTATTATTCGATCTTGAAATATAGAGTGGATTTATTCCCAAACTCACATTTCCTTATACACATCATAGTTATGATGTTAATAAGGAGGATTGATGATGAGTCTTATATGACACACTGAATGGACTAAAGGCTATAGATTTTTATTTATTTTTGGATAGTCCCCTTTTAATTGGGTTGAGAGGGAAACCTTACATGACCCATAACCCTAGAGGAAAAATGCCCAATACATGACCTGAAGGCCTAGAGACATAAGGCTCAATACAAGACCTGAAGGCCCAAAGATCTAACTACACTAGATCTACCCCTCCCCCACACCCACCTCATTGTAGGAACCTAGATCCCCACCTCACATGGTTGATCAACTAGCATTTCCCCATACAGAGCTACATGATGCCTAGTATTGATGGTGATTTCTATACACTTTCATTCTTCTAATCTGCTTATCTCTACTCTGATGGCTCATACTTGGTCTGATTCCTCTTCTAAGGCCTGCTACTATATATTTAGTCTTGATGAATTCTATGGCTCAAAATACCATGGCCTAGATGCATGATGTGGCCTATATGCCATGTGGCCTGAAGTCCAATGGTGGCCTGAAGGTCCTATGGACCATAGGCCCAATCCAATGGCTTGATGTCCTAAATCGGGTAAATATTTCTAACTGCTATAGTACAACTATAGTACCTACTATAGTACTATTATAGAAACCTAGAAATATCTCTCCACTAGGACTTGATCCTGGGTTTCATGTAGGATTATGGGGTGTGTTAACCACTGCTCTACCACCCCAACTATGATGAGTCTTACATGAAAACAATGATCAATAAAATATAGCATAGAGTAATTCCTAAATGCACATTTCCTTATGCATGTCACAGTCATGATAAAATTAAAATAAGAATTAATGTTGAAACTAATATGCATTGCATAAACTTCCATTATTTTTTAATACATGCTTAACAAATAGATGCATAATCCCATAACCATAATCTAAATATAATGAAAAATGGATATAATATGAGTTAGAGTATGATATAAATCCATTATGTCATAAGAACATGTGTTTAGATACAAATAGTTTGTTTAGGATATAAAAAAACGTGCATTAAGAAAAATACAAAGTGAATATCAGTTAATATCCTAAAGTTCAATAGGATATTATATAAATTCCTATGATAGAAATGTTATATTCAAGTAATAGACTATATTTATATAAAGGGAACACTTCTCTATTTGAGATAGTGAGAGAAATATTGAATTGGATTTAGTCAATGCTAAAGATGCACAATTAGTTGACATAGGAACAAGTTCCACAAGACCTTGTAGAAAGGAAGCATTCTAGGGACACATACACCATAGGAAGGATAAAACCATGCTAATAGTTTTACATTCACTGTGGCTGGTGAAACATTATACATTGAGATTAACAATTCCTACAAGTAAGCAATAAATGGAAACAAGATAAGATTGATAAGATAAATTAAAATTCAATAATAGATTACATGTATCAAAGTACAAGGGATTATTATTTTTAATACTATAGTGTATATTCATGTGAGACTATACATGGGTGGTACAAGCGTGGTACCAATAAGGCTCAATTTCTAATACCAATTTGTTATGCCTAAATCTATTAGAATTTTACTTTTCATAGCTAATTTATATGATCATTAAACCGGGAATTGGATGTCAAGACCACTAATATTGGATGGAATATATAAGGTGCAACCGAAAAAAGTTGGTGATATCATAAAATTCCAATAAAGGGTTCCAGTTACCAAAATACAGTTTTGTATTAAAGTAAAAAACATGATCATAGAATATTCATTTGAAATGATTTTTTTTCAATGTGTCTACAAAAGGTTAGTGGGAGCGTCAAAAGTTTTTCCAAGTAAAATATTTTTAGTAACATATGTAAAAAATCTATTGGTCTTATAGTTAGTTAAGACCTGAATGAAAGTAACTCTCCTGAGATTAAATCAAAGTAGCAACCTATATTCCAGGTAATAAGATATACTAAGGTAGATCTGATGGGTTGATTAGACCAAGTCAAACTACACATACTGACAGGGTATTGGAACAATTTGAGATAGACTTTTTACTATTGTCACATGGCATAAATATCTCCAAGAAGACATGTATGGGGCATATAAGAAGATCAAAGAGGTGACTATAATTCTATAAGAATCGACAATGGATCTATAAAATATTCCATGTTATGTACTATATATGATATTTCCAATATATGAATAATGGTAGGAAAATATTAGTTATATCCAGGAGAACTGCAAGAGAAGTAGTCAGAACTATCCAATTGTACTTGAGAAAGAACAAAATATATGAACCTAGTATGCAGAGAGGAAGGGATACTATTATAAGGGGATAAAAAGTAGTCTTCCTGTAGATAAATATGATATAATATCACATTCATGATTAGGTAATGAGTAAGATAATCTCATTCAAGATAGTGGTATCCATACCTACAAATACTGAGTGTGTTGTAGCTTCTGATGCAGCTAAAGAAGCAGTGTAAATATGAAACGATTTATTCCAGTTCTTAGAATCACACCAAATAAGTATTTTTTTATCATAAATCATGATAATTATATTATTTTTACTAGCCAATATGTTAAGTTTTGAAGTGAACAAAAGGAATACACTTTAGGATATCATCTCTTGAAGAGTCTTACTCAAGGAGGAGAGGTCATAGATAGTAGAATATCCACACAATAGAGATGTGGTAGGCTTAACAACTAAATCCATAAATTAGAAGAAGCAAGATCTTATCATGTGAGTGCTAACAAGGTTCATTATAAAGTTATATCTAGTGTAATTGGGAGTGTTGTAATATTGGGTACCCTAAACCCAACTTAAATAGTATTTTTAGATTACCATATCATGTATACAACAAGTTTTGAATGATGTATTCTTACCACAATAGTGTTGATATTTCTGTATCCACTATATATATGGAAATGTCCTTATATTACCCTTTGTATAAAAAGGTTATAGAAGTTTCCATGCTATAATGAGAACCTTGAGATTCTATGAAATTAATCTTAAACATATGTACTATAGTCTAAATATGTCATACTAACTAGACATAGATGATGTATGACTATCAGGTGATGGGGGCTCATAAGAATCAAGACTTCTTCTTATGAAGTTTGCACTTGGTGATCTTTAGTAGATGGGATCATGAGGACCAATGATCCAATAGGAACACCACATGTTTCAGGTGTTATTGGTAGTTCCTATCTTCTAAAACATGTAATGGTCTCTAAAATTGAGATTATTATCAGTATATACTATTTTATTTCGCACTTTGATGCAAGGAAAAAACTATGACATTGAAGTCGTAGAGAGGTATCTTGTGTTGGGTGCATCATTGGTAGTATGACATTGATTGAATAATAAAGATAATTTTTTTACTTCTGAAAGGAAGTGATATATCAAGCCTAGTTGATCACGATATTAGTACCTTCACTAAATTTATAACCATGGTAGAAGAAGGTAAGTCCACCCAGTTACATCAACAAACAATGAAGCAAGAAAGGATGATGACATAATGTGTGCACCCTATTTTATGAGATATTGCGAGACAAAGAGATTATATTATAGGATGTGTGTTCATAGGAAAGGTTGTCATTGCTATGAATTTTCCTTATCTCCTTAGGGGACTTGATGGGTTTCTATATTCCACTCCTAGTCTATGAATAGTATCACTGCTATCAGGATAAGGGCCTATAGGGTCACACACTAAGCATATTAAAAATTATACACTATTCTGATGAATAGGAGTTTATGACATGGTGGGACCAAACACCGGGGTCTGGGATATGTATAAAAATATATGATCACCAAGGAATAATTAAATTCATATTATTAAATTTTATAATAATTATTATTGAATTTATTTATTAAAAGTGTTTACATTTATTAAAGTAAATACATGAAAAAATATTATACGAATGAATATTATTTTAATATTCAAGGTTCTTTTAATATTAGAGGAAAAAAAACTTGGAGTTAATGGATAATTTATATCACATAATATATTTATTATATTACAAATAAGTGATATAAATATAAATGACATTTATGAACCAATTAGTTGGTCAAAAAATGTCATTTATTTCTTATTTAGTTGGTAATAAATATATGGGGGATAAGGATCCATTTTCAAGTATTTATCACCTCTCTATATAAGGATGGGAGGGCTCTAATGTTTAGTTCTATTCATCCTATGATTTTGAGAGCCTCTCCCCCTCTTCATGAATCCTAGAGAGATATGGTCTCGATCCAAGACTTTGACTGAAGTTTAACTTCATTGATCGATGGATTGATGCAATGATCATCATCAGGATGTCGAAAGCATCATCAGATCACCATGATTGCACCCAAAATTCTATGATAAATGCTTCCATAGAATTTGAAAGTGTGTGTGGATGATTTAGAGGGAATCTACTTCAGTTCATTCAAGAAATGATCACCTATGATAAGCCAATGTCAACCATGAATTTAGATCAAAAATGATATTTATTCATTTTTATTTTGTGCCAAAATTATTCATGAAAGATCCTTAGGAGTTGTAATGGGATATGATTCACTATCAATGATGTAGTTACATTGATTTTTAGGGAATTTTTTTAAATCCCCAACCCATCTTCTTTTGTTATGCACCACGATACCTTTAGTTTCTCATCTTCGCTGAATCCATCTCTCTAGTTTTCTTTGAAAGTTTGGATTTGTAAACCTAAACTTTGGGGTGGTTGTCTTATGATCTGGATTCCTTTCTTATTTTTTTTATAACCCTTATGGTTTCCATCTAAGAGAGTTGAGTGTTTGGAGAAACTTTGATGTTTTGGGTTTGATGGTATAACTTGGGTTTTCTTTTCTATTGATCTATCATCTTACTCTTTCTTCTTGATCAACCAATGTCTTTAAAGATTTTTGGGGGAATAAAGACTTATAGTGAGAAAAATTATCACATCATAACTTTTCTCTCATCTTTGGATGAATTTATATGTTTTTTTATGATTTTCTTGAGGGGTCATAGGGTCACCCAAAGGTTTAGAGTGGGTGTATACATGAATCTATAACTGTAAGAGATATAGATAGTCCATCAGTTAGTTGGTGAGGGCCACAGATAATTGATGGCATGTTGACATTAGGGATTTACCTACCGAAAGTACACCAACTAGACAATGAGGGCCACCAGCTAGCTGATGAAATGTTGGAAGAGTGTTCCTATAGGAAACCCATCAACCATCCGATGAGACCCATCGACCAACTAATGGGCATTCCAGGCACCTATGTATTCTGCCTGACATAACCGACTATTTGGATTGGTCACTGGGTAGTTGGTGGTGTCACTAAATATAGGACTTTATAGGGGATTATATGAATTTTTTCCCGAAACCTCCATTTTATTTCCATTTCTTTGTCCCTCGACCTAAAATCAACCCATATGATTTTGGGAGATCTCTTTGGGAGATTTTGGCTATAACATCCCAAGTTTTAAAATAAGAATTATTTATTTTATTATCTCCATTAGTATCTTGAGTTAAGAATTAACTCCATATTAGTAATCATAGTATTAAAATAAATTGAAAAGAATATTTTATACGATGATTTTATTTAATAAAAAAATAGATAAAAATAATCCAATTGTAAATAAATGTTATAAATTAAACAAGCTAAAATATATTTTAACCCAATGGTAATGATAAAATTAATAAAAAAATGGTTATACACAATAATTTATCATTAAGTAAATTAATTAAACTCATTAAAAATTGAATTATAATTATAAAAAACATAAATTTATATAAATTAATTTTAATAATAAATTTTAGAAAACAATTTTATATAACATTTATATTAATTTTTAACTCAAATTTTATTATGTGACATATAATTATTTAATTTTTTTTAAAGATATGATATATATATATATAATATAATTACATTTTTATGTGTATCTAATTTTAAATTAAAAGTAATACATTGTAAAAAAATGAAAAATGATAAGAATAGTTAAATGTAATACATATTATTATAATTTTTTTGAATATAGGTAATATAATTTATTATAAAATATATGAAATTATAAATTAATGAAATTATGATAATTATTGAATTTGAGTATTATTATTTAAAAAATATGGATTTCAAATATTATTTTACATAAAAAAAATTAAATAAGTAAAAAAGAAAGAAAAACCGGATAAGGGTGGGGTGGTGTTTTAATAAGAGGTGCAATGAGCGAAGTTCTCAGGAGAAACCAGATGAAGAAATGGGGATCGATCTCAGAAGGGCTCTGAGCATAGATGGGTTGAAACCAAAGGAGGATTTATTCTGTAGATAGGGATTTTTGATCATGGAAAGGTTTTCAACTATGAATGAAGAGATCAAATGCTGAAAGGGTTTCCAACACATTTGGGGGGAATCAAGTGTAGACTGTTCACGATAGAGACCCTATCATATTCCTCCTCCTGTAAATTTATTTAAAGAATATCAATGGTATGTATTTTTTTTAGGAATTTGAATACTCTTGAAAATCCTATTTCCAGGATCATTTTCATCTTAGAAGTACCCTATTTTTTATTGTTCTGTATTTTATTCATCCTAACATCCCTATTTGACATACTGGTGATTTTTAATGCATGTTTTAAATCAAAAATTATTTTTGTATCTTATGTAATTGATTTTTTGTTGAGATTTATATCATCTCTTTGAAGCATCATGTAGATGCTTGATTAAAACTGAATCTAGTGAATCGATTCAGAAAATACCCGAACAAGATTTAGATTGATACACCGAATATAATATATATATATATATATATGCTTCTATTAATCAAATAATTCCATATTCAATTAAATGTGGAATAAAAAGTCTAACAATCAATTTTTAAACGTGTGTTTTAGAATATTTTATGGATTTCAGTAGGACCCTCACCTCTTTGTTTATGCTAGTGGGTTAGTTTTAGAGATATCAACGAGATCTGAATAGCGACTTCACATTTATAAATTTTATCTTCTTCTCTAATTTCCTTAAATAAATAAATAAATAAATAAATATATTTATATATCTTTATCAATGTGAAGATTTTAAAATCAATATGTATGTATCATATGTTTATTTTTTACACAATGTAGAGTGCATATATATGTATGTGAGGAGAGACTGGCGAGGCAGTATGCAAGGTAGAGGGGTCATAACCCTTGTTTTTTTTGTGTTTTTCCGATAAGAAGAAATCCTCTCCATCATCAAAGAATAATCCAGCATGTAAGGAATCATAAAGGTAATGAAAATTTTGTTTTTAAAATTCTTCTTTCATGTTCATTTTTTAGAAAAATACTATCATTTTTTGTTTAAAATTCTAAAATTTATGTTTTTGAAATATCTTTATAAGGGATTTATTTTACCAAAACATATATAAGGGAAAATTTATTTTCAAACTTATACAAATCAATTTTATTATGAATTTAAATACAAATATTGCTTTCAAAGAGGTTTTAATATTCTAAAGTTTTATTTGACTTCATTTTACAAATAATATTTTGTATTTTATAAGGATTTTTAAGGTGTTTTTGAATTATTAAAGTTATTATTTTTGTAAAAAAAAGTTATTTGAAATCTTGGATGTTACATATTCTTATAGATAATTCCATGCATTATGTATATCATTGAAATTACATGAATTTTTATAAAACATTTGATTTCAATTTAATTATAATGCATGTTCAAATTTTGCCTTTGAATTTTTTAAATCATGGATTTCTCCAAAATTTATAGTATTTTATGGAAAATTAGATTTTTAAAAATTATAGATGATATAAAATTATTTTCTTCTTTGAAAAAAATTCAAGTACTTTTGAAAGGTTTTAATGGGTTATGAATGGGAAAGATAGATCTTCTATTTTTTTAAAATTCGGCACTTGGGTATCAAATGAGATAATATGGAATGAGGAGGGAACCCACAACCTCAATGGGACATTGTCCTATAAGTGATATTGCTAGTGGACACATGGTTTTCATAGGATCTTCAAAGTACCATTTTAATCCATAAAAAAATAATTATTTTCAAATGTTTTTTAAAGAGACATCCAAATGTTTTTCAAATATTAATTTAAAAAGGTTTCTCAAAATGATAATTATTTTAAAGGTTTTGAAAAGTATTTATGTATGAAATTTTCTGAAAACCTTAGTTGTATAATTTTGAGAATATTATAAATTATATCAAATGTTTTATATTTGATATAAAATATTTATCTAAATAATTTTTAAATCATTTAAAAGGAATTTATCCTTGGTTTTAAAACCCTTTATTAGGAAATTTATGCTCACCCTATATTTTTAAAAAGATTTTTCATAGGGTTTATAGAATAATTATTGGTGAATGGATCTAGTTAAGGAAATAGAGTGAGTGAATCCATTTAGTTATTTTTTGTAAACTTTGTTTTTATGTAAGGAGTTTTCCTAATCCTCCAAAACCTAGATAGAAAATGATCCTCATTTTTATAATGTATTGTTTATTTTTTGGTTACTTTAAAAAAAATACACAACACATTTTTAGTACCAAATCTGGAAGTGTAGAAAGTGTAGGTTCAGGTTGGGATAGTGGTATCAGAGGCACGATCTAAACAACTTTGGAGATTAGGAATTTTAGATTGAGAAAAAATCTAAGTGATAGAATTTAATTTTGAAATTATAGATAATTAAGTACCCTTAAGAATATAGAAGTTTAATAATTCTAGTTTTTCTTAATTCTAAAGATGAAAATTCATATTTTTCTTAAGTATGATGAACAAATTTTGAGGGCACAATTCACTTAGGGAACTTCTTGAGTTTTAAAATAATATTTATTTATTTTATTATCACCATTAATAGCTTCATTTAGGAATTAAATCAATATTATTAATAATAATAATATTTTTTTTTGAAATGAATATTTTATAAGATGATTTTCTTTAATCAAAATAAATATTAGATAAAACAATCCAATTATAAATAAATGTTATAAATTAAACAAGATGATATATGTTTTAACCCAATGGTAATGATAAAATTAATAAAAAAAGGTCATGCACACTAATTTATCATTAAGGAAATTAATTAAACTCTTTAAAAATTTAATTATAATTATAAAATACTTAAATTTATATAAATTTATTTTAACAAGTAATTTTAGAAAATAATTCTATATAAAATTTATATTAATTTATAACTAAAATTTTATTATGTGACATATAATCATTTAAGAAAAATGATAAAGTTATAATATATAATATATATAGAATATACTTACATTTTTATGTGTAGTTAATTTTAAATTTAAATTAATACAATGTAAAAAAATTAAAAATGATAAGAATATTAAAGGCAATACATATTATTATAATTTTTTTGAATATAGGTAATATAATTTATTATAAAATATATGAAATTATAAATTAATGAAATTATGATAATTATTGAATTTTAGTATTATTATTTATAAAATATGGATTTCAAATATTATTTGACATAAAAAAATTGAATAAATACAAAAAAAGAAAAAACAGCTAAGGGTGGGGTGCTGTTTCAATGAGAGGCGCAACAAAGGAGTTTCTTGAGAGAAACCATATATAGAAATGGGGATCGATCTTAGAAGGGATTGAAGTGAATATGGGTTAAAACTAAATGAGTATTTCATTTGTAGACAGGGGTTTTAGATCATGGAAAAGTTTTCAATTATGGATGAAGAAAACAAATGCTGAAAGGGTTTTGAACACAATTGGGGGGGGGGGATTAAGTGTTCGATGTTTATGATGGATACCCCATCGTCTTACTCCTCCTATAATTTGATTTACAAAATATCAAAGGTATGTATTTTATTTTTAGGTATCCGAATACTCTTGAAAATCCTATTTATAGGTTCGTTTTTGGCTTAGTGGTACCCTATTTGCTATTGTTTTGTATTTTCTTTATCCTGACGTCCCTATTTGACATAGTGGTTATTTTTAATCCATATTTTAAATTGAAAATGATTTGTGTATCTTATGTCAATGATTTTTTGGCTTTATATTTTCTTTTTGAAATTTCATGAATAAGATTGATTAAAACTAAATCCAGTTAATCGATTACAAAAAGGATATGAATAAGATTCATATTGATACAACGAATAATATATATACTCCTATGTTAATAAAATAATTCCATATTCAATTAAATGCGGAAGAAAAATTTCACAACACTCAATTTCAAAAAAGAGTTTTAGAATATTTTATGGATCATAGTAGGACCCTCACCTATTTGTTTATGGAACTAGTTTAGTTTTAAGGATATCAATGAGATATGAATAACGACTTCACATTTATAAATTTTATCTTATTCTGTGACATATTCAATTAAATATATATATTTATCTCAACGTGAATATTTTCAAATCAATATGTATGCATTATATATTTATTTTTTACACAATGTTGAGTGTATATATATGTGTGTGAGGAGAGGCTGGCGAGGCAGATTGTAAGGTAGAGGCATCATAGCCCTTATTTTTTCTATGTTTTTCCATTAAGAAGAAATCCTCTCTATCATAAAAGAATAATAAATTCTATAAGGAATCATAAAGGTAAGGGAAATTTTGTTTCTAAATTCTCCTACCATGTTCATTTTTAGAAAAATACTACTTTTTTTTTTAATTTTTAAAATTTAGGTATGTGAAATCTCTTTGTAAAGGATTTATTTTTCTAAAATTTATATAAGGAAAGATTTGTTTTTACACTTGTACAATGTAATTTTATTATAAATTTCAAAAAAGTATTTTTTTTCAAATGGATTTGTATATTCCAATGTTTTATTTAACTTCATTTTACAAAGAATATTTTATATTTTATAATGATTTTAAAGTTTTTTTGAATTATTAAAGTTATCATTTTTTTGTGAAAAATTTTCATTTGAAATTATGGATGTTGAATATGCATATATATATATGGACATTCATTATGCATATCATTGACATTACATGAATTTTTATAAATCATTTGTTTTTAATTTATTTATAATGTGTGCTTAAATTCCACCTTTGAATTTATTAAATCATAGATTCCACAAAAATCGATAGTGTTTTTTTGAAAAAATAAATTTTGAAAAATTATAGTGGATATAAAAATATTTTCTTCTTTGAAAATAATTCATTTAATTTTTGAAAGGTTTTAACTATTTTTAATGAATTATTAATGAGAAAGGCAGATCTTCTAAAAATGTTTTCTTGAAATTAAGAAATTCAGTATCAAATGAGATGATGAGGAATGGGGAGTGAACCCACGACCTCAATGAGATGTTTCCCTACAAGTGATACTGCTAGTATCCATATGGTTTTCATAATATCTACCAAGTATCATTCTAATCTATAAATTAATTATTATCTTCAAATGATTTTTACAGAGAAATATAATTTTTTATGATTATTTTAAAATGGGTTTTCAAAATGATAAGTATTTTTAAGGTTTTGAAAAGTATTTTTGTATAAATTTTTTTGAAAACCATCGTTTTTTAATTTTGAGAATATTATAAATTATATAAAATGTTTTATTTTTGATATAAAATGTTTTTCTAAAGGAATTTATCCTTGTCTTTAAGACCCCTTACTGGGTAATTTATGCTCAGCATATGATTTTAAAATGATTTTTTCATAGGGTCCATAGAAGAATTATTAGCGAATGGATTCAATTAAGGAAATAGCATGAGTGAATCCATTTAGTTATTTTATTATTTTTTTAAACTTTGATTTTATGTAAGGAGTTTTCCTAATCCTCCAAAACCTAGACCGAAAAAGCTCCTCAGTTGTATTATGTATTGTGTATTTTTCAATTACTTTTTTTAATAAAAAAAATACACAACATGTTTTTAGTACTGAAACTATAAGTGTGGGAAGTGTTGGTTCAAGATGTGACATTGGCTTTCCCAATCTCAATTCTTGGGGGATCAAAGTGTTGTTCATCATAGTGGTACCCAATCAGTAAATATTTCTTTATCTTAGTCATGGATCCTCTTATTCCTTGTGTTATTTTTACCCTAGGGATATGAAATCCATAGGTGTTCATTAGATCTAAGTTTTCTAATAGATAGTTGTCTCTCTAAGTATCTCCTTCTCATTTTTTTGAGCTATTCCTCTCTTCGACTTGTGGATTACTTCTAGTGATTGAGAATTTCAAGGTAGCTATCCCAATCATCTCCCTTTAGAATTGAATATATGATTTATTGTACTTTCATCTTGAGTTTTTGATGACTTTGAATGTTTCAAATTATATATTGTAACTATATTAATGATTGATGATTTCATGATATTTTTATAAAAGTAGAAAAGGGCATTTTGATATTATTTGATGTGAAAACAATTTTAAAGGAATATACTCTTATTTTTAAAATTGATATGCTTAGTTGGATATTGATAATTGTTCTTGAAATGTTTATGATGATGAATTTTAAAATAAATAGAAAAAAATGGGTTTATAAAGCTTGGGTGTATTTGACCATTTTTGAAATGATACTTTGAAAATTGGAATTTATTAAAGTGCTATGATTTATAAATGGTTTTATAAATGACCTTGAAATGCTTTGAAAGTATCGGTATTCTAATTGGAATGTGGAAATTTCCATTTGACACTTTAAATGATTTATTGGAAAATCGAAAACCCACAGGACATGCCCATTTATGTGTAATGGAAATGATGGATGATTGCATACTTATAATGAAATATACCTTTTTAGGGAAGTTGAATTGAATTGAATTAATATGATTGATAAAGGGGAATGTTACTGTGTGGGTGTTCTGAGGCATGATAAATACTTATGATTCTTTTTAAAACATGATGATATGATATGATATATGGTGTGAAACTATCTATGAAATTATAACCTCAATTTTAACGTCAAGGGAAGATCTGGGTTGCTAGGTGAGAAGTATAGGTACACATGTGCACTAGTTTATAATCATTCTATGGCTAGTGGTCTTTGGTGGCACTTAGGTCAACCTAAGGGTTTACCCCTCAGTTAGGTCAGGATAAGGCAAGATCGGGTGTTTGGGATGTGGTTGATTGATGTGTTGATTGTATTCCAGTGCATGAACTTTGATTCATTTATGGACACATTAATATATTCCAAACTATTTCCCTTTAACAAATTTGGATTCCATGATGATGTTTTATGTATATTTTCCAAGTTATGATTATTTGTAAAATTATGAAATGATATCTTGTTTTCCTTCAATTTGAATTTAAAACCATTTAAACTATAATTTATGAATGTTTTTTTATGATAAATTAAATTTTAGTTTTATTCAAAAAAGTCTTGGTTTTTTAAAAATCAGTGTTTTTAAAGAAAATGTTAGATACCTATTTTATTAAGAGAAAACTTAGAAAACCTATATTTTATCCTTATTTTGAAATCTACTTGATATTAATTCTCTTTTAATGTGTTATGCTTTGGGTTGGCTGGTGGAGACCTATTGGCCTTTTATCTCACTCTTATATATTATAGGTTTAGCAGGTTTCTTGATGCAGTGGATATTCTTATATCTTTGGGTTTGAGATTTGGTGGAGGTGCGTGCAACATTTACCCACTTACACATGGAGATGTTAGTGGTTTGGTATCTGTTTCATTGTTTTTGGTTATATGTGACATAAAACTTGTTATCCATTCCATTGTGATTCAATTTTTCTTTTATTGTTGGATATATATGTTTATTATTAGTTTGGATTTTCTTTACACTATTTATCCTTTAATGTTTATTTTTTTTGGGCTAAATATTTCCCATTTTGTTCTTTATGATGCCTGGATGCTTATTTCTTGTTTTTGGGGAATGGGGATGCCCTTCGGGCCAGCAGAGGATCGATTCGGGTGCCGGTGCAGATGGTATTATTGGTTGGTTTTTTATATAGGATCTACTTGAAACAAAAGAGAAGTTTGTTGTATAGATTTTATCCTCTTATTTTGAATAAAATTTATCTAATCACTAATGATATTTACATCATTAATTTAATCCCTAGTACTTTCCTTCTTTTCAACTACTGAATCTACTTCAATTTCCTCATCACCTGTACATTCTTCTAAGTCTACTTCAACTCCATGTTCTCCCATTGAGATAAACACTTTGAAATCACTATCTTATGAAATTTTATTGTTTTTTCACTATGAAAACTTATTATAAGATTGTGAAATATTTTCAATTTCTATAATAGTTACACCTTTACTTTCAAATATTTTCTCATGCCTTTTTTATAGAATCTATTTGAATTTATTTTGGATGAGTTTCCAAGGAAAATACCTTTATCCCTATAAGATTAAATGTAAGGACCTAACCTTAAAAATTATATCTTCTAGTGTTTTTGAACTATAATTTACATTTTAGGATCTTTTCAGTTAATAGTTTTAGATAATTGGGAGAAACACTTACAAAGTAAACCCATACATTATAAGGGGAAACTTATACTCACTATCCATTTTTTCACCAAAGAAAACATTCTAAAATAAAACATGGTTTATTTCTATAACCTAAAATTTCTGATATTTTCGTCATCCTTGTCCTTACTCATCCTTTAATTTTGGGAGATAAGAAGAGGCCTCTAAGCGGTGGAGACTCTCCCTCATCTCGCGATCTAGGGTTTCCCCTCAGTATCGATCTGGAGGGGGGAGGCTCGCAACTTCAGCGTTGAGCTGTAGGGTATCTAGCACCACCTCCCCCTTCCTTCTGCTCATGTTTCCTTTTATCTCATAGGTTTGGTATTCGGTGTTCTTTGCGACAAGGTGATCATTTCATTTTGATACTTTGATTTTTGAATATTGGAAGGTGTTTTTACGGCGTCGCTGTTGTCAGAGTATCCTTGATCCTCCTCACTGGTTTCTTCTTATTCCCATAGTTTGCGTGATTTGGACTCTGATGAGGTTCTTTCGCAGTTCATATATAATTGTATCTATACCCAAAGATACATTTCTGGGTCGGAGTGGCTCACATCTCCTCATTGGAGACACTCCCTCGGTGTGGTGTTGGGCCATCCAGTCTTGGGTGATGATGGTCTGACTTCACGTTCCTTGGAAAGCCTTCCTCCTCAGGTTGCTTCTATGGCTGTGATGTTGGGGAAGTCTCGTAGATAGCAGTGAGGTTTTCTTCAGAATTTGGTTCTAGTGATCGGTTTACTGACTATGGTGGAGGAGCTATCATGAAGGCTTCATGGTGAACTGGGGCTATGAAATCGCGTTGATTTGTGGTGAACTGGGACATTGCAATAATGAAGGCTTCATGGTGGAGAAGCAATCAGGTTGCTGTGAAGAATTTACAGTGTGTTGGAGATAAATTTTTGAATTTGTGAAATGGATTTTGTGTTGGTATATTTGATTTGTGGCACTACGGTTCGCAATTTATGGGAAAATGAAACTAGTTCACCTACAAGGGACTTATCTAGTAGAGGTTTAGAGCATGGAGGTTTCACCAGACCATTTCTATCCAAAATTTGAAGTCTACTAGGGTGTGGAGATTGCCATTGGTACCAGGCCTGTACATTCTTTCATGAGACAGCTTGCCGAGTAGCGATGAGAAGGTGGAATATGGTCTTAATGTTATTGATGTCGGGGAGGGTCTTTTAATTGTAGACTTGAATTGGGTTTTTTTTGGCCTTGGGCCTTTAAAAAATGGGGAATTGTTGTTGTTTTAAGTCTTTGATGTCATGTTAGATTCCCCCTCACCTATTAAAAGGGGGTCTATGTTAATAAAAAAATAATTTTCAGCCGTACTCATCCTTTAACCCTATGAAAAACATTTTAAAACTTGAGGTGAGAACAAAAATCTTAATAAGGTGCATAAAAAGAAATAAATCCATTATTCCAATGAAAAAAATAAAAAACTATTTAATGTTATTTGAGTGAATGAAAAAAAACATTTTCACATGAATAACAAACATACAGTTTACTCGAATGAAATTATTAAAACCAATAAAAAGAAATTAAAACTTATTTAGGTGACTTAGAAAATAATATATATATATAGAACCCTTTAAAAACCCTTTGAATTGGAATAACCATATGGAAAACTTATAATTTTATTATTACCTAATGAATTGGAGATCTATAACAAGGATAAACCTTTGTATAAGCTATATCATGCTCACCCATGAGCTATAATGGTGCTCATCCCTTTTTATAAGCTATATCAGGCTCACCCATGAGCTATAATGAGGATCAACCCTTCATCTAAGATGTATCAGGCTCACCCATGAGCTATAATGGGGATCAAACCTTCATATAAGATATATCAGGCTAAACCATTTAATATAATTATCAAGTACCATATCATCAATAAAACACTTTCATCATAAAACCCTTAGAAAAACTTTTTTAATACCATATGAAAACACTTCCGGATAAAATACCCTTTTCTTTCAAGAAACCATTTTGAATACCAAAACCCACTTTTCATTGAAAAACCATTTTCAATACCAAAATACCTAAAAAATATAAATATGTTTTTTAATTTAAGGAAACATGAAATATTTCAAAGGAAGACGATAATAAAATAATGGCCACGACGGAGGAAAAGTATTTATCATCGTATACATTAATAATATAACATTATTTTTGTCGTTTGTCAAAACGTTTCATATAAAAACATGTAAAAAGATTAATTTTTGAAAAACTTTTAATGAAATTTAAAATAGATATAAAATGTCTTTTATATTACTTTTATATCCATATAAATAAATATGTAAAATAATATCAAGAATATTGACCTGGAGAAAAATATTTGATAATTAAATCTTTAAACATTCAAAGTGTCCCATACCACTTTGAACACTTAAATCATAATCTCCATGAAATAATAAACTTAAAAAACATTAAATAACATGATTATAGATAAAATATGGATATGAAATGTCATAGTAGTTTTATATACACCTTATAAAAGAATAAAGGTTCATATTATCAAGAAATGCCCCAATGAAAGGAGATTGAGATGAAATCCCTTAACTTGAGTATGATTCAACATATATGTTCTTTATCTTCATAGATAATAAAATAATGTTAATTATTTAATTTATTTATAACCCTTTTAAAGTTTATTATTCCTTTTATATCTCTTAATATCATGTTATAACATTTACTTAATTATGAAAATTCATGTCAGATGTTTTGACAATATTCAATATTTATATCCAAAATGAAATTGGTAAGTCAAATACAGTCAAAGAGGTCATTAGTACACCATATACATAATAATATTCATTAAATAGTAATTATTATTATAGATAAATCATAATTTTAAATCCATTCATTAAATATGGATATGAAAAATGAACTATGTTACAATCATGGAGACGGTAAGTCATACGTACGCATGAGTAACGTTTTCATTTTTCAACAATCATTATGGAAATAAGGTAAGTATTATTTTATATTTAAAAAATCATCATAATATAATTAAAATCATATTAATAATTTAAATATACTTATATATATATCATCCATGTGATGCGGTGAACGAACAACGTTATCATTTTCATGTGCATGGAAAGTAAGAACATAATTGATATATTATTATATTATAATTATAAATATTACATGAATATAAAATATAAAAATTAATTCCATCATTATAACTAGTCTTGAGATATGGTAATGTAAAACAAATTATATCATTTTGTGGATGTTATAGTTCACACGTACACACAAACAATTAATTCATTTATCATTTGATGGAATCAGATATGGATTTAGGTGATGATATTAACATAATAAAATCTAAGTATATTAAGGATACTAGATTTATTATCTCATCATGGTTGGATAATATTTTAGGGAAGTTAAAGAAGAAATAAAACAGAAATACTTAATTAAAAATGATACCTCTTCTTCAGATGATCACCTTTGATTAACACCTTAACACCTCTAAGGAGAGTGTTATGCCTAAAACAAGGCCACTAGAATGTGGGGATGGATTATAGGATGGTATTTGGGTAGATATTGGCTGAAACAAATTGGTTTTTAATTGTGAAGAAATGTTTAGAAGTAGTGCCCTTTTATAAGAGATGAGGGACACTCTTGGAATTCATAAAAATATTAAATTAATATAAATTAATTTTCTATTCCAAATTGTCCCAAAATAATTTATTTAGAATATAGAATGATTATGGTTATAGATAATTTCATAAAATAAAAATTATACATGTTTTGATTATTTTTAAACCCTTATAGTTTTGTTTTAACCCTTATTTTACCCTTTTCATTTTTACCGTGATATCATGTAATTTACACTTTATGGGTTAATATTATTACTATAAAATGACAAAAGACCAATAAATTATTAATTGATGAAATTTTAAGACTTATACCAATAATTTGGTCTAATTTTTTATTTTTATGAATTTTATATCATTTAATAAAATATTATTTATTTTAAAATATCAGTAGTGTCAATTTTGATACTATTCATTTGTTGACTTTTTAAAAATGTCATAACATTAAGATAAGTTCAAAAAAACTTATATAAATAATGAATAACATGTAAAATACATCTATTAAATTATTTTATGACATTAATTCACTCAAATTATATTTATTTTAATATTTTTAATATCATTTATTTGATTATCCCATTAATTAAACATTAAATGCATCATCATTGTGTCACCATTTAATTTAATTATTTATTTACTAAAAATTATAAATAAATTACCATGATGTAGGTAATTTTTTTTATAAATAATATTTATAGTCTAAGGTATATTCTAAATAATTATATATTAAAAATATTATAGTTATTAATACATGAGTATGTCATCTTTGTCTTTTCCTTAAAATAAAATACTATAAAGGGAAAAAAGTCATTCAAGTGGCTCCAAGTGGACATAAAATCATCCCAATGAAGATTTGGATAAAAAATAACCCATACAATGAAATTATAACAAGTGTTAATATAATTTTATAATATTTATAATATTAATTTTACCTTTAATTACCTAATTTATCCTTAACCGTGGTAATAAAAATAATTATTAAAGTTACTATTTGTAATGTCAAAAAATAAAAGGGTCCTATGTACTAAATTTGGACCCGCTGATTACAAATATTGAATCCATATTTTGAAATTCAAAACACATAATTCACATAAATTAATTTAAAATTAATCTCGTCGATAGATTGAGGAGATGAGTTTTTAAAGTAAAAACGTTTAAAAGTACACCAAGTTTTTATATCCAATTTCAATGTAAAATTGATTAAAATGACCTAAATTTTATTAATTGATAAAAAATTTATTTTATTATAATTTAAAACCATTAAAAAACATAATTTAACACTATAAATAAATTTGAAGAAAAACCAGTTTTGAACTAATATTTATATTATTCACTATTCATCAAAATCTGAAAGTTCTTAGAAAAATACCAAAAAATAAATAAAAGTAAATTTTTATACTAAAATTATAAATAATAAGTTTATTTTTTCAAATATAATTTATAAAAGTGACAAAAAATATTTAAAATGGGTTCTTCATCATAAGACGGTAAAAATTTCTTTTTTGAAAATATTTCTTTTATGAATAAAATTGAATTTGTTCTTATGTCATGTTTAGAAAACACATAAGATGAATTTAAAACATTATATTTAATATTATATATATATATATATATAAATAGTTCATTAATATAATCCAATAAGAGTGATTTTATTATTTATTGGTAATAAAACATACTTACGCACATTTAAATAGTTTTTCAGAAAAAAAATTTCCTTTAAATGGGTTTTATTTTCATTTATAATTAATTGGTCATAAAAGAATTAATTATATATACATATATAAACCATATTTTTATAATTCAATTAATCATATTCATTTCCACCATTCTAATGGCTAGTTTAATGGTAACATTTAAATAATAATATTTATTTGTTTGTTTAAATTTGATGTGGTGTGTAATGTACACCATCAAACATAGTATTTATTTTTAAAAACCCAGGATGTTAAATTATCCCTTACTTTTTGAAATTTCATCCTCGCAATTTTGAACTCAGGGTTGAAAATTAGGAATTTGACTTTACATTACACCTTTAAAGAAATCCCATATCGGAAAAAGGATTAATAAAACTTCCACTTTATAAGAAAGAAAGGGATGTAGAAAGGTAACTTGAGATAACACATACTTGGTTTCCATGTAGGAAAACATGGAAATGGAAGATAATGATAACTATCAAATACTGATAGAGAGTGATAAAGAACATGATCATGGGAAAGTTAACCATCACAAAACCATAAATATATAATGGGTCAAAAAGACCATTGATAAAAATAATTAGATAAAATTTTTGTAGAAATAACATTTTCATATAGTTGATGAATTATTTTACTACCTGGATTAAGAACATAAGGAAAAAAAATAATCATTTGAAAAGTATAGTTTCATCCTTTAATCAATTCCCACCAAAAACTCATCTTTTTTCTCTATGAGTATTTACAATGAATTTTTCACACCTGAAGCACTAGAATCAACTTCTAAAAAAAATAAAATAATCCAAAAAATATTAACTATCTATTTCTCATGTATTTATACATCAACCAAAACTGAAATGGTTAGGGTAAGATAAAAAAATTCTCCAAAAATAATCAACCATTTTATAATGAAAAACAACTTTTAATCCCCAAAATTCAACATAAACCATTCAAAAAATAATTGTCAATAAAATTCCTTAAAATAATCCAAAATTATATTGAAACTCAAAATTCATAAGGATTTGATAACATAGTATTCCAAGATAAATTTTAATAATCATATCTAAATAACATCAATTACTCTTGAAGTCTCACACCAAAAAGTAATTTCCCCAATAATCCTCAAGATATGATAACCATTTCTATAAATATCTTAAATCACCATAATCCCACAATATAAACACATATTATTCCAAAATATAACTCAGCCTTTATTACTCAAATAAAATAACATATCATTCTATTTACCTTGATCATATATGGTTCCAAAAATAGTGAACGTCTTTTGAAAAAACATTCATCACTTAATACCCCAAATCATTTTTCCTATATGATAAAAACACTGTTCCCCAAATCAACTCATTCTTATTCTATAAAATCATTTAACTAAAAATAAAAATTTATAATAACACGGGACTTCACAGGGGATAGTGGTAGGTGATGCACCCTTTTCACTCTTTGGTTGTGGGTTTGATTCCCCTGGCCTTCCCAGACACAATGGGTTATTACCCATCCTATGAGTTGTCCCTTTAAAAAAAATATAATTCTTATAACATTAAAAAAATGATAAAATCCTCAAAAATAACTATAACATGTTTTAACCTCAAATTTTATATCATACCTTCATTTTGCATACCAAAAAGTAATAACCCATAATTACCTAAAAAATGAATGTCTCTAAAAATACCATTAGTCACCTTAAAATTTCATTACTGAAAGCTTCAAAAGGGTTTCTAAGACATTAAACTTATGATCAACCTGAAAATTCTAAACTTGTGATGATATCCCAAAATCTTAATAAAACAGCCTTATCTCCACATAGTGTGCAGATATCCTATTTCATGAACCAAAATGGTTCGCGCTTCTCCATCGCACAAGGGATGCATGGAACTTCTTTACGTAGCATGGCTGTGCAGAAACTTGTATACGGTGCTATGTTACTCAAAAAACAAGAGATTTTTACAATCTCTTCAACACCCGAGCCTCATTTGAGGTCTCTCTCTTTATATGCAAGGAATAATTCGTATCACAACGTTAAAAATCCTCGAGCTATTCCATAGAGAACATGGTTTTAATGCACGAGATATATAGAGTTTTGAAATCTTCAAACGTGGGATAAGTTTTATACTGAGTCTCTTGGTTTGTTTCCATTCAATGCGGGTCCTTCTTTCTTAGTGAGTATAATCCTCACATGCATTCAAAGAGGGAACACATGAAAATAATCTTCCCGAAATATTCGACCTTTATGACGTGGCTTCTCAACTCCATTTGATTTGACCACATACGACCTCCTTTATTTCGATTCATGAATGAAAAATTAGTTTCATGCATGGTATCTTTTCATCTGAATTATGCTCATGTAGTAGTTTCGAGCTTCAATGGTGGTTGAATTCATTATCATGGAGGTTGCATGGATTTTTCAAAGAGCTGCAGCATCAGGATGGCTGAAGGTTAAAGACAACCTCGGTGAAGGAGATCAGATGACTGTGGATCAATGCCAAACTGCAGAGATTAGATGGATCGATTGGATATGAATGATTGATCTCATGATTATCAGATGGTTAAGTGCAATTCTATAATGAGATCAACATTCCCAATTTCTTCCCAAGTTTTTATTTCCACCCCACATCAAAATGAGATAGCGGGGGAGTTCTTGTTTATAATGTTGAGAGCTTTAGCCTTAACTCAGAAATCTCCTCCTCCCTCCATGGTACCACCCCATACTGTGTTCACCATGCGGGCACACTTTTTCACCCACTCTCTTCTCCTCGAGCATGCTCTTAGCGCCCACTATGCATCCACTACACAAGTTAACCACCGTGCGCACACCTGCAGGCTTATACACGACCCACATGCCCTGTGCCTCTAGAGAGCTATCTTTGAGGCCTTCTCTTTGGGTGTGGTAGACCCTCAGGTCCCACATATGCCTTGGGTGAGGGTTTTAACTAGCATGAATGGTGCTTACTTCTTTGGAAAAGGCACAAAAGATAACTTTGTTAAAAAAAATGTATAATCAAGATATTAATAGTTCATTCTATATTCAACTATCAAAGCCCCTTCTTCATTATCCCTACTTGTTTATTCTTTTTCTTCAAAACATCATCATTCATCCTTAAGTTTTGGATCATGAATTCCAAAACTCTTCATTAATCTTCTTTTAATCAATAAAGGATGGTGTGTGTGATATACTTCTCCTCATGAATTTAAAGCATAATGCATAGTAATCTTGTTGTGAGTGATGTGTTATACTTTAAACACATGTCTTGGAAATTTGAAGATCATCTCTTCAATCATCTGATTTTTTTCACCAAATTCATATAATTAGATTCAATGTATGGATCTTCAACACTTCAATCATTCAATCATTAGGCACACATTGACATGTTATTGAAAACAAATGCAATCACCGAGCTCAAAAACCTCCCCATTTTTATTTTGTTGTCAATATCTCTTAAACACACTATGTTAGAGTTAATATGTGTGCTATGATGTTTTCTCCCCCTTATTGGAAAAAAAATGCAAAGGGATAATATTACATGGTTCACTTAGCAAAGAGCCTATAGTTAATCAACTCTAAGTATACATGGGATAACCCGATGTAGAAAACAATAGAGATATAACCAAGGTTTTCAATGCTATCTAGAGACAACCATACATGTGAAATCATGCTTAGAATGAATTGACTCATCTCCAAGGGGATGGAAATGAAAAGATTATTCATTGAACTGTAATAACCCTGCACAAACTTTCAACAAACAATGCTCCCCCTCAAGGGATGAATTAATATCCTTCAATTCCCTACAAATTAATGCAAAAGCATGTATATAGATTTAGGGAATAAGGAGGGACCTTTTCTTGGTCTTCAAGTGAGAGGAGAAGTCTGAACATGATGTTTCAAACTTATCTCAACAAACCTCTCTGCAGGCATTGCTTTGGTGAAAATATTTTCAACTTGATCTTGAGTAGAGATGTATTAAAGTTTGATATATCCACTTTACACATTTTATTTTATAAAATTATATCTGATATCAATATTCTTGGATCTCGAATGTTGTACAAGATTCATAGATAATCCAATGGCACTTTGATTATCACATAAAATCTTTAGAGGCTTCTTAGTTTCAATTCGAAAGTTTTCTACCTATACTTGCATCAAAATCATCTGTGCGCATGCATGTGTGGATTCCACATACTCTTCCTTAGTTTTAATCAAAGTTACTGAATTTCATTTCTTTTTGTACTAACTAACACATCCTTCTCCCAAAAATAAGGTTACACTGAAGGTGTATCTCCTTTCCGTACAATCACCAGCCTAATTAGCATCTATAAACCCCAACAACTTCATGTATCCACTGTGTTTTTATAACGGCCCATAGTTCAAAGATCCTTTCACATATCTCAAAATTTTCTTAGTTACTGATAAGTGAGATTCTTTTGAATCACTCTGATATCTAGAACATAGAGTAACTGCATAAGTGATATCTGGCCTTGATGCTGTGAGATAAAGTATACTGCGCAATGATTCTTTTAAAATCTTTCTGATAATCACTTGTTCAATTTTCATCCTTAGATAATTTGGTTCCAAATGAAATGGTTTTTTAAACATATTTTTCATTTTCTATTCTGAACTTTTTCACTAATTAACTTACATACTTATGTTGTGATAGAAATATGGAATATTGTTTTTGTTCAACCTGAAATCCTAGAAAATATTTCATTTAACCAAGCATGGAAATTTCAAATATTCTCTTTATTTTCTCAGAAAATTCTTCACATAGACCTTCCTTGTCACTAGAAAAGATAATTTAATCTGTATATATAATGCCTATGAGAGTACCAGTGGCCATTTCTCTGACATAAATATTACTATCAGCTGTACCTTTGAAAAATTTCATATCCCTTATAAAACCATCTAATTTGGAGTACCATACTCTAGGAGCATGCTTTAAGCCATACAGAGCTTTCCTCAACCTGCATACCATGCTACCATCTTTGTCCAAAACAAAACCATCTGGTTGTTCGATATATACCTATTCTTCAAGATCTCCATTTATAAATGCAGATTTCACATCCATTTGATAAACCATATAATGGTCGTGTGCCGCAACTACTAAGAATATTCTAATGGTTTCCAGTATTTCTACTAGCACTATTGGAAATCATATCTTTCCCAACAGTTCTGAAACTTTGGGAAAGGTTGAAGAACCGTTGGTATATGTTATACCAATGGTTCTATAAACTGTAGGGAATTAATCCATTGGGAAAGATTTTCCCAACAGTTTACTGTGAACCGTTGGGGTAGGGTGGAGAAAAATTACCCTATCCCAACAGTTCTGCCAAACCATTGGGAAAAACCCAATCAGTCTCCTCTTTCCCAATGGTTTCTAAACCATTGGGAAAAGTGTTTTACCAATGGTTCCATGAACCGTTGGTAAAACAAAACCCATAGATACTATGCCAATGGTTCTAAACCATTGGCATAGCCTACAACAACTTTCAATTTGCACAACAGCTCTCCAATTTGACAACAGCCCTTGTTTTATGCACAGCAGCTCTGTAATTTGACAGCATCCCTCGTTTTATACATTCCCTCCCATTTTCAATCCAATTATTGTACCTAAAATAAACTAACACATACATATACAATTATTGTACCTTCAATAACCAACTAACACATACATATAGAGAACAAATTCATACACATTTAACATATAATGCATCCTGGAACTATACACATCCATATCTAAATTAGAATTCATAATGTAATTATAAACATACATAATTAATTTAGAATTAAATTTAGAATTTAGATTATAATTATATGTGGAATCTGGAATTCAATTCATAATTTGATCGGTTTTTTGTATACCATATATTTTTACCTGAAATGATGTCCATTTTAAACAAAATACATACACCTGGAGTGATACCAGCCACACCATGCCTCAGATTGAGGCGAGGTTAACTCGTACACATCAAAAATGACCCATCGATCGTTTTCATAAAGTATCAACATATTCAGAAAGCGTTTTCTCAGTTTTCCGTATGTCAGTTGATGTTTTTCACTTAAAATGATGTCCTTTTGAAACAAAAGACAGACACTTTGAGTGGTGCCAGCCACAACACATCTCATATTGAGGCAGAGTTGATTCATACACATCACATATGACCCATGGATAGTTCTCCTAATGTTTCAATGGAAACCGAATGCGTTTGGTCGGTTTTCCATATGTACTTAAAATGTTGTCCATTTTAAACAAAAGAAAAACACTTAGACTGATCCTAGCCACACCGCGACTCAGATTGAGCCTGGGTTGTCTCGTACAGGTCACATATGACCCATGAATCGTTGTGATAAATTATCAATAGATTTCGAATGCATTTGGTCGGTTTTCCGTATGCTAGTTGTACTTTTCACTTATAATCCTGTCCAATTTAAACAAAAGAGACACATTTAGAGTGGTTTCAGCCACACCGCACCTCAGATTGAGGTGGGGTTGACTCGTACACGTCACATATGACCCATGGATCATTTTTCTAAAGTATAGACACAATACGAATGCGTTTGGTCATTTTTCCCTATGCCAGTTGATGTTTTTCACTTAAAATGACGTCCTTTTGAAACAAAAGACAGACACTTTGAGTGGTGTCGGCCACACCGCATCTCAGATTGAGGCGGGGTTGATTCATACATGTCACATATGACCCATGGATCTTTATCATAAAGTTTCAACGGAAACCAAATGTGTTTGGTCAGATTTCCGTATGTACTTAAAATGCTGTCCATTTTAAACAAAAGGGAGACACTTAGAGTGATACCGACCACACCGTGCCTCAAATTGAGCCCAAGTTGACTCGTACACGTCACATATGACCCATGGATCATTGACCTAAAGCATCAATAGAATCCGAATGCATTTGGTCAGTTTTTTATATGTCAGTTGTTCTTTTCACTTATAATCCTGTCCATTTTAAACAAAAGAGAGACACTGTGAATGGTGTCGGCTACACCGCACCTTGGATTGAGGTGGGGTTGACTTGTACACGTCACATATGACCCATGGATCATTTTCCTAAAGCAACAACACATTTAGAATTCATTTGGTCGGTTTTTCGTATGCCAGTTGATCTTTTCACTTATAATCCTGTCCATTTTAAACAAAATAGAGACACTCTGAATGGTGTCGGCCACACCGCACCTCAGATTGAGGTGGGGTTGACTTGTACACATCACATATGACCCATGGATATTTTTTCTAAATTATAAACACAATCAGAATCCGTTTGGTCGGTTTTCCATATGTACTTAAAATGTTGTCCATTTTAAACAAAAGAGATCCACTTATAGTGATTCTGGCCACACCGTGCCTTATATTAAGGCGGGGTTGACTCGTACACGTCGCATATGACCCATGGATCATTTTACTAAAGCATCAACATATTTCGAATGATTTTGGTCAGTTTTCCATATGTCAGTTGTTCTTTTCACTTATAATCTTGTCAATTTTAAACAAAATACACACAAGGAGTGATCCCGCCACACTGTGCCTCAGATTGAGGAGAGGTTAACTTGTACACGTCAAAAATGACCCATTTATTGTTTTCCTAAATTATTAACATATTATGAAATCATTTGATCATTTTTCTGTATGCCAGTTGATGTTTTTCAATTAAAATGACGTCCTTTTGAAAGAAAAGACAGACACTTTGAGTGGTGTCGGCCACACCGCGTCTCAGATTGAGGCAGGGTTGATTCGTTCATGTCACATATGACCCATGGATCGTTCTACTAAATTTTCAACGGAAATAGAATACGTTTGGTCAGTTTTCCATATGTACTTAAAATGGTGTCTATTTTAAGCAAAAGAGAGACACTTAGACTGATCCCGACCCCACCACGACTCGGATTGAGCCCGGGTTGTCTCATACAGGTCACATATACCCCATGGATCGCTGTGATAAATTATAAACACATTACGAATGTGTTTGGTTGGTTTTCCGTATGCGAGTTGTTCTTTTCACTTATAATCCTGTCCATTTTAAACAAAAGAGACACAGTTAGAGTGGTGTCAGCCACACCGCACCTCAGATTGAGGTGGGGTTGACTCGTACACATCACATATGACCCATAGATCATTGTGCTAAAGTATCGACACAATAAAAATGCGTTTGGTCGGTTTTATGTATGCCATTTGATGTTGTTCAATTAAAATGACGTCCTTTTGAAACAAAAGATAGACACTTTGAGTGGTTCTGGCCACACCGTGACTCAGATTGAGCCCAGGTTGGCTCTTACAAGTCACATATGACCCATGGATCATTGTGATAAATTATCAACACATTCTGAATGCGTTTGGTTGGTTTTCTGTATGCCAGTTGTTCTTTTCACTTATAATCCTGTCCATTTTAAACAAAAGAGACACAGTTAGAGTGGTGTCGGCCACATTGCACCTCGGATTGAGGTGGGGTTGACTCATGCATGTCACATATGACCCATGGATCATTTTTCTAATGTATCGACACAATCCGAATGCGTTTGGTCAGTTTTCCGTATGCTAGTTGATGTTTCAATTAAAATGACGTCCTTTTGAAATAAAAGACAGAAAATTTGAGTGGTGCTGGCCACACCGCGTCTCATATTGAGGCGGGGTTGATTCGTACACGTCACATATGACCCATGGATCGTTCTCATAATGTTTAAACGGAAACCGAATGCGTTTGGTTGGCTTTCCGTATGTACTTAAAATGTTGTCCATTTTAAACAAAAGAGATACACTTAGAGTGATTCCGACCACACCGTGCCTCAGATTAAGGCGGGGTTGACTCGTACACGTCTAATATTACCCATGCATCGTTGTCCTAAATCATCAACACATTTCAAATATGTTTGTCTGGTTTTTCGTATGTCAGTTGGTCTTTTCACTTATAATCCTGTCCATTTTAAACAAAAGAGAGACACTGTGAATGGTATCGGCCACACCACGCCTCTTATTGAGGCGGGGTTGACTCGTACACATAACATATGACCCATGGATCGTTTTTCTAAAGTATTGACACAATCCGAATGCGTTTGGTCAGTTTTCTGTATGCCAGTTGATGTTTTTCAATTAAAATGACGTCCTTTTGAAACAAAATACAACCACTTTGAGTGGTACCGGCCACACCGCATCTCATATTGAGGCAAGGTTTATTCGTACACGTCACATATGACCCATGAATCGTTCTCCTAAATTTTCAATGGAAACCAAATGCGTTTGGTCGGTTTTCCGTATGTACTTAAAATGTTGTCCATTTTAAACGAAAGAGAGCCACTTAGAGTGATTCTGGCCACACCGTGCCTCAGATTAAGGAGGGGTTGACTTATACATGTCACATATGACCCATGGATCGTTTTCCTAAAGCATTAAAAAATTTAGAATACGTTTGGTCAGTTTTGCGTATGTTAGTTGTTCTTTTCACTTATAATCCTGTCCATTTTAAACAAAAGAGAGACACTGTGAATGGTTTCGGCCACACCGCGCCTTGGATTGAGGTGGGGTTGACTCGTACACATCACATATGACCCATGAATCGTTGTGATAAAGTATTGACACAATCTGAATGCGTTTGGTCAGTTTTTTGTATTCCAGTTGATGTTTTTCAATTAAAATGACGTCATTTTAAAACAATTGACAGACACTTTGAGTGGTTCTAGACACACTGCATCTCATATTGAGGCGAGTTTTATTTTTACACGTCACATATGACCCATGGATCGTTCTCCTAAAGTTTCAATAGAAACCGAATGTGTTTGGTTGGTTTTCCATATGTACTTAAAATAGTGTCCATTTTAAACAAAAGAGAGACACTTAGACTAATCCCGGCCACACCGTGACTCTTTTTGAGCCCGGGTTGGCTCATACAGGTCACATATTACCCATGGATCATTGTGATAAATTATCAACACATTCGGAATGCGTTTGGTTGGTTTTCCGTATGCCAGTTGTTCTTTTCACTTATAATCCTGTCAATTTTAAACAAAAGAGACACAATTAGAGTGGTGTCGGCCGCACCGCGCCTCATATTGAGGCAGTGTTGACTCTTACACGTCACATATGACCCACAGATCGTTGTGATAAAGTATCGAAAAAATCTGAATGCGTTTGGTCGGTTTTCCGTATGCCAGTTGATGTTTTTCACTTAAAATGATGTCCTTTTGAAACAAAAGATAGACACTTTGAGTGGTGTCAGCTACACCGCATCTCAGATTGAGGTGGGGTTGATTCGTACACGTCACATATGACACATGGATCACTCTCCTAAAGTTTCAACAGAAACTAAATGCATTTGGTCGATTTTCCATATGTACTTAAAATGGTGTCCATTTTAAACAAAAGAGAGACACTTAGACTGATCCCGGCCACACCGCGACTCGGATTGAGCTCGGGTTGGCCTGTACATACCACATATGACCCATGGATCATTGTGATAAATTATCAACACATTCAAAATGCGTTTGGTCAGTTTTCCGTATGCCACTTGTTCTTTTCACTTATAATCCTGTCCATTTTAAACAAAAGAGACACAGTTAGAGTGATGTCAGCCACTTAGTGTGATTCTAGCCACACCATGCCTCGGATTAAGGCGAGGTTGACTCGTAAACGTCACATATGACCCATGGATTATTTTCCTAAATCATCAACACATTTCAAATACATTTGGTCGGTTTTCCGTATGTCAGTTCTTCTTTTCACTTATAATCCTATCCATTTTAAACAAAAGAGAGAAACTGTGAATGGTGTCGGCCACACCGTGCCTCATATTGAGGCGGGGTTGACTTTTACACATCACATATGACCCATGGATCGTTGTTCTAAAGTATAGGCACAATCCGAATGCGTTTGGTCAGTTTTCCGTATTCCAGTTGATGTTTTTCAATTAAAATGACGTCCTTTTGAAACAAAAGTCAGACACTTTGAGTGGTGCCGGCCACACCATGTCACAGATTGAGGTGGGGTTGATTTTTACACGTCACATATGACCCATGGATCGTTCTCCTAAAGTTTCAATGGAAACCGAATGTGTTTGGTCAGTTTTCCGTATGTACTTAAAATGTTGTCCATTTTAAACAAAAGAGAGCCACTTAGAGTGATTCTGATCACACCGTGCCTCAGATTAAGGTGGGTTTGACTCGTACATGTCACATATGACCCATGTATCCTTTTCCTAAAGCATCAACACATTTAAAATACGTTTGGTTGGTTTTGCGTATGTCAGTTGTTCTTTTCCCTTATAATCCTGTCCATTTTAAACAAAAGAGAGACACTGTGAATGGTGTCGGCCACACTGAACCTCGGATTGTGGTGAGGTTGACTCTTACACGTCACATATGACCCATGGATCATTTTTCTAAAGTATCGACACAATAATAATGCGTTTGGTCAGTTTTCCGTATGCCAGTTGATGTTTTTCAATTAAAATGACGTCCTTTTGAAACAAAAGACAGACACTTTGAGTGGTGCCGGCCACACCGCATCTCAGATTGAGGCGAAGTTGATTTATACACGTCACATATGACCCATGAATCATTATCCTAAAGTTTCAATAGAAACCGTATGCGTTTGGTCAGTTTTCCGTATGTACTTAAAATGTTGTCCATTTTAAACAAAAGAGAGCCACTTAGAGTGATTTCGGCCACACCGTGACTCAGATTAAGGTGAGGTTGACTCGTATACATCACATATGACCCATGGATCATTTTCCTAAATCATCAACACATTTGAAACTAGTTTGGTCAGTTTTGCGTATGTTAGTTGTTCTTTTCACTTATAATCATGCCCATTTTAAACAAAAGAGAGACACCGTGTATAGTGTCAGCCACACTGCACCTCAGATTGAGGTAGGGTTGACTCGTACATGTCACATATGACCCATGGATCGTTGTGCTAAAGTATTGACACAATCAGAATGCGTTTGTTCAGTTTTCTGTATGCCAGTTAATGTTTTTCAATTAAAATGACGTCCTTTTGAAACAAAAGATAGACACTTTGAGTGGTTCCAGCCACACCACGTATCAGATTGAGGTGGGGTTGATTCGTACACGTCACGTATAACCCATGGATCGTTATCCTAAAGTTTCAACTAAAACTGAATGCGTTTGGTCGGTTTTCTGTATGTACTTAAAATGTTGTCCATTTTATGAGAATCCTCATGTGTCTATTAGTGGAATGGTATTTACTTAAAATCTTTTGGACATTCATATAAAATATTTTTATATCATTCTTAGTATGGATTATATTTTAGTTTATCATGCTATGAAACATTTCGGAGCTAACAATGTCATGCCCAATGAATACATCTCTTTTATAACATACCAAGAATCTATGATATTGATTAGATGTGTAAATGTGATTTACATTGATTATCATGATGAAAATAAATAAAATATATATTATAGATTTTCTAGTAGTAAATTAAATCAAGGAGGGTGGGGGGACTATCTGGCGGGGCTGTCTGGGGGGCTGTCCGGTGGGTGTCCGGGGGGCTGTCCGGGGACCAAGGAGGAGGGTGGGGGGCTGTGTGGGGGGCTGTCTGGGGGGTGTTCGGGGGGTTGTCCGGGGTCCAAGGAGGAGGGTGGGGGGGATGTTTGGGGGGTTGTCTGGGGGGATGTCCGGGGGGCTGTCCGGGGTCCAGGGAGGAGGGTGGGGGGGGGGGGGCTGTCCTGGGGGCTGTTTGGGGGGCTGTCCGGGGGCTGTCCAGGGGGTGTTCGGGGGGGTTCTCCAGGGTCCAAGGAAGAGGGTGGGGGGCTATCTGGGGGGCTGTCTGGGGGGCTGTCCGGGGGGCTATCTGGGGTCCAGGGAGGAGGGGGGGGGGGGTGTCCGGGGGGCTGTTCGGGGGGCTATCCGGGGGCTGTCCGGGGGGTGTTCGGGGGGTTGTCCGGGGTCCAAGGAAGAGGGTGGGGGGGGGGGGCTGTCTGAGGGGCTGTCCGAGGGCTATCCGGGGGGTGTTCGGGGTCCAAGGAGGATTGTGGGTGTTGTTCAGGGTCCAGGAAGGAGGGGGGTTCCTAAACACACAACCACTAAAAGACAACAACATCGATAAAAACAGATAATATATAAAAATAACTCAACTCCAATACTATACTACGAGTCTAGATAAAACGAACAACTAGAATAGATTAAATATCAAATCTCAGTAATATTAGTAAAAAATGTAATGGATCAATTTTTCCCACATCACCATCACCATCATCACCATCATCATCACCCTCGTCCTCGTCCCCATCATTGTCCTCACCCTCCTCAGCTCCCTCCTCCTCGCCCTTGCCCTCCTCCTCGCCCTCGCCACCCACCTCACCCTCCTCCTCTCCCTCCTCTTCTGAATCAGACTCCTTTCCATCATCATCGTCAAGCTGGACATATTACTAACCACCACTAGAATTGCCACCTGGTGCACCATATATAGAACGTATCGATGACATATACTCATCAAAAGCTGGGCTGTCTTCTGTTGGAAGTGTTGGACATAGAACTTCAACAAATTTCATAAACGCACTGTTTGCCCTAGCAAACTATTATTCCGTCTCTATGGCCCTTTTCTCAACCTGTTCTGCCTATGCCCTAACTTGCTATAGCTTGGTGGCACTACAGCTCATACCTGAGGAGGTCCAATACCTCATCGGGGCTATCCTATGTCGGCAGTGTACTTTGCCAGGATGCTCCTCTCCCAACACCTGATATAAGTGATCTGTTGGCCCAAAATTGTCTAGTTCTTGGGCATCGAGGGCCTCTAAAGCAACCTGTTACAAATATAAATATAATATTAAGTTACAAAATAGATATTAAAATATAAAATCAACAGATTAAAACTTACAATCTGCTGCTGAGTTACTTCATTGACGGCACTTCCATCCTTTTTCTGTCTACTCGAGAAAAACAGTTTTGCTTGAGGCACACGTCCTTCAATATTCTATTTTTTCCTCTACAATGACATTGAAAACTAAAGTTATATAAAAACATTATCAAACGATTAAATAATTGAGAAAACAAAAGAGAATGTAAGTCGTAAAAAAACTTATAAAAAATTTTCATACCTACTTCCTCTCATGATCTGGTATCGTCGTATGTCCTAGTGTGTGGAGATATTTTTTTTAAATCAATGTTTTTTTTATTTTTTCTAGATGATTCCTAAATAAAATTCGACAATGCAAAGGATAATATTAATGCAAAACATGAAAGTTATTATTTAAATACCTCAAATGTAATTCATACCTTAAACTGAGTACTCATCCAATGAGTAATCATCTGATGATACTGCTCTATAGGACAATCATCCATGACTGGTACCGCCTATAACTCAGTGCCAACTCTAGCACGCCAGCCCATATACAACTCATGCTTGTAGTATATACAAAGCTCGCCTAAATCCTTAAGACATTCCGCTCAAGCACCCTCACCATCGGGAAAATTAAATCGAAGCTGAAATAAAAATATTAATTCATATAGATACAAAAATAATTCATGGAATTAAATACAACATATTTTTTTACCCATATCTATGCCCAAGATCTATCCTTGACCTCATGTGACAAATGTCTCCACGACAGCGGGCTGATGGGAATGATGTCAGAGTATTTGGAAAGCGTCGTAAAAAAACTCCGACATTGCTTCCCTGATTTCTCAACCATTTGGTTGTCTTCATTATAATCCACTATAACCTGTGTGCGGCGGTTCCACACCGAACACATGCGTGTACGCCCCCGCCCCCACCTCCTGTCAGTAGATGTATCTGTCATGAAAGAAAAACAAATATTTTATCAAAACATGTTATAATGAAAATAAATATTGCTATAAAAATTTCTTAGGGTTTTATAAATATAACTGCGCCAGTATGATCGCTGAGCACCGCCAGATCAACATAAACTGATGGAACACCCTGTGGTGGAACATGAGTAGAAGACGATGGAATATAGAAGCTCAGAGAGACAGAATTAGAGGGAAAATAATATGGGACAACAGTATGACCGGATTCTGACTATGGAGTGGGAATCATCATGGGATGTGAAAATGATGTGGAAGAAGATGCAGAAGGTAGCGAAAACATGGGAGGCCTAAATATCCCTTGTGTCCCTAATGACACACCGGGATCAGAATGTGGGAAGTATGAAATGTCAGTGGGAGGGGTAGGGTCTAGTCGGGCACGCGCAGCTGATCGTCCACCTCTGGTACGAACCCTCCTCGTACCACCATCCTGAGTACTAGGACTAGTACTAGGCTCCTTGTCAAATAATTATCGATGTATAGGTGGATCCTACAAAAATGTTTACAAAAAAATTAATCACATGACATTATATGTTCTTTAAATATATATATATTTGAAATAAAGTACTCACTGTAGGAACTAATGGTGGAACGCCCATCTCCGCCATCTGATGATTGTTCTCCATCATTTTTTTCCTTCGTCTCTCTTCAATTGGCTGCATTTCCTGCTTTTGAAAACAAATATGTAATTAATTAGAAAAAAGAAACTACTGTGTAAACAAAAAAACTAAATATATGATGGAATAGGGGGATTCATTGATAATTTAGCTATCAATTGTTTTAGAAGAGCTTGAATGAATTTAATAAATCATACAAGTTGTAATGTTAACCAAGTTAGAAATATTGTTTGACTAGGTTTGAATACAGTGCAATTCCAAATTAGAAAATGCAATTCAAATAAAACAACAACCAATAAACATTGAAAATTCAGATAATGGTCAAGTCAGCTAAAACATATTTGTGATCAATACTAAATCAATTTGAATATTACCAACCTTAACAACCCAACTCGAGGTAAACCAAAAGAATTCAGAACATGGATGAATGATTCTATATATTTTCAACCACAACTTCAGGTTCACAATAAACTCTGACAATTGAGCTATTGGAGTCATCAAAAGAAATAAATGGATTGGTTCCAATGGCAATAGGGACAGTGTCAATTCCATCATCACCATCATCAAAAATATGTCTTGGAATTACTTCAACTATGACACAAAATTCAGGTCAAAGTTGGTCTTTGACATAAAAAACTTGTTTAACCATTGATGCCAACACATATGGTTCTTTGGTAGCAAGAGTGCGAGTCATATTAATTACTCGAAATACACAATCATCAATAAATGTGCCATGTCTCATCATTGAATCAAACCAATGACATTTCATCATTATGACTCGTCCATGAGAGTAATAATCCAATATTATTATTTTCTTAACGACTCCATAATAACCCACATTTTAAAATCACGGTCTACTATCTGATGCACTGGCATAAAAATCTGTTGTAGCAGTAACCATAACACCATCATGTTGTGTTCTCATGTTCTTTTCTCGTTCACTGACAATAAATTTGTACCCATTGATAACAATTGATTTACAGTCACGAACCACGATATTAAGACCAAAATCCAAAGCTCTTATTTCCTCAGAGATAGAGTCAGCAGACAAACTCAATACCTGAAATATAAATGACTGTTAAACTTAATTAAATATTGAAATAATTAATTTAAACAGTAATATTTTTACCTTCAATTTTAACCAAGCAGAAAACTCTTTGCTATGCAAAGTCTCTCTCCTTCTCAAAGATAAAGAACGATGCTTCCTATTTATCATTGTTTTATGTTCCCTATAGATAAAAAATATGAATAGTTTAACAGATATATATGTAAGATATACATAATCAATTTAGTTACCTGATATAGTCATCAAACAAATCACATTTGAACAAAACTGTGCGATGTGCCATCTCCCGCTCTTCATGGCTTAATGTCTTCAATGTATATGATTTAGGAATTCCTTCTGTTTGAGGAAGTGATGGAAAACTGGGTTCAATTTACTCATACTGTTCTTCTTCATTTCTCATTGGTCTGTTTAATCTTGTAGTAAGATCAAACAAATACATCGAGTAGAAATCCATACATTCTTGAGCCAGGTAACCGTTCACGATAGAACCTTCGGGATGATTTCTGTTTCAGACATAAGACTTCAATGTGAACATATTTCTTTCAGTTGGATACATCCAACGAAAATAAACAGGTCCTCCAAGAATTATTTCAGTGGGAATATGGACAGTCAAATGCAGCATGCATGTGAAAAATTATGGAGGAAATATTTTCTCCAACTCACACAAAATTAATGGGGCATCTGTCAACATTTTTTGCAAGAAAGACTTGGACAACTTCTTAGCACAAAGATCTCTAAACAAATGGCACAACTGAATAACAACCACCCTTACATTATTGGACAAAAGATGATGGATTGCTATTGGAAGCAACTCATGCAGTAGAACGTGATAATCATGAGTCTTCAAAGATTTTAGCTTCAACTCTCTTTTGTTGACCCGTTTAGATATGTTGCTTGAATAGCCATCAGGAACTATAATAGTCTCTAATACTTCAAGAAATTGTTTTTTTCCATAGGTGTCATCACATAAGAAGCACATGGAAGTTTCCATTTATTTTCACTAATACGCACAGGATGCAATTCTGGTCTGATGCCCCAATCCACCAAGTCACGTCGAGATCGTAAATCATCTTTTGTCTTTCCCTTGAAATTTAGAAGAACCGAAAGCAAAATTTCACATATATTCTTTTCAATATGAATTACATATAAGCAATGACGTAACAAATTGTTTGACCAATAAGGAAAATCAAAAAAGATACTCCTCTTCCTCCAATTGTAACAGGTTTTAGTGGAAACATTCTTTCTCTTTCCAGATTTCATTTGACCCTTCCCGAACGAAAAATTGAAATCTTTCAATTCATTAAGCACATCAGTTCTAGACATACACTGAGGTGGATCATCGGTCTCTATGGTATTATCAAATCTTCGATGATTCAATATATATGGATGATCCTTTGGCAAGAATCGTCGATGTCCCAAAAAACTCAAACTACATCGATGTTTCAGTCTTCTGGATCATGTATTCTTCATAAAAACTGGACATAACAGTTTTCCCTTCATGATCCATCCAGAAATAATTGCATAAACCGGAAAATCATTGATTGTCCACATAAGCGCAGCACACAACTGAAATATGTCTTTTGAACATGCATTGTATGTGCGCACACCAACATCCCAAAGAAGTTTCAATTCTTCTATTAAAGGTTGCATATATACATCAATATCAATGCCAGGATCAGAAGGGCCAAATATGAGTATACTCATGAAAGTGAAACGTTTTTTCATACACAACCATGGGGGAAGATTATAAATGTGTATAAAAACTGGCCATGTGCTGTGCGAAGTAAGCATATGCCCAAACAGATTAAAACTGTCGCATGAAAGACCCAGCCTCACATTATGCACGTCAGCTGCAAAATCAGGATTTCGAGCATCAAATCTATTCCATGAAAAGCCATATGAAGGATGAACCAAATCATCATTAGTATTATTTCTCTTGGTATCATGCCATATCATTTTTATTGATATGTTATCAGACATAAAAAGATTTTGGAGTCTGGGGATCAATGGAAAGTGCCACATTACTTTCTGTGGAACATGAGATGGTGTTCCATCAGATTTTGACTTCTAGTGGGATGTGCCACATTTTATACAATCATTTCATTCAGCGGTTTCCTCCCATAATAAAATGCAATCTTTCAGGAAAGAATGAATTTTGTTTCTTGAAAATCCAAGTTCCTCAACTAACTTCTATGCCATATAGTGGTTTGAGGGAATATATGCATCATCTGGAAGTAAATCCTTCAAGAGGGTAAGAATGTAATAGATTGTCGTATTAGAAATCCCATACATAGTTTTCCCATGAAACAATCAGATTAAAAATTCTAGCTTTTTCATTTTATCGCATTGTCGATATACTGGAGTTGTGGCAACATCATTCAATTTTTTCACCCTATCAATATCATCATTTTCAATAGATGCATCAGCTGTCCTCATATCGAAGTCTTCTTGAGTCGAAATCCTTTCTTTTTCATGATGACGAATAAATGGAAACCGATCATCTAACAAATTCTCCATTCCAGTCCTTTCATTTCGATCATCACCAATTTGAGATTTCATTTTCTCCCCATTATGATACCACACAAAGTAGTTTGCTTGAAAACCATTTTTGGTTATGTGGTAGCTGACTTCTTCACAGCTCAACCAAGGTCTACCAACACAATTGGAACATGGGAAGTGTATGCGACCACTATCTGAAGCATTGTGAAATGCAAAATCTATAAAACTCTCTAAATTGTTTTGAAAATCGCCTGAGATCCGATCAGTTTCATACATCCAACTTCTGTCCATTCTGTAAAAAGAATTTATATAATTCATTTTATCATAAACAATTCAATAGGATTGAACTTTAATAGAAAATACATTTAAGTAAACGATAAAGGAATAAAATAATCAAGTTATCAACTACACATGTAAAAAAACATACTAATGTGTTATTGAAAAAATGTAAAACCCACAAGAACTTAATGTGTTATCACATCACATCATGCTTTATCCCATAACCATATTAGTAGGGTATCATGAACATGAATAACATCAACCTTGTGCCATCCTCCTACCCTACATGACCCCAACCACATGCCACATCTTATTATAGCCTTATCACATCGCACCTCACCTGAAAACACTAGGGAAATCATAGTACATCTCACCTGAAGACACATGGACAATCACATCGCATCTTGCCTAAAAACACATGGTCAATCACTTATGAAGGAAGATTAGGGAAGACATGGTAGCTATCCAACCATATAACCACCATCCTAGATATTAGAAAAAATACCCATAACTCAAAAACTCTAATCGTTGGTAAGTTTATCCAACTCTGGTTGGGAATGTGTAGAAATAACACAAAATACATGACATATAGATAGCACAAAATACCCAACCTATGGGTTCACATTAACTACATAATCACACACTAAACTACTTCCATACAAAACATAAACCATCACAACCACTTTCACCACTATATGCAACACACCACACCACCACCACACAAGACGCATAGCATTTCCCACTTTCATTTATAAGCCACTTCATTCACACTTACATTGTCCATTCATTTAATGTTAAATTAACTAAATACATTTACCACACATGCATTTATATTCCATCTCATTTATTTACTATCTTGTTTTTTTGTTTTAAGAGCATAATTTATTCCATAGATAACCAGGAAACTAATAAAACCACCACACAACAACTCACCATCTCACAATAACCATCTTTTCCATGTTAAATCGTCCAACCATCTCACCAAAACAACCACATATCACAACAAAAATATTTCACATCGCAAACCACCGCACAACCAAAACCACCTCACCACATCATACACCATAACCTCATCACACAACACCTCCACACGACACAACACCACCACACATCATCACTATCACATAACTTCACATGTCACATCCATGCCCACTAACCATCACATTACAACCCCACATATCACAAAGCCCAACTGGTCACCTCAATCACCATACAACAGCCTACAACATACAATGAAACACAACAAAAAACCTCTCATAGAAGCAACATACCCCAAATTCCACAATTTATTCAAGGTCTTTTATTACATTACCCCTTTATTTAGCATGGACATTATAACACAAATGATATTCCATGGGAAACTAATTAATTAACAAAATATTAATTCATTTCCCTATTTTTCATGGTGAAATCACATCAAAATCTGAACTTAAAACTAAAATATTAGATCAATATAAAAACAAGGTAGCATATGTGTATAAAGAATAAAATACCTGATTTGAGATGATTCAGATGGTTTTTCACCTATTCGGATGGGGGATTTCGCGAGAGGAGCAGAGCGCCAGATTGATTTTAGGGTTCTGTCACGAATGGGGGAGAGCAGCGGCCCGACTGTATTTGGGGAAAACCTTTTCCAACGGTTTTTAAAAACCATTGGAAAATGGTTGTTGAGGGTACCGTTACCCGACGTTTCAATAGAACCGTTGTAAAAGGGGTACCCTTTCCCAACAGTTTTATGAAACCGTTGGGAAAGGGTAACTTAAATACCCCTTTACCAACGGTTCTAGTGAATCATTGGCAAAGGGTTCCCTAAACCATATTTACCAACGGTTTAACCAAACCATTGGTAAAGAACCGTTGGTAAAAATGACATTTCCAGTAGTGTATTGAAAAGGTTTCTTCAAAGTCAATTCCTTCCATTTGTGATTATCCTTTGCATAAGAGCCTGGCCTTATTTCTAGAAACTTTCCCCTTTTCATTTAGTTTATTTTTGAAAACCCACTTGGCGCCAATAACATTTTTATTCTTGGGTCTGGATACAAGATCCAAAGTGGAATTCTTCTCAATTTGACCAATCTCCTCATGCATAGCTTGTATCCATTCCTCATGCTCAACTTCTTCAGCCACTGTATAAGATTCAACTTGAGAAACAAGTGTAGTGTGATCTTATATTATCAATAATCTTCTTGTTTTCACTGGAGACTGTTGATTACCAATGATATTTTCTGTCTCAACATGTTTCTTCAATTTTTTGTATCATCTTCTTTTATTTCTATCACCTTATTCTTCATCATTGGTATGTTCCAAATTGATATCATCATTGGTTGGTACTATCTCAACAACTTCATCATTATTTTTGTTCCACACTTATGCCATCTTCTGAATCAGCATTATCAGCAATGTCTGTTTTGACATTATTTTTAATAATTATGACATCACTTCTATCAACCAACTTGTTTATTCTTCTGTTCCAACAACTGTAGCCTTTACCATCAGTTAGTTATCCCATAAAAATTCCTTCTGATTTTTCCTCAAACTTTCCCAGATTAATGTTCTTAATTTTTATGATAAATGGACTAGAAAAAACTTTGAAGTATTTAACAATTGGTTTTCTGTTGTACCACATTTCATAAGCTGTCATTTGTGTTTTTGGTATTAGAAGACATATGTTCTATATATGTATGGAAGTAAATACATCTTCTCTCCATAAAAACATCGAGATGTTGTGTTCGACTAACATAGTCCTCCCCATTTCAACTATGATTCTGTTCTTTCTTTCAACTATCCCATTTTGCTGTTGAGTATATTGTGTTCTATATTGATTCTTGATTACATGGTTAAAAAGATAGATTTCAAAAGCATCACAAGTATAATCTTTACCATTATCTGATCTCACCTTTTTGATGAAGAGACCTAGCTCCTTCTCAGCTCGCCTTCTGAAATTTTTGAACATTGTGGTTGCCTCTAACTTGTGTTTAATAAACATGAAATTAGTCATTCGAGTGTAATCATCAATGAATTTTATAATGTATAAATCACCTCTTGTAGAATTTTGTCTCATTGGACCTCATATGTCTGTATGAATGAGTTCAAGAGTAATAATATATATGATATCTACCCCTTTGTGTGAACTTTGGGTCAATTTTACCTTTTGACATGTTTCACAAATTTCATCTCTTTCTCTCTTCAATTTGGGAAGATCTCACACAATGTTATACTTCAGGATTTTACAAATACTCCTCTAACCAATAAGGTCAATTCTTATATGCCAAAGGTTGTTTTCATCCTTGGAACTCAAATAACAGGAACTAATGGACTCACCAATTTTGAAATAGGTTTCTTGTGGTCCTTCTTCCTTGAGTGATGATTTTTCCATACTTTGAGCTCTTGATGATACATGAATCCTTTTTAAACAACACCTTATGTCCATCATCGCACAATTGGCTTACACTAAGCAAATTGTGATTTATCCCTTCAACAAATAACACATCATTGGATTTCATATTTTTTTCTTCAATCATTGCTTTCCCAACTCCCTTGATTTTCAGAGAATAATAATTTACAAAGATCACAGATCCTACCTCATGAATTTCTATGTTGCTCAGAATTTTTGTATCACCAATCATGTGTGATGAACATCCACTATCAAGAATCCATGACTTGGTTTTACTACTAGATTTAAAAGCAAATTCAGCAAAGCATGAGTTTTCTTCAATTAATTTTTGAATACCTTTTACTTTCATGACTTTGAGGGTTTTTTAGGAAGATCAGTTATACACTTTTCAGAACTATGACCTTTCTAATAACATCTTCTACAAGCTTCTTACAAGTAGTTAAATTTGTTCTAAGATGACAGATCAGATGATTTCTGCATTGCCCTTTTATTTTCAGAATAACTCCTCCTTGATTCATGCCTCACTTTTGGTTGAGACATGTTATACCATAATAAATATGCTTTGTTCCCAAACACTCCACAACACCATCAGTATCCTTTAAACCTTGATCTTCTCCACTGATAGGAGTCTTTTCTAGAAGATTGTTGTTGTTTTCTTTCCAGAACCTGAGTAAATCTTCCTGGATGATTTCTCTCTTCCTTTAGATTATAATAAGATTTTTCACAAGACTTTGTGCTCAAAAATTGTCTTAGATTTTTTTTTGAACCCACATTATTAGAAATAACATATGTATTTTGAGATTTTATTAGTGTTTAATTGACCTACTTCTTTTCACCAGTGTGTGGCGATTCTTCCTTGACCTCAACAACCTTGTTGAAATCTTCTTTGATCTTCTTCAAGCTATTCTATACTTCAAGCTACTTAGACTGAGTCATTGATTTATCTTGTTCTTTGAGGTGAAGTTTCTCCTTAAGGTCTTTTACCATCTTTTCTGTTTTATATACCTTTATTTTGTGTCTTTTGATTTATTCAATGTAAAATGTTTCTTTCTTTGTGCACTATTACTTTTTTTCAGTAATCTTTTTTGTTTCTTTTATTAGCAACCTCTTATCTTTCTTGAGATTTCTGTTTTTCTCAAGACAAGCTTCTGATTCATTTTTCAACAAGTGTTCAAGATCTTTCCATTCTGTTTCATTATCTTCATTGATAGAAGTATCAAACCCTTATTTCACATGATCCATGAAATTAGTGTCATCTTCAGGTTGGCTGTCTGATGTGGAGTCTACATCTTCTTCTTTGATCACATAACTTCTTATTTCACCCAGAAAGAAAATTTTCTTTCTTTTACCAAATTTGATTGAGTCTTTTGAGAATCTACCCCATTTATTCTTTTTTGGTTTTTCTTCTTTAGTATCAGGTGAAAAAAATATTTTCTTAGGACAATTAACAGGGAATTGTCCAATGTTATTGCAGTTGTAACACCTTGGTGGTAGTTTTCCTTTTCCATTAAATTTTTCTTTCCTGAATATTTTTGATATAAGAGCAATGATTTTTTTTATATTCTTCATCTTTATCTTCATTGTAATATTCAGTTTATTCTAAATCCTCATCATCTTTTATTTTGAGTTTTCTCATGGCCTCAAAAGCCATCTCATCTTTAATCTTCTTCTTAAAGACTGGGATCTTTCTCATTTCATATGCAATGATAATGTTATGTAATTCATCAAGAGAAATATCATCTCTATCTTCCAGAGTTGATACTTTGGGATCAAACCTGTCATGAAAATTTCTCATTAGTTTTTTGACAATAGTTGAATCATCCAACTTCTCTCCAAAGCCCTGAATATTAATGACAATCTTATTGACTCTTGTGAAACAATCATCAATGTTTTCCTCTTCTCCCATATTTATATCTTCAAATTTGCTCCTCCAAATTTTCAATTTGGATTCCTTGACATTCATGTTGCCTTCACAGTAGATTTTTAATTTTTCCCAAATTTCTTTTGCATTTTTAAGTCCCATAACCTTTGTGTACACTTTTTCTGAAAGAGACATCAAGATGGAATTTTGAGCTTTTCCATCGACTTCCATATTTATTTTCTCAACAAAAGTCATAGCAGCTTCATCAAAAATAGGAGGGAATCTAAAAGTAATGCATCTCTAACTTCAAGGCCAAGGGATAAAAGATAGGGTAACATCCTATTCTTCTAACTGTGATAATTCTTTCCATCGAAAGTAGGTACACCCCTAATATTAACAAAATTTAGATTTTCCATCTTCTCAATATAGTATATCCTCACAGAGTTACCCTCCCTTTGATACCAATTGAGATACCTTGAAGGGTGCAAGATCACTGAGAGGGGAGGGGTGAATCAATGATCCCCTGATTAAAATTTTCTTTTTTATGAATTATTCCCTTTCATTTTCAATTCAACCTATGTGGCTGGTTAAGTCCTAGATCTACACTTCAAATGATGTTGCAACACAAAATCATAGAACACAAAGATTTACAAGGTCTGATACAAAGACCTACTCCTTGCCGTGTTGGTTATTCTCCCCAACATAGATTCTTCACTATATCAGAAGATAATTACAAATGGTAATTGGTTAAACCCCCCAATTACAAGCTGGTTAAACCCCACTAACTTCTCTGCACCTTCTTCTTCTTTTAGAAACTAGTTATGCTCCCCAGCTTCAACTTCTTCTTCAAATGGCTTGTTTCACTGTTCAAGTTACTTCAACAAACTCTGATAGAATCTGTTGTCCTTAATCAACTATTCTGATCACAAATAATGATCAGTTTCCTCAGTGAAACAAATGACCAGGCTTAGAGTTCTTTCTTCTGACTGAAGTCCTAACCTCACTTAGAAGTGTGCAAGTGGTGCACACACTTTCTTCAAAATAATAATTATGCAAGAATGATCTTACACAATTTGTCCACTTTGGTTTTTCACAAATCACACACAATCTGCCTCTTCTTTATATTATTCTCTCTCTTTCTCATTATTCTTTTTGGTTCTTAGCACAAAAACACTTGTTTCTCTTTAATTTGGATTCAATGTAAGTATGTTATTATTGAGTTCTCTTTCTTCTTTGATGTCCTCAGGTTTCTTCTCCTTCACACACAGAGTTCGTACAGATCTCCTTCACAAAACCAAGAAAGAGTTATTGGTTTTGTCTTCGCAAAGGGACAATAAGGGTGACGTGCACCGGTTATGTACTCGCAGGAATACCTCCACTAAGACACAACGAGGGTTCAAAGATCCTATCGCGTGCTTATGGGTAACTTCGCACAGAGTGTGCGAATATCCTATTTTGTGAACCAAGATGGTTCATAGTTCTACTTCGTGCAAGGGATGCACGGAACTTCTTCACGTAGCAAGGCTGCGTGGAACCTTGTATACGGTGCTCTGTTTCTCCGGAAACAAGAGCTTTTTACGATCTCTTCAACACCCGAGCGTCGATTAAGGTCTCTCTCTTTATAGGCGAGGAATAACACGTATCTCCACGTTCAAAATCCTTGAGATATTCTGTGGAGATCATAGTTTGAAGGCATGATATATACGGAGTTTTGAAATCTTCAAACATGGGATGATTGTTATATCGAGTCGCTCGGTTTGTTTCCATTCAATACGGGTCCATCTTTCTCGGTGAGTATAATCCTCACATGCATGCAAAGAGGGAACGCATGCAAAGCATCTTCCTAAAAGCTTCGACCTTCATGATGTGGCTTCACAACTCCATTTTCTTCGGCCACATACGTCCTCCTTCATTTCGATGCATGCATGCAAACATAGTTGCATGCATGGTATCGTTTCGTCCGGACGATGCTCATGCAGTAGGTTTGAGATTCAATGGTGGCCGGAGTCATTATCTTAGAGGTTTCATGGCTTTTGCGGCGAGCTGCAGCATCGGGATGGCCAGAGGTTAAAGACGACCTCAGTGGAGATCAGATTGCTATGGATCAATACCGAACCATGGAGATCAGATGGACGGACTGGATACGCACGATCAATCTCGTGATGATTGGATGGTCAAGCACTATTCTGGAATGAGATCAACGACACAGATTTCTTCCCAGGTTTTTATTTCCACCCCACATCGAAACAAGATAGTGGGGGAGTGCTTGTTCATAACGCTGAGTGCTCAATACTCAGCTCATAAATCTCCTCTTTCTCCACAACACCACACCGTACCTTGTTCACCCTGTGGGTGCACTTTTGCGCCCACTCTCCACTCCTTGGGTGTGCTCCTAGTACTCAATATGCATCCGCTGCACGGGTTCACAACCGTGCGCGTACCGGCCGGATTATACACGACCCGCATGCCCTGTCCCTCTTGCGGGCTGGCTTCGAGGCCTTCCCTTTGGGCATGGTAGACCCTCGGGTCACGCATATGCATTGTGTAAGGGCTTCAGGTGGCCTACATGGTGCTTACTTTTTTGGAAAAGGCACAAAAGATAACTTTATTAAAAACAATGTATAATCAAGATATTAATAGTTCATTCCATCTTCAACTATAAAATCCCCTTCTTCATTATCTCTTCTTGTTTATTATTTTTCTTCAAAACATCATCATTCATCCTTAAGGTTTGGATCATGAATTCCAAACCTCTTCAATAAGCTTATTTTAATCAATCAAGGATGTAGAAACCCCGACCCCAGAAACCCAGGAGTCGGTGCCTTCTGAACATGATGTGTTATCTTAAAATAAAACACACTTTTTTAACAACACATCATGTCCCATACAGAGGATCGTGTGCGGTTCGGGTTCTGGGAAACCGACAACTTCTGAAACAATTCATCTTTTAAGAGCTGATACCTGAAAATTTTAAATCAAAATGTAGGGTGAGCATTGAAATACTCAGTAAGGGGTTTTAAAAAGAAATGAAAACAGTGTAACATTTGAAAACATTCTTTTAAAAGAATTTGAACATTCGCTAAAGGAAGATTGTAACGCATAACATAACAATGCTCAATCAAGGTTTTCAAGAAGAACATGAAACAATTATGTCAATTCTCGAAGGAGTAACAATGGTTATCATAAACAAGTACGACATGTGACTTACTTAAGCATAACTTAAACAGTTAAAAGTAATGTATAATCAGAGTTGCGCATAAAGGAAATAACTAAATTTTCATATGCTGATTACTATTCTATTAAGTGATAACACCAATCATGCTCTAAGCTTATACCAGTGAAATAAGAACTTTATGAAAACTTAAAGGCCTTAGTCGTGAAAGAACTTTATCTTGGAAAGAACTTGTTACATAACTTGAATTATGTGGCATCAACATTCAATATTGACAATCATTTCGTTTCACCAAGGTCCACCCCCAAGGTGTCATTAAAAATTACCAAGGTTATTCACCAAGGTATCAGTCTAAAAGGTCATCTCTAGAGATTAAGTCTTTACCCAATGCATTGGAGCGCTATCAGGGTGCACCCTTAAATTTGCCTTTATTATCATGTGAGCCACATCATTCATGATTTACTTAAACCGTTTGTATATTCAAGATGTCCCATACCACCTTGAATATCTCATTCATTTTCATTTTACCCAAGGTGTCCCATACCACTTTGGGTAATCTAATTTCTTAGCTCATTTAGTGATATGTCATAAGCATGCATTATGTACAATAATTAATAATGAACCACCACAAATTTTGCTAATACAAGGTGTGATGGTTAACTTTGCAACATGTGTCAATAACTAATCAAAGGCATACATAGCTTAGTAAAACATCCTTTTCACTAAAGTATATAAAATAATGACATACTAAATGATGAATCTTTGTCATTATAAATCCATGGAAAAAGGAGTGCTTAAGGAAAACACTTGAAATCAGTTACGGTGATAAATATGCCCTTGAACCAAAATACATATTTTATCATAAGACTCATTAGGACAATGTTAGATAAACCTCTTTAATAAAACATGTCCATTTGTGTGTATTTTAAAAACATGTTGGTTTAGCAATCACACAAATCATATCTTAATAAAATCCTACCTGCATCAAAGAATAAATTAAGTCCTGTTATTTATAAAAGAATATAATGGAGTTTGGAATTTATTCATATAAATACATATACATGTACCCATATATACCCGAAGTGTATATAGGGGTTTTACACAATTCAAAAACAAAGTTTATTAAATCCTTTAGGTAACTGAAGGTTTCCAACCATAAAATGCTTACATGGTTGAAAACTAAAACCATATAAGGTTTGTCATAAATGTAACCATATGTATAAAATTTTGGTTTTACAAACATAGCTTCACTTAAACTAAAAGAACATAGTTTGAAAATATATATATATAAATTTTATTTAAAAATTGATACCCAAAATAGGTTGGGTTAGGTCATGAGAAAACATTCATGAAACTATATATATACATACCATATACATTAAATACAAGTTTGAGATTTTTAGAAAACCGTAAAAAAAAACTGTATATACCGTTTGTAAAAAACAATATCCAACCCGGGGGATTTGTAAATGTGCATATATAAACTGTATATACCATTTACATATATATGAAATTGTATATACACAATATATAATAACCGATGGATTTTTACATATACATACAAGCAGTATATACAGGTTTCTCAAAATGGAAATAAGGTTTATACGCACCCTTACATATGCACCCCACTTGAAACATGAAGGCCAAAATCCTTGAAGGAAATACAAACCGAAGGTTTTATATTAAGTATATATAAATATATAAAAATAGATAAACTGTATATATACCGAGAGTATAAAACTGAGGTTCTTTTAAAAGAAAGCAAGCATGCAAGGACCCTTACATTGCTTGAGGAGAGAACTCGGACCAGGGTACGTCGCTGGTCTTGCTGGGAGTTCGTGGGAGGGAAGGAGGAGGAACTGCCGTGGTTTCATGAGGCCAGAGGCGTTTATATAGGCCTCGGTATCCAAAGGTGACTCGACCCAAGAGGCTAGACCGACGTGGGGAAGACGAAAGAACAGAGCCCTAGGAGGGGGGTGTTCGGAAGTCAAGGGGAGCAGTGCGGGGGAGAGGTCGAGGCGTCCTTGCGCAGGCCTACTGGTCGGGTGCTACTGCGAGGAAGAAGAAGACGAGGGTCGACGCGGTAAAGGAAAGGACGGACGAGATTAGATCTCGGGGAGGATCGAATGGCCATGGGAGTGGGCGGGGCGATCGCGCAGCTAAAAGGGACGGACGGTCGAGATTGACATGAGAGTCGATCGGATGGTCTCGATCGCACGGAGCGCGTCCCACATCGAAACGGAACGCGGTTGGGGAGAGGTTTATAAATCAAAGCGTGTCGGCTTCGGTTCGATAACACGAACGCACACACACGGGGGTCTTACACACGGACCCCATGCGGGCTTTGGCCCACCCCTACGCAACGCGCACCGCGGGCCTTATACACGGGCCCGCGTGCGACTGGACAAACCCATGCTCAAACCGGGCCTCGGTACCTGGTTGGACACCTCTGGTCCCTTGGGGCCTGGTCTCGGCCTAGAGGGCTTGTCCCTTAAGGGATGCCCTCGGCTTGGCCGGGCCTCCAGCATAATTTTTTGTTAAAAACTTATTTAAATTTACAACAACCAGAATAAGTATGCTTTAAAAAAGTGTAGTATAAGTATTTGTTCAAAATGAGTTAATATAAAAATAAATAGTTTTAACTAAAAAACTAAATCTTTTTACTAGCTTATGTAAAATATTTCATATCAACATAATTTTTAATAAAAATATATTTAGACTTTTGAAATAACTAGTTTAAGTATACTTAGTTCAAAATAGTGTGTAATATAAATATTTGTACAACAATGAGTAAATATACAATAAAAACAAATAGTTTTAACATAAAATTTAAATCCCTTTTCTATAAATCTTTTAAAAGATCTACCTCTCATATTTTTCATACAAAACCAGTATAACTATTTGGATCTTAAAAATAAACTACTATTTGTCTCATAAACTTTAAAAGACCAAAAGTTTACCCCAATTCATAATTTTAGCAGTCAAAAGATATAATTATTATATATACCCTTTAAACATATCTTTTACAAAAAGAAAACTAAGTTTTCAATATACAAGTATCCATCGGGATTTTGTGAAAACAAAAGGATTTATTTCCAAGAATACTCTTTTTATTTTAAAACTATGATTATTTTGTGAAACATATTATAATAGTTGAAATATTATAAAATTATAAGAGCATTAAAACAAGTTTTCATAAATTTATCAATGGTACCCAAAGGTTGTTTTGAAACCCAACGGTTATATATCTAATGGTCATATCCCTAAGGACCATTATAAAAGCAGGGGAATTTTACAAAATCAAAACACTTGAACCGGGAAGGATGGCTCTCCTCATACCATTGGTGTTGAGTATGTGTGCTGTGGATCTGGATGTTATATTTTTCACATTGATGGACTCTGAAGATGATGACTATCCGATTACTCGCATTGTGATTCTTAGTAGTCTCATTGTGGCTATGTTAGGTCTTGTGCATGGTATTTTCAACTAGTTGGGTCTTGTTGCAATGTAATATTTTAATATATATCAGTTTACCTTATTCTCCATGTTTTATTTCATTTCAAATTCCTTATTAGCACACAAAACACAACAAATAAAACAAGAGACATCATTAAAGGCATAACATTGCTTACTTGAACTAGTTCATAAAACTTGGGGCGTCACATTATTCCCCCATTTTGAAAATTGCGTACTTGCAATTTATTTCACAACACTACAAGGTTCTGCAACATTCTTACCACCTCCACCAACATATAGGGTCAACAGGTGCATTCAGCAGAATCCCTGTAGCGATGCTCAACTCTTCCAACTCACTAATCCAGATACACCTAAGACAGGAGGGGTTTCACTTATGTTCCGGGCCTTCAGGCTTCCAGAGGGAAGCTCGAACAGTACAAAGTTCTGAAATGTCTTTGCAAACCAAAGTACGAAGGACTTTCCGAATTATGTCTCGGTCGAGGGCATTAAAGCCATAGATGCGGTCAAACAAGCTAAATCTGAGAAGTTGGAGCATATAAACCGCATAAAGATTTCCCTCTAACGCAGCCTCCTGAAATTTCACTCTGGCCGTGTAGTTTCGGCCTAGGGTGAAACACAAGAAGATCCCTTCGTGGTAACTTCCTCGTCGTTCACGTCCGGCTAGCTGTGCAGAGCCAATGCAGTAATAGATGGAGGCATTCCCCTGGAAGGTGCGGAGAATCTCCGGACCGTTTGTTACCTCAAACCACTACTTGCACGTTTTTTGCAAATTTGCGAAGGGGTCATACTCGTCCTCACACGTTTTGATTGCAATGATTTCCAGAATCTCAGTGGGAAGAGATAACATGTGGGTTTGTCCTTCCATCTGAAAGTTTTAAGACGAGAATTCAATCACTTGAAAACCATTAAAAGGTATACACAAAGTAAAGACAAGGAATGGGAAAAACAACATTTCAATAAACATACGTTTATTATTATTAGTGCTTGAGTTTCCCTTATCCACTGACTAAACGAACTCTACACAGAGAAGCAAAACTCCCCAAATCCTCGAACCAAACACAGGCCAAGCATTCAGGGGAAAACTCATGGGGGATCCTATGACGTCTTATGAGTCTAGCATGAGGGGTATGAAGTTGAGAGACATCTTCGTATACTTGTCATCTACAATACAGTCGGGTGGACTCGTCTTCTAACCTTCCGAAGTTCAACAACTGACCCCAGAAGCCGTAGTTTAAAATCTGACAAAGGTAGCCTGCTTGGAGGTCTCCGTCAGCAGAAGCTTCTTGAAAAGGGTTATCAATCATAGTGCCAAATCTCTCACCTGCCGTGAAAATTCGGAAAAGTCCCTCATAGTACCTTCCTCGACGTACATAGGAGGGAAACTGGGTTATCATCATAAGGAGGTAATCTATTCCAACCCCTTGGTGTAGCTGAAGCACCCGTGGTGAATTGGATATATCGTATAGGTGTTTTCATGTCATGCGGATATGGGCATAGTTTAGAAAATCCTCACGGCTAGCTAAAGACACAATGGTCTCTAGGGCCTCTGTGTGGAGAGATAAGAGATTTGTGCCTTCATTTTCCATATGAAATTTAAGAAAACCCAATTTTTAATAAAATTGAAATACATATACATATATATATATTTTTGTTTCAGTTTCTGGATTTCCAGAGTTATCCAAACCGAACCTCTGATACCAACTGTAGAGACCCCGACCCTAGAAACCCAGGAGTCGGTGCCTTCTGAACATGATGTGTTATCTTAAAATAAAACAAACTTTGTTAACAACACATCATGTCCCATACAGAGGATCGTGTGCGGTTCAGGTTCTGGGAAACTGGCAACTTCTGAAACAATTCATCTTTTAAGAGTTGATACCTGAAAATTTTAAATCAAAACGTAGGGTGAGCATTGAAATACTCAGTAAGGGGTTTTAAAAAGAAATGAAAACAGTGTAACATTTGAAAACATTCTTTTAAAAGAATTTGAAAATTCACTAAAGGAAGATTATAACACATAACATAACAATGCTCAATCATGGTTTTCAAGAAGAACATGAAACAATTATGTCAATTCTCGAAGGAGTAACAATGGTTATCATAAAAAAGTACGACATGTGACTTACTTAATCATAACTTAAATAGTTAAAAGTAATGTATAATCAGATTTGCACATAAAGGAAATAACTAAATTTTCATATGCTGATTACTATTCTATTAAGTGATAACACCAATCATGCTCCAAGCTTATACCAGTGAAATAAGAACTTTATGAAAACTTAAAGGCCTTAGTCGTGAAAGAACTTTATCTTGGAAAGAACTTGTTACATAACTTGAATTATGTGGCATCAACATTCAATATTGACAATCATTTCATTTCACCAAGGTCCATCCCCAAGGTGTCATTAAAAATTTCCAAGGTTATTCACCAAGGTATTAGTCTAAAAGGTCATCTCTAGAGATTAAGTCTTTACCCAATGCATTGGAGCGCTATCAGGGCGCACCCTTAAATTTTCCTTTATTATCATATGAGCCACATCGTTCATGCTTTACTTAAACCATTTGTATATTCAAGATGTCCCATACCACCTTGAATATCTCATTCATTTTCATTTTACCCAAGGTGTCCCATACCACTTTGGGTAATCTAATTTCTTAGCTCATTTAGTGATATGTCATAAGCATGCATTATGTACAATAATTAATAATGAACCACCAAAAAATTTTCTAATACAAGGTATGATGGTTAACTTTGCAACATGTGTAAATAACTAATCAAAGACATACATAGCTTAGTACAACATCCTTTTCACTAAAGCATATAAAATAATGATATACTAAATGTTGAATCTTTGTCATTATAAATCCATGGAAAAAGGAGTGCTTAAAGAAAACACTTGAAATCAGTTACGGTGATAAATAGGCCCTTGAAACAAAATACATATTTTATCATAAGACTCGTCAGGGCAATGTTAGATAAACCTCTTTAATAAAACATTTCCATTTGTGTGTATTTTAAAAACATGTTGGTTTAGCAATCACACAAATCATATCTTAATAAAATCGTACCTGCATCAAAGAATAAATTAAGTCCTGTTATTTATAAAAGAATATAATGGAGTTTGGAATTTATTCATATAAATACATATACATGTACCCATATATACCCGAAATGTATATAGGGGTTTTACACAATTCAAAAACAAAGTTTATTGAATCCTTTAGGTAAGTGAAGGTTTCCAACCATTAAATTCTTACATGGTTGAAAACTAAAACCATATAAGCTTTGTCATAAATGTAACCATATGTATAAAATTTTGGTTTTACAGACATAGCTTCACTTAAACTAAACGAACATAGTTTGCAAATATATATATATAAATTTTATTTAAAGATTGATACCCAAAATAGGCTGGGTTAGGTCATGAGAAAACATTCATGAAACTATATATATATACATACCATATACATTAAATACAAGTTTGATATTTTTAGAAAACCATAAAATAAAACTGTATATACCGTTTGTAAAAAACAATATACAACCCGGGGGATTTGTAAATGTGCATATATAAACTGTATATACCATTTACATATATATGATACCGTATATACACAATATATAATAACTGATGAATTTGTACATATACATATAAGCAATATATACAGGTTTCTCAAAATGGAAATAAGGTATATACGCACCCTTACATATACTCCCCACTTGAAACACAAAGGCCAAACTCATTGAAGACAATACAAACTGAAGGTTTTATTTTAAGTATATATAAATATATAAAAATAGATAAACTGTATATATACTGAGAGTATAAAATGGAGGTTCTTTTAAAAGAAAGCAAGCATGCAAGGACCCTTACATTGCTTGAGGAGAGAACTCGGACCATGGTACGTCGATGATCTTGCTGGGAGTTCGTGGGAGGGAAGGAGGAGGAACCGCCGCGGTTTCATGAGGCCAGAGGCATTTATATAGGCCTCGGTATCCAAAGGTGACTCGACCCAAGAGGCTAGACCGACGTGGGGAAGGCGAAGGAATAGAGACCTAGGAGGGGGGTGTTCGGAAGTCAAGGGGAGCAGTGTGGGGGAGAGGCCGAGGCGTCCTTGCGCAGGCCTACTGGTCGGGTGCTGCTGCGAGGAAGAAGACGACGGGGGTCGACGCGGTAAAGGAAAGGATGGCCGGGATTATATCTCAGGGAAGATCGAATGGCCACGGGAGTGGGCGGGGCGATCGCGCGGCTAAAAGGGACGGACGGTCAAGATCGACACGGGAGTCGATCGGACAGTCCTGATCACACAGAGCACGTCCCACATCGAAACGGAACGTGGTTGGGGAGAGGTTTATAAATCAAAGCGCACCGGCTTCGGTTCGATAACACGAACGCACACACACAGGGGTCTTACACACGGACCCCATGCGAGATTTGGCCCACCCCTACGCAACGCGCATCGCAGGCCTTATACACGGGCCCACGTGCGACTGGACAAACCCATGCTCGAACCAGGCCTCGGTACCTGGTTGGACACCTCTGGTCCCTTGGGGCCGAGTCTCGGCGTAGAGGGCTTGTCCCTTAAGGGATTCCCTCGGCTTGGCCGGGCCCCCAGCATAATTTTTTGTTAAAAACTTATTTAAATTTACAACAACCAGAATAAGTATGCTTTAAAAAAGTGTAGTATAAGTATTTGTTAAAAATGGGTTAATATAAAAATAAATAGTTTTAACTAAAAATATAAATCTTTTTACTAGCTTATGTAAAATATTTCATATCAACATAATTTTTAATAAAAATTTATTTAGACTTTTGAAATAACTAGTTTAAGTATACTTAGTTCAAAATAGTGTGTAATATAAATATTTGTACAACAATGAGTAAATATACAATAAAAACAAATAGTTTTAACTTAAAATTTAAATCCCTTTTCTATAAATCTTTTAAAACATCTACCTCTCATATTTTTCATACAAAACCAGTATAACTATTTGGATATTTAAAATAAGCTATTGTTTGTCTCATAAACTTTAAAAGACCAAAATTTTACCCCAATTCATAATTTTAGCGGTCAAAAGATACAATTATTATAGATACCCTTTAAACATATCTTTTACAAAAAGAAAACTAAGTTTTCAATATACAAGTATCCATCGGGATTTTGTGAAAACAAAAGGATTTATTTCCAATAATACTCTTTTTATTTTAAAAATATGATACTTTTGTGAAACATATTATAATAGTTGAAATATTATAAAATTATAAGAGCATTAAAACAAGTTTTCATAAATTTATCAATGGTACCCAAAGGTTGTTTTGAAACCCAACGGCTATATATCTAACGGTCATATCCCTAAGGACCATTATAAAAGCAGGGGCATTTAAAAAAATCAAAACACTTGAACCGGGAAGGATGGATCTCCTCACACCATTGGTGTTGAGTATGTGTGTCGTGGCTCTGGCTGTTATATTTTTCACACTGATGGATTCTGAAGACGATGACTATCCAATTACTCACGTAGTGATTCTTAGTAGTCTCGTTGTGGCTGTGTTAGGTCTTGTGCATGGTATTTTCAACTAGTTGGGTCTTGTTGCAATGTAATATTTTAGTATATATTAGTTTACCTTATTCTCCATGTTTTATTTCGTTTCAAATTCCTTATTAGCACACAAAACACAACAAATAAAATAAGAGACATCATTAAAGGCATAACATTGCTTACTTGAACTAGTTCATAAAACCTGGGGCGTCACAAAGGATGATGTGTGGGATATACTTATCCTCATGCATTTAAATCATAATGCATGGTAATATTGGTGTGAGTGATGTGTTATCCTTTAAACTCATGTCTTGGAACTTTGATGATCAGATCTTCAATTATTTGATTTTTTTCACCAACTTCATCCAATTAGATTCAATGGATGGATCTTCAACACTTCAATCATTCAATAATTAGGCACACATTGACTTGTTATTAACAACAAATGCAATCACTGGGCTCAATAAGTTTATTTTATTTCCTTATGATTCATGTATTATGAACTACCAATATTTCTACCATGATTCATATTTATGATCTTTGACATGTAGGGTATGATCTTCTAATGTTATGATCACATTCTCATACCATTTATGCTCATGTTTATGGTTATATATCTCCCTTTTTTACTCTTACTAATCATATGATCTCACCCTTTATTATGTTTCCTTTCCCCAGGTTATAAATAAATGTTTTAGGTAGGAATACTAAAGGGGAAGATATTTATAAGAAACATTGAATATCTTAACCAGACTAGAAGTTTGTGTTCCATATTTTCAAAGGCTCTAAACTAATATGGTCTTTGGGAATTTGTTTGTAAAATATACGAAATGTTCTGAAAAAATGACATAATATCCATGTATGAAAAGACTGGGTTTTTATAGTCGGTATCAGAGCAAAGGTTTAATCAACCATTGGGAACTCAGATGAGGAAAATTTAGTGAGATCCCTAGAGATATTTCTAAGTATAATCCTAAGGTTTCATAGATTTAAAAGTAGGTGTCATGATTTAGGCATCCTCTATGAATTTTTTTATGATTATATATTTTTCTTCTATGATTAGTATTGCTCACACTATGCTTTTTGGTCTCAATCAATACCGGGAACTAGAAGGAACATGGTTAAAGTTGAATGTTTAAGATGTGTAAAGTATGGGCATTATGAAAATCAATGTCCTAAGTGGAAATATCATTAAGGGAATTAGGAATGTGGTATGAGTATTAGTTATACTAATAAGGATAAAGAGACCACAAATTACATGTGAAAGCTATGAGATGTTCTTATAGTATTGTTTACATTAAACATAAGAATCATACTTAGATTGAGGTTCAGGAACCTTAAGACATGTTTCATATTCCATATTTGAGGAAATATTAAGATGATGAATCCTGAGTAATGGTTTGAGAATAATGTAAGATTATTAAAGTGTATATGTTTTATAATTCAAAGATTAGGAGATATATAAATATTTCCAATATAAGTTTTTCATTAAGGATCGAAAAAGATACGTTGAACGGTTATGAAGACTTATTAAATTGATTAAATGGAATGGTGATATTCATGGGAAACAAAAGATTAAGGGAAAGATAACCCTTAATATGTTCCTAATGTTGAATAAAAATTATATTTTTTGATTTTCCAAATACCCTCTTTGAGTTTAAGTGGTAACCACATACATTAGGCAGGATTCTGAAGACCCAAATCTAGAAAAAAAATTTGATATTCAAAAAATAACAAGCCCGAGGTAGCCTCAATCTCAAGGAACCTATGTTAGAAACTCAAGTCGTATACTAACCACCATCATCAGAGGAACACCGCCTTTGTCATCATTGTCGAGCATCATCATTGGGGATGATAATTGGAGCAAACAAAACCAGAACATCCAAAAATTACCACCATTGTCTGCATATCACCATCGTAGAACTCCAACATCTACACTATAAAAGAATCATAATAGAACTTCAAAAACTTTCAAAACATAGTTGATAGTCTAGTTCCCCCCCAGAGACCATAATCTGCTCAAACCACAACTCCCTAAACCTCCTTGAAGACCCATGCACTAGATCGTCTGGGAAAGGAGCGTATGACCAAGACGTCAAAATAGGGTTGAGAAGATGGAGGATTCGATAGGAGACCATGATGAAAACCACATCATCTACAATATAGGAGAAGTGTACCACCATCAAAACATTGAACAAAAAATAGGGAATCATGAAAAAACCAGCACTATAGATCATTGCTCCCAGAGAAAGATCAATCTCAAACAACATCGCCAGTCCATACCTCAAACCACATCTAAAAAGACCAAACCCAAAGATACCAAAAATCATATGAAAAAAGGAACAATCACATAAATGAGAACCAAACCTAAAAAAGAGAGAAGGATCTAAGCAGAAGAAAGGAAAAGGCCTCTGTCAATGAAGAACCTGAACTGAGACTGTTGTCAGCCCTCCTCGAGCACCATCCCATGTAGGCCCAGATCCCGAATCGAGCCCGACCAAAGTGGAGTCTAACAAGATGGTTAGTCCATCAAGGGAAGTAGAGAAGAAAGGCGCTAGATGCTACCCCTAGTTCCAACCCAAGTCGTCTAAAGCACCATCACACCAACTTGGAATAGGGGTTTGATTCACTAGGATAGACGAAAAGAGGGGCAGTAAGCATTGTGTGATGTCTACACAAGAAATATGCATCAGTCTAGAGGGGAGAAGAAGAAATCAAGATAAGAAAGAGGATGAGACCAGAATAATTGAGGAGAACTGTCTCCATTGTATAGACCCTCAAAAACCTAGGAGGAATGGAAGAGGAGGCATCAATAGTGCTGGAAGCCATGCGAGTGAAGATCCATCCATGAGTAGTAAATGGATACTAATAAGTAAATTGTGTGGTACTGATTACCTTTGAAATGATTAAGGGTTTATTGTAAAAGTGGTTTATGCTATCATAGATTGATTTTAATTTTTTTTACTTAATGAATATATCCAATAATCTCTGGAATAAGAAATAATTCATGTTTTCAATAAGGATTTATGGTAATGACCATGTTTTAAGAGAATACATGATGAAGGTATTCACACGTTTGTTATGTGACAGATAAGAACTACATTAGATATATAGGGGATCAATCCTAAGCTATTTTAGAGAAATTTAGTGACATTATTTCTAAATTTTTGTTCTTTTATCTTTTGGATGGGTTATAAGGTTAACCATTTATAGAACGGTTAATGTTAAACTTCAGATGAGGTTTTAGGGATTAATGTATTATATCTCCATATGAGGATCTATGCATATTGGATAACTTTTACTAACCTTTTTGTTGTGATATAGATAGATGAAATGACCTATCATTATATTTATAGATCTCATGATTAACTAACTCTTCAGGAATCAAAAATTCACCTTAATTTTTTGGAATAAGAGATGAAGTGGAAATTGATCAAGGAACAACAAAGGGTAAGGTTTTCCTGAAATCATGTAAATATATCTTATCATGAAAATTATTCAACTTAGAAAAAAGGGTCTTGAAATTAAATACTATATTGGTATCATAATTTTTGATGATATCAATGACCTTTTTCAAGCCTCTTTGGGTTATGAATTTGTGATCATTAACTTTTTCCTGGACATGTCCTCTATCACTCTCCATCAGAACTTGATAGTTAGATTTCCCTTCCATGTCCATGTTTTCACTTTCCACCTATGTTATCTTATATGGAAATATAGTTATGTGTTACTTCAGGTAACTGTTATGTTTCCCACTTTTTTAAAGGGAGTTTTAGTATTTGTTTTTATTATCTGGGTTTTCCATAAATGAATTTTCAAATAATGCACCTTTCATTTTCAAAGTGAAATATAAAATTATAATGATGTAATTTACTTTTTAAATTCTTGATCGTATAATAATGATATCTTATCAATTGGATCTTATACCAAATATCTATCAAGTTCATGATGTTTTCCATGCATCTCTTCTGAGGAAGTACATACCTGATCTTTCACATGTACTAAAATTAGAGGTCATACCGCTGTAACAAGATCCTTATTAGGAAGAGAAACTGATAGAAATTTTGGATCATAGAGATAAAGTTCTATAAAACAATACCACTCACCTAGTTAAAGTTTTGTGGGTAATCCAACAGTTTGAAGAATCTACATGATAACTTGAGGATACGATGAGGTATAATTGTCCTCATTTATTTGTATTAGAATGGAAAACTTCAAGGGAGAAATTCATTTTAAGGGGGTAGAATGTTACAAACCGTTTTTTATGACATTTTTTTGAATAAATTAAATTTATTTGATGTCTTGTGTTATACGCAATAACAAATTAATCTTGTACTACATGCAATATCGACTTAGCTTTCTTTACACACAACACTGAGTTTATACAAAATGTCATTTTATTATTATAATTATTTAAATAAGAAAATTATAACCTAGATATTATAATGGAGAGCATTAACAGGATTAGATGAATTATGAAATTATGGTTTATAAGTTTCTAAATAATTCTTTGACCAATTAATTATAAATGAATGTAAAACCCTTTTCAAAATAAAAGGAATTGTTTTTCTGAAAAACTATGCACAAGTGTGTTTAATATAAAACAATCAATCTTATTGGATTATATTAATGATATATATATATATATAATATTTAATACAATGTTTAATATACTATTATGTGTTTTCTAGACATGATAAAATAATAAATCTATTTTTTCTCATAAAAAAGTATTTCTCTAAAAATGCAGTTTTGTCGCCTTTTGATGACGTACTTATTTAAAATATAGTTTTTGACACTTTTATAAAGTCTATTTGAAAATATAAACTTATTATCTGAAATAGGGATATAAAATTGTACTTTTTTTGAGTTTTTGGTATTTTTCTGTTAAGTTTCATGTTTGGATGAATAGTGAGAAATACTGAATTTTAATTTTAAACTACCTTTTCATGAAAATAATTTATAATTTTAAATTATATTTTAGATTGGTTTTAAAGTATAATTAGATCATTTTTTTAATATTTAGTCTAATTTAGGTCATTGTAATCAATTTTACATTGAATTTGGATATAGAAACATGTCAATCTTTTGAACATTTTCACTTTAAATACCCGTTGTTTCATCCCGTATGCAGGATTGTTTTTTAATTAATTTTTTAAAATTTTTTGAATTGATTTTAGAAAAATAGATTTCATATTCAAAATAAAAATTTCTAAATTTAGTAATTATTTCCCTTTTATTTTTGGACAATATAAATAGTAATTTTAGTAATTTTTATTACCATGGTTAAGGGTAAATCAAGTAATTAAGGGTAAAAATAATATTATAAATATTAGAAAACCACACTAACAGTTTAAAAAATTTTATTGGTTGAAGTTAATTAGACCATTAAAAATTAAGGTTCAAAATTGAATAATTTAATGGAGAATTTTCTATGGAAATGACTTGGATATTATTAAAATCATAGAGTGACAAAATGCCACACTCTTACTTTTAATAAGTATAATATATTTAATATGTGGTTAAATAAAATATATGATAGACTATGTATATTATTATGAAGTACAAAAGTTTTTTATACATCATGGTATTTTATTTTTTAAATTTTAGTGAATAATTAAGTTTCATAAATAATTACACATTAATGATACAATAATTATTCAATTAACAAAACAATTAATTAAATGATATTATAAATATTAAAATAAATATAATTTTACTTAATTAAGGTGAAAAATTAATTTTATAGGTTAATATGACATGTTAAGGGTGTATTAAATTATTATTTTTTAATTTAGATTGCTGTATTGAGTATTTAAAGTCAAAGTAATGAATAGTGTCAAAATTGACACTTATGATATTTTATGAAAATAATATTTTATTAAATCATTTTTAGATTATAAAATATTAAATAAAGATAAAGATGATGTGATATGGTCTAAAATATCATAAAAGTTTCATTTATGGTTTAATTGAAACCTTATAAGTAAAAATCTCCACCTTTTAATATTAAAAAAGTTGTTTCCATAGTTAAAATTGAAATAGGCTAACTAATGGTTAATAAAAAAGATAATGTTTAATATTACACAAAAACTTGTCTAAAATATTTTTTTATGAGATTAAAATATTATCATATTTTATATTTTAATAAATGGCCTTTTTAGTTATTTGGATTGATATTTAATTTATTATAAATTAATATTTTGGGAAATTCTAAGAGTCCCCCTCCCCTCTCTTATAAAAGGGAACCTCTCCGTCTCTTCTCTTCACACTTAATAATATATTTTTAGGCCAAAAATTGTCCCAATATCCTCCCAACTTTCCTCCCTTAATCCTAGAATCCTTACTTTTGGAAAAAAATCCAACCAAAGAATTCCTTTTATGGAAATCAAAAGGAGATACACAAAAAAGAGGCGACGTTCATCGATGGACATTTTTGTTTTATTTATTACTTAAACCCAGTAAATTATTTTTATTTAATGTTTATATAATAACCTGAATATAATAAATATACTTATATGTTGTTATATTATTAGTTTGACCTACAATCACACACACTTCCATTTAATGGTTAATGAAGTTACCGTTCATGTGTACGGTAGACTACCGCCTCACGAAACATTGATTGTTTGTTTTTTTACTTTACCAACTCTCATGGTGGGAATTATGATGGAAATACTATTTTTTATTATATATATATATATTATATATATTATTTATTTTTTATTATTTAAATATTTCATAGAACATACCTTCAAGTTTTCTATTTTGTGTAAATATGATAACTTTGTTTGTGGATGTGTGGACTACCACCTCCTCAAAGCAATGTGATTCGATCACACTTTACATGGAATGTATAAAGTATGTGTTTAGTAAAATTATATGATATATATGAAATAATAATTCTACTGTAATTATAATATATATATATATATATCATTTACTTTCTTTTAATATGACAATAAAACAGAAACAACATTCATGCATACATACGACTTACCGTCTCCATGAATGGTGTATTCCATTTCATATTTCTATATTTTATAATTTATTATAAATATATATGATATTTATATCATTTTTTTAATTCTATAAATAAGTAAATCATGATCTAATTAAGATAATCAAGAATAAAAAATCAAAACATATATGAAAAACAATACGGACATTACCCAAAACGTAACATTAACAATGAATTGTTAATAAATGGGTAATATAAATTCATAAGTAAATCATATATGAAATTATATATATGAATATGGTTATGTGTTATATGTATAATAAACTTATATTTATTATACATGAGGTTTGAAAGTATACGAAGGAAGTCAATACTTAAGGTAAGGGGATTTCAAGTCTCATTTTTATTTCTGTGAGACTTATGCCATATTCACCACTCATTCATTTTGTGTGGTATATATAATTACCATGAATTTATTATATTATAATTATAATTAAATATATGGTTATTTACATATCAAATTCATGATCACACTTTTTTTGGGTTTATGATTAAAAGTTACCAAATCGGTAAGGTAATTTTGTCTCAATTTTCCTTCTTTGAGACACATGTTTTGTTATGCACCTATATTGTTTTATGAGGTGTATATAATACCCTTTTAATTTTTTTATAATTAATATACTTATTTTCATGATTTTATAAGTTTTATTTAATGTTATTCTCTCTTTGGTCAGAATTGTTTTATTCAAAAACCACGTTTTCTAAAAATGTTTTGAATTTTGTTAAATGTTCTTTTAAGATTTTTCAAGGAAAAAGACTTAAAAGATGTTTAAAATGGTTTTAAAAGATTAATTTATATTTTTCAAGGTTATTTTAAGTTAAAATGGGTTTTTAAATTTTTTTATTATTTAAAAAGTGTTTTCTAAATTGAAAATGATATTTTCATCAAGAAATGTTTTAAAAAGATCTTTCAAAATCATTTTCCATATAAGATAAAATCTGTTGGTGTTACTCATGCCTTACTGGGGATATTATCCAAGGATACCGTTCATATTATTTCCCTAAATGGTTTATGTTTTTATGGAATGATGTTTATGAATCCCGTTACTTTTTAATGAGATACACTATAATGAAATATTTAAGAAATCCATTTCTTTTCATGATTTATGATGTGGTGAATGATTTATGATCTTGTAGAACTTATATAAATGATTTAATTATTTGATGGGTGGGACATATATCTCTCTCCAATTCATTGGGTATTTATGGATAAATCATGAGGTATATATGTTATACTTGAACCTGATTTCATGTTCACAATACTATGTGTGGACCTGGTTTTCATGTCCATAATTTTATGCATGGACATAGTTTTCATGTCCATATGTTTATGCAAGGGCTTGATTTCATGTCCTTAAATTAACGAGTAAACTCATTTCTATTTATTCATGTTAAAAAATTTAAAAGTTTATGTGAATGTCACAATTTTATGTCTTATTTCTATGTTATAATCTCATGGATTATTTTCTTTTATTTCCTTATGATTCATGTCTTATGAAATAACAAAATTTATGCCATGATTCATGTTTATGATATTTGATATACAAGGTGTGATATTTTAATGTTATGATCATGTTCTCACACCCTTTATGATCATTTTATGATTACATATCTTCCTTGTTTACCCTTACTGAACATTTGAGCTCACCCTTTCTTATGTTTCCTTTCCCCAGGTTATAAAGAAAGGGTTTAGGTAGGAAAACTAAAGGGGATGATATTTGTGGGAAACATTGAAGATCTTTCAACAGACTATAAGTTTGTGTTTCATGTTTCCAAATACACTAAAATAATATGGTATTTGGGCATGTGTTTGTATAATGCATGAAATTTTATAAAAAATGATATAATATCCATGTATGAAGGGCTAGTTCATTATACATATGATCATTATATCATCATGCTAAGATCCATGCACCACTTTTCCCCCACATCTCATTGTCAAAAAATCCAGTATATATATCGATGAAGATCCACCCGTAAAAAAATCCAAGAATCACCTTGTCCATGTTATCAATAATTCCAATGTACTTATGGGTATCAAACAATCTCCCAATGTTGTCAAAAATTAGCATGGGATGATTCCACATAGCTTGTCAGAAAATCCAACACTAACTAAAGAGTGTCTAATTATACCCCCTTCAGATTTTTTGACAAGACTCTACAAGATCCACCATCTCGCCCTTTTTTAATTAAATACAAAGGGTCTCAAAGTAGACTTCACACTTTATTTTTCCCTCCCTTATGGTGTGCTCAGATCTGCTCTCCCTTCTTGAATATGGTTATCTATTTTCAAATCATTCTCCCCTTTTAAAATTTATCCTATTTCTAAATTCAAATAGATGGATATTGATCCCCCTCATCATTTCTTAGGATTACTCAATATTTTCCCCCTTTAAATGCATGGGAATAAAATCTAATAAAGGTCCACTCCCCTTTTATGAGATACTGTTTTCCTAAAGGAATTATTTTTACATCATTGAATAAAGAGAAGGATTCTAATAATATTTCTATACCCCCTTTATATATCCACTTAAACTTTTTGTCTCCCCATTTTTAAATTATCTTGATGATACCTATTATTGATTCAATTTTGGGGAAGAATTTTTCTATATGTACCAATTTTTTATGAATATATGGTTAGATAAACAAATTCTATAATTTTACTTGTTACACAACTTCACTTGACTAAGAAAATAATTGGGTGAATTTACCACTTCAAACATGGGATTTCAGTAAAAATATCTAAGCCTACTGATCCCGAGTTTGGTGTAAGGAATCATATTTTCTATAAACACTAAATTTTTCCACGCCACTCATGATTTCATTAAAATTATAACAGCTTCATTTTTCAAATTTCCTAAACCAACAAATTTTTATGTACATCACAATTTCACACCAAACAGTTAGTGTATAGATTTAAAACACACTGGGTCTATGAAATACTGAGCCTTTAACTCTTGAAAACTTCCTTGCTTATGAAAATAAGGCATAAAAAAATTAAACTATAATCTTTAAATCCCCATGAATTCCAAAATTATCTATTGAAACCAATTTTTGTTTCTCAATATGGGGGTTCCACTTGTTGGAAAAAAAATATTATGGTCAGAAGTAATGGCTATCCTATACATAATAGACATTTGATACCAAAATTTAAACACAAATAATCATTAAATGCAAAAAAATGTTGCTACTACAATCTTTAAGTTTGTACTCTTCATATTAGAGAACTTATACCACTCATTTTAGGACTTGATATGACTAGAAAATTCTCAAATTGGTACTTATACCATCTATAATCTCATATATGGTTATGGAAACTCTTTCAACTTTATTTTAGGCTCAAATACCAGAAAAACTTGCATATTCTAGTGAAGAGATTTTTAATTACATATTTGACATTTTCTTATAGTAGGAAACTTCCAAGTGAATTTGAGAGTTCATAATTTTATTATTAACACTTATATATGAGTTAGGTCCAACTTTAAATCTTTTTTTAGTCTTGATACCAAATAATGGATTGAAATAATCTTTAACTTCCCTTGTTTCGTTCACTTTTCATCTCTTGATAGATATGAAATTTAGGCTCCAAGGAACGTCCTTCACTAGAATAACTACCCCATGTATTTTATACCCCCATATGACTATATTACCCCAAAAATAGTAATAAAAAATTTAATTCATGGGGATATAGGTTTCCTAAAACCTCATTGAGTGGAGGAGTAAGGTTGGTCATGTTGGACCAACCCATTTCTTTCCACCTTTCCTTCTCTCCTTTTCATATTTAGGGAGCGGAATATCACCACTTCATCCATTTCCTTTTCTTTCAGATCATTATCCATGGTGATATTCTTCTTCCTCAGATTATGACTTTTTTCTATTATTATAGAAACCCCAATTGTTCATTTTTCTTCCCTATTTTCCTTTCCATAAAATCTTCCATCCATTTTCTTTCTCCATTGTAGAATACATCCATATATATTATTGTATTTGCTTTTAGTGGCTTTGGAGAGACTACTCAAGCATTACTTTTGCCTCTCATACTTGATTTCCATGATTGACATATCAGAATCCTTCTTCCTAGGTGGGTTATTCTTTAATTCCACCTATTTAATATCTAGAATAACTCCTTAATTTTGTTTATAGATATTTTTTGTGAGTGAACTAGTTTTAGTGCTTGATGAACCCTTTGTTGAGGCTCATTTTTGTTATCCAAAACATTAAACCCGTTTTCCATCTTAATAGGCCTTATCCTTGAATAAAATATTTCTTCATATGTTATTGGTGTGTATTGTATCCTTATAGAATCATTACCCTTCCATTATTTCCTCGAATTTCAATTAATTTCCATCTGAATGAGGTTAGAACAAATGAAGAATTTACCATAAGAATCACGCCTCATGTGGTTTTCCTTATATAGTGTTTTGGAACTACTGGAGTTATTATTTCATATTTGGGTTTTTTTATTTGAGTCATGTTCCCATAATATTCCTAATTCTTCTACAATAGTATAATTCTAGTGCTACCTTCTTATGAACTTGATTTCTCCCATATTTTTCAAGAACCTTTTTATTATTCCCAGATTCCAAATTACTTTTATTTCAAGATTTCAGATCTAGAATTCCTTTTATAGTAAATATTTTTTTCCCTTTAGGGGGATATCTATATTCTCATTTGAGGTATTTATTATCTCTTCATGTTATTTGATATTCACATACTTTTCTTTCATTTAGGTATTCATATTATTAAATCTATCCCCATTTTCCATATAGGACTACCTCATTTCATCAAGCCAAGTCTTTAGAGAAATAAAATTTTATTTTGACTTCTATACTGTGGCTATTGTCTTCCTGATTTCTTGGAATATATCTTCAATAAAATCACTTTGATATTTTATCTTTTAACTCATCTTATTGATTTCAAAGTACAAGGACACTCCATCTCCTTTTAGCCTTTTATTTTATGAGTCCAAATATTATAAGAAGGAAAGATACACTTCATGAATAATATCCAATTTCTCCACTTCTTCTATGTGGCTATATAAACACTCCCTGAACTAAAAACTTGATGTCATTACTGCTTCTCTACCAGAGTAATATATTCTTTTTTTCTTTATGAGTGGGCCTGAAATTTATGGCGCATATCCTTTCTCCAAAACACAGTTAAAAATCGATAAAGTAGTAGATCTAGAATTTATCACCTTAGTTAGATAGATCATCCTCTTGGTAGAATTTTTCATTTATTATTCCACTTACCTTTTTACATAAGGAAATTTTTATATGCTAACATTATTTTCCAAATAAATCTTCTAGTACCATCTATATATATTTAGAGAACTTATAGTAAGAAATACTCTTGAAAATAACTTCTATGAGAGAATCCTTTAATGCCTTTTTGATTGAGGCATAAATCCTACTATTTATTTTATATGTCTCAATGATAATTACATGTCATCTCAAAAAAAAAAAAATTCCTTCTAGAATAACTTCTTGAGGGACTCTAAGAGAATCCTCAATGTAGGATATAAACTCCTTCCGCCACCTCTAAAATTTTTGACTGCTAAAAAGTGGCGGCCTTTTCATTTTCTCCATTGTACAAGAAATTCTAAATATGCCTCATTGGTTAAACACACAATTATAATTGTACCATTTTATATCAATTGTTAGGTCCCCTTTAGGAACCCTAGGGGGGGGGGGAATTATTGTGCACCCAATTTTAAACTTTTACACATATTTACTATTATTCCTTTATTAATATTGTTAACACATGTGTAGGAACTATGTTTAACCATTATCTTGACACTAAACCTCACTAAATTCATTAAATAATATATAGGAATGTAATGCATGTATGGGAATGAGGATTTTTACTTGGTTCACATTCATTGAGAAACTCAAAGGGTAATGATATAAATATTATTTCAATTCACCAATTAACCAATAGGATCACTACTTTTAGTTGTTATAAGGATACAATTAATCCAGACTAGAGATCACCACCCTTATAAGTTCTAAGTTGGATCACTGCGACCCAAGACTCACTACCTTACAAGTTTTGGGTCAACCCACTACCACCCAAGGATCACTACCTTTGAAGGAACACTACCTAATTCCTCCTCCTTTGTGCACTACTATGGGGTAGAAATACTATATAGTTTATATAATTACAGGTCACTTAATATTAAAAATAATTTGGGATAAATTCATACTCAGTTTAGATGGATACATTGATAGAATCCTCACTGATCCTTTATAACTTCCCTTCAAACAACCTCTTCATATTTACAGAATCAATCTGGAACACCTTCTTCACTTTTCTGCACAACCACAACTCCTTATCTAAGAATCTAGATCATTAAGAAGGCGAATGTTCTATTATTCTTTAACTGTCCTATTATGAAAGAAAAATCAGTTCAGTTATCACATTCTATTCTCATGAATATATCAAAGAAATATTGTAGAGTCTCATATCTTCTTCTTTGGAAATGGAGATGAATTATATATATTGAGAGTCTCTCTTTTCTCAAGTCGTGACCACCCCTTTTTTAGACACAAAATATTTTGTATTCATGGGTTCCATCAAATATTTTAAAAAATTCTATTATGAGTAGAGTTAACTTCTTGAAATCTTTAAACCTTTTTTATTTTCCTGAAAACTAGAAAAAATCCTACCATGACACCACTTTTATTTTTCTTGGCGTGTTTCATTGATAACCTATAGATCAACCAAATATTAAAATCACAATAAATATAATAGAAAAAATACAATCTTGATAGAATTTAATATTCTTAAGTGCCTACATATGTAATCACTACTTCATAGTTGGAAATCCTTTATTTGTGGTGTGAAACACTCCACTGAAGAATGAATAATATTTCTATTTAATTAACTAAATCTCACGCAAAACATCATTATTAATTCTTATCTTGAATCATGGATCCAATTTAAAGTTTCATGATGTTTTGAACACTATATAACAACTCCTATATCACCTATTGTGATTTCAAAACCGACTAACATATCTATAAATTTACAGAGGAAAATACCCTATGTAATAGAAAATTACCTTAAATCACTAGAATTTTCCAAAATGAAAACACATACATTGGAAAATCCTATTATGTTTTTGAAAATAAATATGTGGGTATCCAATTCACATTTATATCCAGACTCAGATATGTAAACTCCCTCAAATATCCAAATTCCTTTATGTTACCCTTCACATAGCTTAATTCCTTCACATAAATTAATTTTCTCATGTAACCCTTATATAACAGAATTCATATACATAAATCCTTAGGTTGATGAATTTCCTTTTTCCAAGGAAATGAGTATGCAGAATTTTTCTATACCACTTGATTTCCCTTATATAGAACCTTTTTCATAGTTGATTTTGCACATGTGGTCCTTTTCTGGAACTAAATATGCGAGAAATCCCATAAATGGGTACTTATCCATTTTTATGAATTTTTTCTTCACTTATATATATGAATTGAGATCCTTCTATATTTATTTCCCATGAATTTAGATCTTCATGATAGATCCCATGAACTTATTTAAAGACCATTTTATGGTCTTCTTCATGTATATGATCATTATATCTTCATTATAAGATCCACGCACCATTTGTATATTGACATATATTTTTCAAAAAATCGAACACATATATATAGATCAAGATCTACCCTTCAAAAAATCCAAACATCACCCCATTTACCTTGTCAAAATTTCTGATGCACTTAAGGTATCCAAAAATATTTCTATATTGTCAATAAATCTGCATGGTCCAAGTTCACAAAAATTTTCAAAAAAATTCAACACTAACCAAAGGAAATCCAAAAATATTGGTTTGAAGTTGTTTAAACAATTATTATATTTATCTTTTAGGGGAAAAGGTAAGTGTTTCATCTTATATGGATTAATTTGATAAAGGGGGGAAATGGTCTCAATGATGTCATTAAACTCTTTGAGATGAAGATAAGGAATATCTGAATCTATCACATGGAAGGTGGTTTAGTAAATGGGGTTTTAAGAAATATATATTTTTTACCTTGTATGTATGTTTGATTCATAAGGGGGATTTGGTCTAGGAAGGTGTAAAGTAGTTATTCATGGTTTGATCTATGACATTTCTAAAGGCATGGAATTCCTCATTTGGTTTTCCCATTTGATTCAAACCTTGGTTTAATATGGGATTATTTGGATTACATTCAATTGGATTAAACTAAAAATTAGATCATGGATGCTCAAGAAAATTATAATCTAAATACAGAGAACCCCTAGGTTCACTTGATTCCTCATCTCTAGGATTATCCACCTGAAAAAGTTGGTTTGAATGGTAATGGATATAAGAGGGAATACATGAAAATAAATAAAGTGGAAAAGATAATATAAATGGGAGTGATAATAGATAAATTAGTGTGATAACTAAATATGAGTTTCTAGTTTACTTACTCAGTTCCTAAAAAGTGATGCCAAAATTTTGTTTTCTTAAATATACCCTATGGGTAGAAGCAATTTCTTATAACATAGTTAGGGTTTTTGATTCCATAGAGACCTAAGAAGTGGACCGAGACACATGGATTTCGTTGAGTTTTTTATCTATGAAGTTTATAAGTATTTATGGGAAGTCAATTTAATTATTGTTTTTAAAATATTTGAATTAAAATTATTAATTAAGATAATTTGATCCTAGGTTGTTTCTAGGGAAATATTGGATTTATTTTATTAGAGAATGTTAGTTTGATTAATTCAAGAAGTATTCAATCAATGAGATAAGTCCCCCACCATTCACTGATTTAATACCTATAAATTTCCAATTCTAAAAAGATAAAAATTTATAGGATCAATTTCATGATCACTCCAAGGTGTAGGATCTTATTATCTCTCAAAATATGTAGTTTTAAAATTTGGTGTAGACAAATAAGAAAATAAATCATCAAATATATCTATCAAATTTAAAATAATTAAATGTTTAAAGAATATAAAAAACATCCAATATATCCCACATAAATTATTATAATCAACCCATAATAGGGTTATACTTCTATTGATGCAAATATTTGAATAAAATTCATAAGTTAACTCATATAAGCAGGATTGAAGAAGATAAAAAATGATTACTTTCATTATTATGTGAATTGGTTCACACCATGAAATAAATAGTATTAAAATGACAATAATTATAATAGTAATAATAATATAATGAAGTAGAATATTTATTTAAAAAACTTGAAAGGTTTGAGAAACTTACAAGTGAATAACAAGATTACAACAATAAAATTGTAGTATAACATTAAAAAGAATGACAATAAACTAAAAGATTCTCATTTACTCCCCCAAATCCACCTTAAATTGATATTTTCAATCCCTTTGGTTGATAACATGGATGTAAAATTTATCCCATTCATTAGGGTAGGAAAAAGGTTGGTGGAATGTTATCATAGAATTTATTTTCACCATTTCCAATATTTAATGCATTTCTTTCACTATCATTATTGATGCACTAAAATTATTTTGAGTAAATTAAGATTGTTTATAGAAGAAGTAAATTTATCCCAATATTTTTTCTATTATATGGTAAAATTTTATCCAAAATGGATTATCAACTTTGATGTTATTCCTGAAATAATGGGATGACTTTTTGGGCCATTAAATATAACCCTAAATTTAAACTTTAACTTAGGAATCCTGGATCACCTTCCAAACATTTTAATTATCATGTTTCATAGTTGAATGAAATATTACTCACAAATTTATATATCTCCCTCTATATATATTTTAAAATTTTAACTTCATTGGATGTAAATTGTGGGCTCCACAACCATTTTATTCCAGAGTTTTCCAATTTTATTTTCCCATAAAATTCTAGATTCAAGGCCCCAAATGACTAACTTACTTTGTGGATATCCCATTATTCTATAATGTAAAAATATTCCTAAGAAATTTACTAACATGATAATTAAATTTAAATTTTAAATCATTACTATAGAGTGTTCCACAAGGTGATGTCTAAATGGGTTGAGATTAATACATTTTAAACAAGAATTGCTTATATGATGAGAAATGAAGTTTAAACTGTAAAATGATTAAACATCAAATTTTATGAAAAATGAAGCACATTAAAACTATTAAAAATAAAATCAAAATTATCCAATTTTAGTTTCTAATCCTCGGGATATGAAATCAATTTGTATAACCAATGTTACGACACTTTGTTATGGGGAAGGAGAGCTAACGTGCACAATACACAATCCGTTATCCTACTAATGTAGTATTGGATTCCAATGAAAATTATGTTCCATTTCTAATATATTCTCAAGATTAATATTGAAAATAAATTATAATTTTATTGTATTACTGTAATTCAACACACATTGAATTTGGAATCCAATGCTATGCATCTCTACTGACTTTAGAAGCTTCCATGATGTATATTTAAGAAAGGAAACTCCCAAGTTCACCTTGGACATGTGATCTATCAGCAATACATGTGACATTTATGAAACACATCGTGGTAAAAAACATATTTTCATACCTTATGTTCATCCAAATTAGGAAATTCCAAAACAACATACCATACATCATACATTCAGGCTAACTCACAAATTTGATCATGGGAAGTTGGGAGAATCATTTTGAAACTTAGAAAATAAGGAAGAATACTTTCTATGATTACACAGTTGAAATCATTCAAGAACCTCACCTTACCATGTGTAGATCCCCATATAAAGGAACCACTTCACTAATTCCTATATAAATAGATCACCCCTTCCATTGAAAAGGTTTCAAAACTTTTACCTCTCTGACTTAGCGATGAAGTATTGAAGATTTATTTTCTTTTTATTTATATTTTGTGGTTTTAATACAATAGTTTACATTTTCAATTATATTAACTTAAGTTTTCTTTTATCTTTTTCATTTTAAACCTTTATGCCTCTAGTTTCTCATGTGATTGGGTATATAACCTGAGGATTCGTCACAAGGGAGGTTTTCATGGTATTCTTGAATCCCTTCTCTTAATTCACAATGGTTTTCTCCCCAAATTTATAGGGAAATTGGGTGCTTTTTGAGTATATTTTTTAATTTCCTAACTTACTAGCTCATATTTTTGACCTCACTCCATACCCAACCAAATATTTACTACCTACATTCTCCTAAAAAACTTTTCATATGATGGAGTTGGGTTGGTTGAGGTATAAAAAAACATAAAATAGATATAGGTCTAGGATGGGGTTATATAATCGACTGTGGTGTGCTCATTATTCTTGACTATCTAAGGAGGTTAAACTTGGTGTCCCAAAGAGGTATTCTAAGCATGTTGAGTTTCAAAATCTAAGTTGAGGATGTTTAATCATGTATGATTGTGGGTGATTTTTTATATTAATGTAAAAACAAAATATAAGGATAATGGATGAACCCAAGTAGCCAAGCCTAGGACCTATGCCTTTCCCATTAACCTTAGTTTGGTTTTATTTATTTATTTATTTAAATTCATGAATTCACCATACACAAAAAACCACCCATACTTCCCCTAATTTCAATATATTAAAATTATAATATAATAAGTGAATAAAATAGTGAGTTGTTTTTAAGGATACTTATAAGATATGAACTTGGTAAACTTCCTTACTAAATTATATGTTTCAAAATTATAGTTATCTGAGGCTCCATGATAAGTGAAACATCATAGTGATTTTGGGATGAGTTTAAAGTTCTAAAATTGGGTGAATATTAATAAGCCTTATTTATGTACTTATATGGATATGTGAATGTGAAATGGTGTGATGAATGATTAGGGTTATTAAAAAGTGTTTTTTGATATGATATGACTAGAAAAGAGGTTGTGGAACTTGGAAATACTCATAATACGAGGAGTGTTAGAGATGTGGTAATTAAATATTCTGGATCTCAATTATAGTAGATTTAAGTGAGAGTGTGGTATGATTATGTGATATAATTATTTACTCTCTAGGACCTATTTATATGTGTGTGTGATTTACATACATAGAATATATAATCTATGGTGGGGGTATGAATCCATTTATATTTATTGATAATAATGGTGTTAATTAAAAACTTATCATGTAATGGTTATTGCAATACATGATAGTGATTTATGTTATATAGTGGTGGTTTGTGTTTTTTTGTAATGATTTGTGACTTGTAGTGGTGATTTGATGGCGATGATATTGGTTAAGGCAGGTAGAGTCCCTATGGGTGGACAACTGGTAATAGAAAGACTCCCCACATGTGGAAAACTTCCCAACTATTATATAAAAAAGGAGGTGGGTTGTGGTTGGGAGACCCCCCCCCCCCCAATGCTAGACACCCACTAATAATGAGATTACCTGTGAATAGAAAACTACCCAAACATTATATTACATAAAGAGGTATATTTAGGTGAAAAAAATGATTTGAGTTGGTTTTTAGAGTGGTCTTTGTGGGTAGACAACTACTTGGATATCTGAATTTGAGACCCCTATGAGTGGAAAGTTTCTTGGTGTGTTTTATTTTCAAGGTCCCTATGAGTGAAAAATTTCTCAATTATATTATTGATTCATAGTGGATTTTATTAGCAGGAGCTATATATTTTGTTCTATGTTACAAGGAAATGAGTTGGTCTTGAGGTATGGGAATGGAGAAGGATTATTAAACTTGATGTGGGGATGAATACTTGATTATCTTATTTTATTCACTTCATTCATGGAAGCATTAACATGCTCCATTTACATGGACACATGAGAGTTCCAAGGTTGAACCCAATGAGTATATTTATATACTCACTCTTGATTTATATATAATTTATTTAAATATTATGAATATATTTAATGGTGTTCTTGAGTGACCTTATCTATAGATATATGAGACTTTTTGGATGTCAGGTTTTGGATTTTACCTTTCTAGAGGTATAAATGAGTTGTGAAAATTTATGGTTGTTTTTTGGCTTTTTAATTGATTTATATGTCATCAAATTCATTTTATATAAATTATTTATTCATTTTTATTTCTAAATAAAATGATATTATATATGGCGATGAAGATTTTTTCCTTTCAAATAGTAATTCCTTATAATATGTGTGATGATATGCCCTTGGTGCTACTCACCAACCCATGACCTGTTGATGGTGATATTTTGGGGCCACACTCAATCTCATTACAAGTTCAAGTGGAATTCCAATAGGGCCGAGTAATGAAAAAATGGTATCAAAGTGAGAATTTTTAGGTCAAAATTTAAAGTAGTCATAGGTGCGGATTTAATGGGTTGGTGAGACGATAATATTACTTAAACATAGTATACGAAGTATATTAGAGAAACTAAATTGATACAGAAGGGACTTTAATTCTAAAAAAGTATAGTTATCCTATGGATCAATACTAGGGTATGTGTATTCTCTCTACAAATTATCTTTATTGATAAATATTCAGGCATCATGTAGTTTCATTCCATAATGAATGAATGTATTTTGTTTGGGGTGATGGTTTATGTTAGAGTGAATGTGATTGTATTATTAGACCTTCCTTGTATATATTATTGAGATGGAGTTGGTTTATCTATTTTTATCTATTTCAGTTATGCAATGTAATCATGAGGTTCCACATGAGGAGATTAAACACGAACATGTGGTTGTGCGTTAGAGAATAGACCCATAGGTAGGTAAATCTTGTAAGATAACATTTAGTGACTTATAGAAGTATAAGTTACTAAATTATTAGGAGTTTATCTCTATAAATGATATTGATCACTGATTGGAGAGGTTGTGATTTCTTTTCAATTTATCTAGATTTGGGATGAGAAATGTGTTCATTTAAAAACAAGACCATTTAGAGTTTAAATGTATTAATGATGTAAGTAGTTCTTTAGAGACCTTAATGTTTTCATGATAAGGTGGACTTATTTTTGAGAGCTATTTAGGAAATATTTATTATCCATTAATTTTATAGTTAAGAGACAACAAGATCCATTAGTGATTTTGTAGAGGATTTATTCTATTTGGGAGTTTTGTGTGAGGTTTTTTTTCTAAATTGTTATTATCTACTAATATCATGGTCTAAAAGATGTTGGGATCTCATAATTTTTAAACATATTTTATACCCAAGATCCATAAGTGGTTGGAGATATTTTATATAAGTTATTTCATGGAGATGTTATAGATGGCTGAGAATTTGTTGACCAAGACAATATGTTTTTTGGAAATTTCTTAGTATTAAAAAGATTAAAGTGGATCTAGAGGTATAATTTTTCAATTTTTAAGGAAATATAAGTTCAAGTGAGGTTATGGGAGTCATCTGTAAGTGGAATATCATCTATTTGGCATGAATAATATACAACCATCTATTAGAAACCAAGGCTTCTGATGTTTCTCATGTAGTAGTATGAATCATCTCCATTACATATGCCCATTTTTTCTAAGCATACAAAGGATTTATGAGTAGAGTATGATAATTAAAGTACCATATATTTCGTTTCTACTACCTCCTTTGTAGAAATTTATACAAAAATATCAGGATAGATGAACACTAGAACTGCCAACATAGGGTGGTTTTGGAAGAAAACAACTTGGAGGAGCACAACTTCTTTAGGGAAAACTAGCTAGTATAAGAGGAGAAAGAGGAATTAAATAAGGATGGGGGTGGGGGAGTTGACAAGAGGACAAATCCTGGCTAAATAAATTCAATATATGGAGGGAAAATAGGTATTTTATGGTATAAATTTAATTTAATACACTTTTAATTCTATTTTGATTGATATTTGTTCCTCACATTCATTTATTTAACCTTACCTAATTTATGGGTTATAACATCAGTAGAGAAGCTTGAAAGTCCACTATAATTGACTACTCTATTGAGAGGTTATATTATGTTATCTGAGGTGTGTTGTTGTGAGATAATTGTGTGAAAATATCAGTTTTCATGTAACATACACTTGTTAAAAATACAACCATATGATGTTATCCTTGGTATGGATTGGTTATAATCTATATAGGCATGTTCTATTTTATATTAAAGGAGGGTGATTATTTAATTTGTATGGTTATCATGTGGTGTTCATTAGGGAAAAATATTTATGTTATGGGAAGAGGTGGATTCAATTAAAAAATATTACATCTCAATTATAAAATTTAATACTTTTTATATATGATATATAGATGAATAGGTTTCTTAGAGTTGTAATGAATTACACTAATGCTTTTCCTGAGTAAGTTACGAGTTTAACTCTAAGGTGAGAGATTGAGTTTGAGATAGACCCATACTTATGTGTTTTTCCTATTTCTATCAAATATTATTATATAGAAATTTTATGAAGTTGAGGATTGATGTATTGTAGTGAAATTTTATTCATCATATATAGTGTATCACTATGGGTCACTCTAGTATTGTTTGCAAATAAGGAAAATAAAAGTTTGGTTTATTTATGGTTGAATTAGGTGACCATGCAGAATCTATAACCGCTTCCTAGGATAGATGATTTTTCTAATTAGTTTAAAGGTGCGAGTCAGTTTTCTAAGATCAATTTATGAGCTAGATATCAACAAATTAATGTATTTGATATATGTTTTCCTATAGGGATTTGAATTTGAAATAAAGAATATGGGTGGATTTTATTCATGATTATGACTTTAAAATCCAATATACCCCTATAAAGGGTAATTTGATAGCTGATGCTTTTATTTTTATGTTTTATGGTTATATTTATCAGTAGAAAAGTAAGGAGTGGAAAACAATGAAGTTGTTAGAATCTCTCCACCTTAATTATGAGGATATTTATGAGGTATCATTCCTTTATTTAAAGATAGTAACATCTTTATTAGTGAATTAGGTAGAGGATTATCAATTGTAAAACCATAAATTAGAGTTTTAAAGAGATCATATATTTAATAGTGATGATTTTTATGGTTTAGATAAGGATGAGGGGAATTTAGTGTTGTTTTATTGGAAGTTATTTGTTCTTAGCATCATTGGAAGTTATATATTCTTAGGATCATGTGAGAATAAGTTTCAAAAGTGTTTCAAAGTTCATATTTGATAGTATATTTAGGTATCATAAAGATATATAATGTTTTGAATAAGTAGTTTAGGTGGTTTTGAGTAAAAAAATTGGCAGGTGAGTTTGTATCTAGAAGTATTATATACTATTAGGTGACATTCAAACATCGGGTTCCAACTGCACTATTATATCTTTTGGATGCTCCCTAATAGAATTGTGGGGGATGATATTTCTATGGATTTTAAATGGGATTACCCCACACTCTTATAGTGTTTTATGTTATTTGGTTTATAATGAATCGATTGATGAAGTTACCTAATTTATTATTGATTAGGAAGTCAAGATCAGTGGATATATTAGTAAAGCTTTATATGATGGAAATGGTGTGGTTTCCGGGTGTTTAGAGAAAAACAATATCTAATTATGATGATTAGTTTAGTTCCATGAAGCAGAGGGGGTTTCATTTTCTATTCATCACCTTATTATAACTTAAAATCACATTTCAGCCATATACTAATGAAAAAATTAAGCAGATGATTCAGATTTTTGATGATATGTTAAGGGTATGAATATTTTATTTTGATGGATCATGTGTGGATAATTCATCATTGATTGAGTTTGTATATAATAAAATTTATAACTCTTCTATTAGTATGAAACCTTACGAGGATTTGTATGGGTGACCATGTCATTCACCACTATTATGGGTTGAGATTGATGGTGTGACTACAATAGGGATGGTGTAGGATATGATAGAACGTTTATAGATTATATGGGATCACATGAAAGTTACTTAGAGAAAAAAAAATATATTTTACAGATAAAATGAGGAGATCATTGTATTTTTTTGGTTAGAGATCATGTATTTATCTTGGCTTTTTCTCAGTATGGATAATAAAGGTTTGGTAAGTAAATAAAGTTTTCAATCCAATTTATTAGTCCTTTTTAGGTTCCAGAGAGAGTTGAAGATATTTTTTATTGATTGGTGCTACCTCCACAATCAGTGTGGATTCATAAAATATTCTATATTTCCCAACCTTATAATTATTATCATAATTGTTAACATTTTATTGATTTGGGTTATATTTAATTCAAAGAGGATATTATTTTTTTGAGTATTCAGTTGAAATTTCAGATCGTAGATAGAAAATTCTACATGAATGAGTTATTCCATTAAGATGAGTTATTTGGAAATATATTGGCACAGAGGAAAGCACATGGGAATGAGAATAATATACTCTAGTGTAATATACTAAATAGTTTTAAGTTGTTCTTATTATATTTTTATATATTACCTTATTTAATGATTATGGTTGAAGTAATTAGAATTATTAAGATTTTTTTACCACTTTATGATTACGCTTTAATCATTTCAATATTTTTTTAAAGAGATGTGTAATTTAAAGACTTTAAATTTTGATGTTTTGAAGTTTGTGAAATTTTTGAGATTATTTTATTCTTTTTGAATTTGATAGATAAAATAGTAATTTTTTGGTTTTAGGATGAAATTTTGAACACACCATTGGATCTGAGACATGATGTTTACCCTTGGGCGAATTTTTGGTAAATTTTTTGCTAGTTTTAATTTTTAATAAATTGATGAATTAGATGGAATTACCTGATTAATTAATTAATTTAATTAATTCATTTTAAATAGTCATTTTTTATAAATAAATTATATGATATATGTGGAAACCATTGAAATGAGAATATAATATGAATTGGTATCAAGTCTACAAAATAAATCATAGTCTAATTAGAAGATTTAAAAGGGGTTTTGAAAAAATGGAATGTCAATGGTTGTTATGAAAAATTTAATAGATGGTTATGTCATTATTTATAAGAATAATATACCTTTGACACTATAATTTAATATATTTTTCACTAGAAATTTCACACTCTATTCACTCAAGAAGTAATACATTGGAAATGGTATTTTATGGTCAATATAATAGAAATAATTAGAGAATAGTAGTAGATGAATGATCGATGTTGATTAAGGATAAAAAGCATCATTAAATTATGGTAGGTGATTTTAAATTATTATATTTTATTAATACATTTCAATAAATCATTACTTTGTTATTATTTGAGTGGTTTATAATTTATAATAATTTGGAATAAATATTATATTGGTAAGGTGAGTATTTTAATTTAATGGAATTGCATTTTTGTAAATATTTTAAATTTTTAAGAATTGTGATATGCTGGATTGAAAGAGGAAAAGTGGAAATAACAGTAATTAAGTATGATAATTAATGTAAAATATATATTATTTGGTTATAAAAATTGATTTATAAATAATTGCATTGTATTGTCGGTGGAATTTTACATTTTGTTAGAGAATTGTGAAAATATCTAAAAAGGCATATTTTAATTATATGTTTTTTTAGAATGAAATTAGTGTTGATATTTTTTATAATTATTATATGATTATTTTATATATTTTTATGATTATTTTGAGCATAAAATATTATCTATATCGTGATATTTCTTAAAGTCATGAGAAAATCATTTTTTCAACTTTTGATATGGGGGTGTTCTAATTCAGTAAGGGCCCATGCCACTATCTGTAAATTTTTATTAAATATTTTTCAATAATTTCAAGGGTCTTTGATAAGTTGGTTCCAAATTATCATGATGGTGTTCCAATTTGGCACAGGGCTATACCACTTTCTGGAATGTTTCCCTAGGTGATAGTTTATCAGTAGATGAAGGGGTAGTGAGGTACACAGGGGCCATCTGAGGTATCATGGGTGTCATGCCAAATACCAGTAAAGATAATATTTGAACTAAAGAGTTATGATTATAGTGTAGCTTCCAAATGGATCATACCACATAATCACATGGTTGTGCTACATCCATCATAGGTCATCCCACCAAGTTCTTTATTTTACATTTATCAATGTTGAAAGTTCTAAAGTTGTGAAAATATCTTATAATCCCTTAGATTAACCTATTTTGAGTTCTTAAATAAAGGTGTGAATGTTAAAGTATTTCATGAGTGATAAGGTTATTTTTTAAAAAGGTTTTTAGATACGAGATTATTAGTGAAGTGGTTATAGAACTTGTAAATTCCCACAATATGAGGAATGCTATATATGTGGTAATTAACTCCAAAGAATCTAGATTGTGGTAGAATTATGTGGGAGTGCGGTATAAATACATGCTATGGTTGATTACTCCCTAAGGCCTATGTATATGTGTATGTGTGATTGGACTTTTTGGTAGATATAATATATGGTGTGGATCTAAATCCATTTACATTTCTTAGATGTTATGATATAGATAATGTAACTATTATATTGAGGTGATTATGCTATACACTGGTGATTTATGTTATACAGTGGTAATTTTTGTTTTTTGTTGTATTTTTGACATAATGTGGTTATGGTGTAGGTTTATATGGGGTGATTACCTATAAGTGGGTTTTTAGTAACTATAAGACTCCCCATAGGTGTACAACTACCTAACTATTATATTAAAAAGGAGGTGGATTATAGTGGGGAGAGTCCTTGAGGATGGAAACCTAGTAATAGTGAGAGTCCCAATGGATGGACAATTACCCAACCATTATATCGCATAAATTGGTCCTTGTAGGTAGATGGATTCTTAGAGTTTTTTTTATAGAGAGGCTTCTTCAAGTGGATAATTTATTAGATATATTGCTATGTGGTATTAATGGGTTGATATCTATTTGATGTGGTTTATTTCCAAGGTCTCTATGGGTGTATAGTTACTCAGTTCTATTTATGGATTGGTGGTGGATTTCCTTGGAGAGGGATATATATATTGTTCTCATATATGGGTAAGTGAACTAGTCTTGAGGAATGAGAATGGAAATGGAAAATTGGTCTTAATATGGGGGAAAATACTTTATTTACTTGTTTTTTTACTTCATTAAGGGATGAATTAACATGCTCTATTCAAATGTTCATATGAGATGTACACAGAGAAACCTAATGATTATATTTATACATTCACCCTTACCATATATATACACTATATTTTATATATTCAGGATAGAGTTAGTGGTGGTGTTAGTTGAACTTATCTTTGGGCACGAGAGACCTACTGGTGGTGGTGTTATTCATTATATATTGTTGGAGATATAAAGTATTTTTATGGACTTGTGGTTGTATTTCTATTTTTACTTGAATTTTATAACATGGAATGTATTTGAAACATATTATTTATTTCTTATGGTTATGAAATTTTTTAATATTATATATGGAGATGTGAATTTTTATTTTCAAAGTTTAATTACTTCTATATATGTGTGATGATATATCCTTGGTACTAGTTTCCAACCCAAGGGAAGGTGAGTTTTGGGGGTTTCATTTAATCTCGTTTCCAATTGAGGTGGAGCCTCAATGGGGTTGGGTTAGGGAAAAAGGTCCTATATAAGAGAATATACCCATAAGATAAGGATGTATTCATGTGGTAAAAATTTAAAATTTAATTTTTTTTAATTTTTTCTCTTTTAATAATATTACTTCTAAATTAATAGAAACTATCTAAAATCATACTTATCTATTTATTAAATCACCCATAATAAGAAATAAATCATTCATAAATACAATTATCTTTTTGGTTCACCCATAATATATAATATTATACAAGGCATGTATGCAACTCAATGTTCTATAATAGAAACCACTAAATTCATTTTTTGTGTGATTATAATTTTTTTGTATTGGTTTACAAACAATATAAATGGTTAATCCTTTTATTTTGAACTATCATCATTATAGATGGTCAAGATAATACATGAATGATAGATAATAAACTTTACTATAATGAATCAACTTGATTCATACTAACTTGATATTTTCTATTGGCTGGAATATGTGTCAAGGGTATCAAACATATATATTGGGAATGATTTCAGCTTATTTAAAATAAAACATAAAAAATATATTTCTATTATAAATCCAGCATGACCTGTCTATATGTTAAAATATTCACACTTGTAAATAATAAAATTTTAAAATAAATACTAACAAAGAAATGTATACCATCCAACACACAATATAAATAAATAATAAAACCAAATCCCTAAATAAAATCTAAATTAAACATTTTGAAAAAGAAATATAAATCTTTATATATACATAAAGATCGAGTCAAATATATAAAATAACCAAAATGAAAACAAAAGTAGAAAAAAGAGACGAATGACAAATAAGGTTGAGTATATAAACCCAAACATGAACTAAAAATAGAACCAAGGGAAACCTATATCCATATAACATATGATCATCCCTCACATGTCACCTCTTCTATAATCTGATCAACACTATGAAATACCACTTAGATAGAGTGGAGCCTTTCCTTTACTCGTGTTGAGGGGAAAAATTTTATATACATACCAAAGTGTGTATGTATGGAGTAAGTATAAAATTTGTAGGATATCACCAAGGATTCAATACAATCCCACTCAAATACCAATTCCAACATTATAGTTTTTAAATTATAAGGAAAGAAATAAATTTTTATTTAAAATTTAAAAACTTATTATTGAAAGAGATATAATACATCAAAGTGACCTTTTTATAAAATGACCGTATAAAAACTTTTTAAAACAAATACAAGAGAGATATAAATCATTTTCATAATAAAAATCAACAAAAAATATTTCCTGATCATCTATAGGGACCAAAGATAAAAGTGAATTAAAAAGAACCTCATTTCTAGAAATTATATGATCCAACCCACTCACCCAACTCAAATGATCTAGGAATGACTGAGGGAACTACTTGACATGCATGATCTAGGCCTAACTAGTGGAGTATTTATATATAAGGTTCCATGTAATCCCAAAAATTATATGAAGTTTCAAATAATCACATACATTATCATTATGATAAAAACAAAACATATCATTATTTTAAACCCATTTCATATAAATAATTCATTTTAAATGTGAAACAACACTTCACATTCAAAATAATAGATAATTTTATTTGAAACTGAAAAAAATAAAGGGCATAATTGGATAAAAAAAACTAATTTATTTCAACCAAAACAAGGCTTATAAGCAATTTTAAAACCCAAAAAGTTACTATAATCCCTTTAAATTCCATTAAAATCAAATAGGATTTGATGAAAATATAAACAAAGAATGATCAAAATATAATAATTTAATTACAACATTTTTTGAATAAAAGACCCATGATCAGTTGAAAATTCAATATATCTAGTTATAAATATTATATTTTTTAAAATTAAATATAATAAATAATAATTATTGAAAAAATGATATAAAAAACTCAAGGAAATTATAAAAATTTCATACTATAGGTTTGAAATAAGAAACCATCATGGATGATTGAAAAAAATGAGGAGAGAATAGAACTACCTAATAGGACTAAAGAGTATACAAGGGATCAAGAATCAAAGTGTAAACCCTAAAATAACAAAAAGCTCTAATTTATCTAGACCTAAACCAAACTTTAGGCCACTATGATCAAATTAGGGTAAGAAAATAAAAAAATATATAGAATATGAGAGAGTAAAAGATATTATAGGCTCTTAAATAACCAATGAATGATGAATAATAAATTAAGAGACATGGTATAGAAGTATTCACCCACTGGAGCTTCCCCATGATGAAACCTAAGCCACCTAAAAACATAATGGTGGAATAATATATAAATCTAGAATTTTAAAATAGAAATTTTTTACTTTTTACCAAAATTAATTTCCAAATTGTATATTTTCCTAGATTGTTAATACAACTATATAAAAATAATTGTCTTGGATTTTTAACTTCACATAGCCTCCTTGCATAGTCCTATAAGTTTTTCATCTATGAAATGTTTTTTTGGAAAATTTTCCATAATTAAAAAAAACCAATTTCCTAGAAAATAAATAGATAAAATAATAAATAAAATATATACCTTCTCATGAAATTTTGAGTGTCACAATTATCCATACCATTATACTTTCACCCCATATAATGTTATCAAATTCCTTGATCATAAAATTAGTGAGGTTGTTCATCCCTTATCCCTGAATCCTTCTCCCAAATTTCATGAGAATCACTTAAAAGATTCCAGATAATACTTACAAATTATTAGATTTACTCTATAGTATTTTACTCTAATAATAAAAATCTCAAATTGGTCACTTTAAAAAAGTGTCACCATGCTCTAAAACCATTAATTTTCAATCAAGAATATGAGATGGATCTGGTTGATATTTCTTAAATGGAGAAATATAAAATACATTATGAATTGAAGTCATCTAGAGAGGTAAATCTATATAGTAATATACTTTTCCAAGCCATTCAATGATATTAAATGACCTAACATATCATGAAATAATATTATATTTGTTCCTTAATATTATATCTCTATCTTTAAGAGAAACTTTCAAAAACACTTTATTACTAACTAAAAAACACATATTTGGTCAATGATCATATATATAATATTTTTGGTGACTTTGATCCTTCACTAATAATTTATGATTCAACTAAATATTATCAGCCATATTATATAAATTTTTAGTCTTAATAAAGAGTATTTACCCAGTTTATCCCAATATAAAGGGGACTGACATGTATTACTATGAAAATCTTCAAAAGTATCCATCTTGATCAAAGATTAATAACTGGTGTTTCATGAAAACCCAATCAATGGAAAATAATACTCTCATGATCCACCAAAATTAAGGATGAAATCATGAAGCTTATTCTATAGAATTTGAATATTCTATTCTATATGAACATCAATTTGAGGATGATATGTCATGCTAAACTTCAATTGATTTATCATGACCTCTATAAGGTCCTTCTAGAACCAAGATGTAAAGTGATGATCTCTATTAGAAATTATAGCTAAAGGGTTATCATAAATCCATATGAAAACTAACACATATAAATTTACAAGATCCCCATCTTTAAATCTTTATTTGATAGGGATAAAATGATTTCATTTAGTTAGACTCTCGATAATCACAAAAATAGTATTCATTCTATGATGAGTTCAAGGTAATCCAATGACAAAGTCTATGGATCCCTAATCCAATTTCTATGTAATAATGGGTAAAGTATGTATCATACCCAATGGTTTTTTATGTTTAAGATTCACTTAATAATAAAAAATGAAATAATAAATATACTAAATAATATCACTCTTTATTCATGTTACAAATATTTTAATTTAATAACATAATACATCTTTATATCCCCAGGATGAACTACCCATTAGAAAGGATGGTAGTATTTTATCAACACTTACCTAAAATAAATATGAACCATAATTTTCTTGTTATAAATTTTCATTTATTATATATCAATTGATCATAGTAAACTTGATTAATAATAAAAGGGATAAATTTTAAATTTCACAAAAAATTCATATCCCTCTATTATTTCAATTCTAAATTCCATTCTGTAAAGAAATACATAAATTTATATTCCTATTTAAAATCCTTCACTACTTGCACTGAAATTTTTTTACTAAGAGAATTGATGAAAACATTCCCTTTTCTGGGAGTATAGTCAATGTCCAAATAAAAGGTTTTAAGATATTACATTAATCACCTAGGCCTAAGATTCAAATATTTTTAAGAAAATGTGTATATTAGATTCACATGATCAATATAAACAATGTTTTCTTCAGTGAGTAAGTAATTACACCAAAACTTTAACGAATATATGACTGCCACTAATTCAATATAATGATTTGAGTAGTTATTCTTATGTTGGTGTAACTAGAGAGATCCTTAAACTATTATGTTGTCCTTCTACATAATAAAAAATTCAAAATATATACACGATTCATCAAAATAAATGATGTAACCTTACCTAGGTTTATGTATGATTAAAACTAGAGTCAATACTAATCTATTCTTGAGTTTAAAAAATTATTCCTGAAATTTATTGAACCACATAAACTTTACCCCTTTGTAATTAAGAGTTGTCAGTGTGGATGCTGATCTCAAAAAATATTTTACAAACCTATGATAATATCCCACCAACCTAAGGAAGATTCAAATATCATACACATTATTTAAAGTCTTCCTAGAAATAATAACTTTAATATTTTATGGGTCAACTAATATTACCTATTAAAAAACCACATGTCCTAATAATTTTACTTCCTAGATCAAAAAATGAAACTTGGATAATTTTTCATTCAAGTAATTCCATTAATATTTCCCAATAAAATCTCTAAATGATGTCAATGCTCCTCATTCGATTTATAATAAATAAGAATAACATCCCCAAACAACATGATATAATTTAAATAAATTATATGAAATATATAGTTCATCAATTCCATGAATACTGTCACATCATTCCTTAAACCAAAATGAATCACCAAATATTAAAATATCTCATACTTCCTTTGAAAAGTATCCTTGGAAATGTATTGTGCCCCGACCCTCACATGATGGTAAATATAACTAAGGTTAATCTTTGAAAAATAAAAAACACATTTAAATTGAAAAAAAGTATATCAATGAAAGTCAAAGGATACTTAATATTTATATTAATTTGATTGGGGTTTCAATAATCAACATAAATGAGCATACTCCCACCAGATTTTCTTGAAAATTTCATGTGAGCCACCCAAGGAGACACGATAGTATAGATGAATATTTTACCCTAAATATATTTTAATTTAATCTTAAGAACCTTTAGTTATTTAAGATCTATATTATAAGAATTTAAGTATTTTTACTCATCCCTAGAATAATTTTGATCAAGAATTTCATTTCATTATATGTTATAAACCATAGAAATCATCACAAAGAACCTAAGAGAAATTAATTAATATAAAAAAAAGTTACTTATCTAAATTATTTTCAATATTTTCCTTAAAAATAGATACCAAATAATAATAAAATTCTATAATAATTGGAATAATATTTCTATACTAACCAGGACCTATATCTCATTTAAATCAGACTTGATGAGAACTTATTTAAAAAGGGGAAAAATTAAACCACTAATAATAGAAAATGATGAAATCTTTAAATGTGATAATATTTTCCATTCCAAAAATAAATTAATTTATGGATATTTCCAATATAATAAAATACCATAATATTTTGATATTAGAGATTTTTGGCAGTTGGATTTTTTCAAGTATTAAACATCTAACAAAAGGTTAGGAAAATTACAAAAGGTAAGAGATTGGTGATGCCCTACCTCATACCAGTGCCCAAAATATAACACCTATATGTATAATTATTTTCCTCTTATTTGACCACTTTACCATTATTATCTACTTTCACATGCCTACATATTTTGTGCCCAGCTATCAGCGGTACTCATGTTCCCTTCGTCATTCCAAATCCATTCCCTTCACACCTAAAGCTCCACCAGGGTGACAGAGGTAGGAACAAGAAGTTATCATTCCAAATCTGGAACCCAACCCTTATCCACTCTCCCATAAAGGAACATAGGATTCCCATTCCCATAGTGGAGAGACTATAATAGAGTTTGAGCACATAAACCAACAAATACATCTTCCAATGCCTTCCTATCCCCCACTTAAGTAAATTTTGAATCAAAACACTGGGGAAAGTAATAGAGATTGGTATATTAGTATCATTAGATGGTTAAAACCTTTGTAAAATACCAATTTTTCCAAGTAACTATCAAAGATAATTATAAATATCCCTCTAAGAATGGATTTCAAGGAAGGATGGGTACCTACATGTTCAGTTCTATATAATCTTCCCAATAGGGTACAAACATTCCCAATTATCCAGAGATATCATGCTAGGGTTCTGATTTACTTGAATCTCTACAAAATTTATTAGAGTTTAAATATATATAAACATCATAACTTGAGTTGTTACCAGTATCCAAGGCTTTTTAACTATATCTCCCATTTTTAACTATCCTTGAGAGTTATGCCTAGTTCTCCAAGGAGATACTCGATAACCTATTCGCCCAGATATCCTATTTGGGGTCATTCCTAGATTCCAAATCCAATCTAACATAGAACACAAGATACCATAAAAGTAGTTGTTCTCAACCTTATAGTATATATTTGGGAACCCCATTCACCAAATTCATTTACTTAGGTTAAATTGGTTGTCTAAAAGAGTATACTAACACTCTTTTACTTGGAATGAACCATTGAAAGGCCTCATTCACCTCATCCTCCTCCATGACCACCTGATATACATGATTGGTTCATTATGTAAACTCACATGTTTTATTTTAACCATGTATTAAAATTATAATGGGATAACAATTTGTTATACTCCCTAATTTATAGGGTCATTGGGGTAAGGGAAATCATGTATCCCCTTGATAACTAGGATCCATCCACTTAGAGAAATATTGTTGTTTCTTTCATCTTAAGATACTAATCTTGGATTCTATAAATTAGTTTCTATATCTCCTAAGAATCCAATCAGACTCCTTCTGTCTAATTAAAGTGATAAAGATATACTAGGCATCCAATATGGTACAATACCTAATAAAAAAGGGCCACTCATGCATAATTACCACACCAAACCATTACTAGGCACCTTTATCCAAGTATTCCATTCTATATGAATTAAACTTTATCAGAATATGTCCTAGTTATATGACCTTAAACTACATGAAATCATTATTACTAGATTAATGACCATAAAAGTAACATCATCAGTCTTATATCCATGAACATAAAATCAATCAAAATGGTCTTTATCATATAACCTTAAAAGGTACAACATGCCTCATTATATGGTATCAAACCACATGGGTTTTGATTTTCTTCATATGGATGCATATGAATCACCTTTTATACACTCGATACTAAATCAAAAAAACTTATCACCTCCATGGATGGTGATAAAATCTAGAGTACCAAGTTTTACAGTTTTAAAACTTAACAAAGACTTTAAATATGGGAGATGATGGAGAACCTATCATGCATATTCCCAATAGATGAATTGCATCAATTGACCTCTTTCATTATAAGGGTAACCAATATTTTTATCATAAATTATTTAATAAATATATATTAAATCTACCATAGAGTCTTAGATTAGAAAAAAATACCCTTTGTGGGATTATTAGACCACCTATCCTCTCAATTTCAATAAAGAACACCATAATTACCACTAAATCATCTTAGAGTCCTCCCACTTATGGAAAGAAGGTCTATAGATAATAAAAATATAGAATCATTGATAATATAAAACACTAAACACGATGGAAATACTTTTCTTATGGAAGTTACTGATTGACCATGCATTCTTACATATGATTATGGGTTGATGGGTTCCTTATTTATGTTATTCCATAATATTTCCTATAAAATCTAAAAGAAATAATCCCCAAACACATTAAAAGGTGAAAATTTCCTTGACCATACTAAGGGAAACTATGGAGAAACCTTGGTGGATACACATCGATAACAGATGGCACCTAGGACATATGTTGTTACTATGATGACAACCACAATTCTATAATCTTGAAATATAATGTCACCGACCTAGACCATTGAGATTTAAGTGGTTAACACCATGGTACATGAATACCTGCATAATGTGGATATCTATATGCTAGTGGAGGATCACACAAACCTTAAGGAAATTAATCCACATCTGCCACTACATTAATGATATACTATTAGGGGGAAGGTATCCCCCATCACCACTTTTAATTGCTTTGTGAGCCTTCCCCAAAATCAATGCAATTACCACCTCCTGTACTTGAATATGGTTGAAAAAGATGTTTCTCATGTCTAAAAATATATCATGGAGTTTCATAAGAGGGATCTTGTAAACCAAGGCTATCATCACCACTACACAGTCCAAAATTCCATGTGAACTACTATTGAGGCATTGATCCTGGTTGTTCAGATATGGGAAACTAGGAGGAGGGATTGCTGGGGAGAGTAAGTTATTGAATATTGGGAGTTGATCTTACCTATGAGACTATTAAAATTTTTTAAACTCATTGAAATTTCATAATAACAGTACAAGTATGATTCTAAGTCACTATAAAAAATAATCCTCAAATACTATTGGGGTAGGTATATATGACTACCCCTACCAACCCCCCATCAACAAAGGAAAAAAATAATCCATCATATTCCCTCCCTATAGTGATATATCAAGAATTTATAGAGGTCCTCCCCAGAGAAACATTCATGGAGATCCTACATATGAAAATATAGATTTCAACCACAAATAACTTAATCATGGTAACCACTAACAAATAAACAACTATAGATGCAATCCCTACAATAATATAAATATTAGACATGGAGGTTCTCCCCATGGTGAAGCTTAATTCAATAGTTATAGGAATCCTACTCATGAATATGGTTGCGAAGGTACTCCCCATACCATAATAATCAATAAATATTGATATCTTCCCCTTTCCAATCTATCATTGTATAACATCTTTGAAAGTCCTACCTAGAGAACCCACTATGGATGCCCTCCCCATGAAAAAGAAAACAACCAACAAAGAGGGCCTCCCCATGAATATGATCAATAATTCATAAACTATAGAGGTTATACCCATTATAATTGACCAAATATCTAAAATGAAGGTCTTACACCTGATGAAAACAAACAAATTATCATCCAAAAATGTACTACCCAAATTTATCTACAAGAAAACCAATGTGAAGGTCCTCCCCATATCGATGATAAAGAAATAACCAACCCTAGAGGTCCTCCCCATGATACTTTCCATGAATATCCTCCTCACGATGACACATCCCCTCAGTATGAATATCCACCCCATATCACGGTCTTCTAAAAATAACCCTCTCACAAGGAGACACTTGAAAAGTCATAGTTAGCTACATTAGGCACTCTTCTATCAATTGGAAATGAACCATGTTGATCAATGGATGATAAAAATCATTTATCATAGTTTATCCCTCTATGGGATCATGTGATATTGAAGGTGGAAAAAATGTTTAGAGTGATTCCATATTGATTAATAAATAAACTATAGAATGAACCCTTTGGTAAAAAAAATATCAAATCATTCAATGAAGATTAAAAAATTTTGACATCATGTGGAAGGAATTGTATAAAGACAATATACTGGTCACATTCTAGCTTATATACACCTTTCATTACATTATTCCAAATATACTTAAAGAGGAATACATGCCCCATATTAATTGAAATTTTTGGGTAACATTACATCACCTAAAATATAGAAACCTTCCTTATGAGGGATATAATAACCACCTCAAGGCATTGGATGAACAATGTATCCAATTTGATTGGGTATTGCTACCATTTTCCTAGAACCCTACATTCACCAAATAATATGAGCTCCTCCAAGAAGTCTATTTGAATAGCCTCAAAATGATTTTTCAAAATATTTGAGATTCATTTTCCCTAAGTAAACATTAGAGGCTGTGGAAAATTTACGGTATTGTTTTTCACCCTACTCAATGATAAAAAAGGTAATCCTAATAATGATACTTATAGTTTCATCTCTTTGATCCATGTGTCAAACCTAGGATTTGGGTATACTATTTGGTCAATCCAATGAAACCCTTTTACCTTGAGGCTACAAAAGTGACAAAATTTATGGGAGAGAGAGGCCCATGAACCATATTTCCTTAAATGTAATGCTAGAGTCTAATTTTAGGCAAGAAAACTTTTTAAAGGTAGAGCCACTTATTATAGAAGATACCTATCAACTAGATAAAACTAATAATATGTTTTACCTAATTCGTTCTAGATCATAATCTTGAAAGGTTAAAATAAATACAACATTAGTTGCAATGAAAATAAAGGGAAACATCAGCTCATGGTGTTGGGGTATTTTCTACCTCTACTACCACCCTTGAAATCACTAAACCTACAAAGGGATGAAACTATGATTGGAAAGTCATAAAAACAACCATAAATCACAAGTATAAGGTCATTTTTACCCATTCATTCAGTGAAGATGATGTTCTATAGACTGAAGAAATCCCCATATGAAGTTCCCCATAATCTTTTTTGCTAACAATTCACAAATAACCTCCACCAGGGTTATGTTAAGTTTATGTTAGGGGAAAATCACTCAGAATAAATATTCATGAATAATATCTCAATTTATCTTATTGAGATAAACAAAAAGACAATTCATAGCCCCAAATGGGTCTCAATTCTAAGAAATACTATAGAAAAGTAAAAGTGGAGGGGGATCTATCCCTTGAAATATATTATAATACCAATGAGACACTATATCATTTCAATATATATGAGGATATGTTTTTTACTAAATAATTCAAATAAGTTAATATTGTTATTATAGACCCCATTGATATCATGAAACATGACATAAATATAATGGGATATGGAAAAGTAAAGACATATATTCAGAATTTTATCTACACTGAAATGTAAGAAGAAGGTGCACCTACCTGACATCAAAAGAAATCCAAAGATCTATGAGATCCTCTCAATATAAAAATTTGGGCTACTTGAGGAGCTATAAACAAATAGAAGGGCAAATTTTTGGTTGTATCCACTACCCACCCACTTCCTAAAGGAGTTGAAGTTATATATACCAAGGAAAAGATTTATCAGTATGAATCCAAAATAGAAAAATTGAGACAATTCAATATTGAGTTTCTTATAGGGAATATACCCAACGATTTAAATTCTTAGGCTAAAGTAGTGATGAATCCTATATATAATACTATTCAATACAAGAATATTACTTAACTAATTAAAGTGAAATCAATCCACCCATTCAATCTAATATCAAATCATCTTGTCTACCTAATTCCAATCCCTATTAATTAATAAGAGTTTCATCAACCAGGGTAAAAAACACTAGTTTATATGATTAATCCTAGGATAACTATATAAATATAACCTCCAAGGATTTTAGATGTGCTAAAAATATTAAACTTTGATGAATTTACCTACCTAGACTCTAGATCATGTGGGGGTACTATAAGAGTTTCTTGATTCCCTTACCGTGGCTATAGATGTTTGATGAACACCAGTGAAACATGAGAAGAAACTGTACCCTAATTGGGTAGATTTGAATCCTTCTTCAAATAACTTAGAAATGCACTTTCTCAAAATTGAATGGAATAAAAGATCCAAATAATCACCTTTCTTACTTTGTTTCCTAGTGTGGTTTATTATTAGGAATACCAAAATAAAAAAACTGGAAAATCTTAGATGTTTCATGAAAACTTAGGAGGGATATAAATTTTTCTAGTATATAAATATAATATATTTATCCCTAACTAGTTAGGAAGACCAGTATATTAATTTATCTTGATGCTAAGGAAGAAAATAATTCATGACCTCTCAAACTACAAGAAACATAAACATGAGAGGCTCACAAAATTCATTTTCTAATAGAAGGGTTTAACCTATTACTTATATATGAAACTCCCATAGTAATAGTTACTAGTGATCTATATAAAGAATATTCAAGATAAGATATAAAAATTATCATTACTTTGAAATATCCTAATGGGTTTTAATAGTTTGTTGCTATAGAATAATGGATGGGAGACACCATTCAATGCTCCCAATACAAATCTTGGTCTAAATCATTAGAATAATCTAGGAAGTCTGGATAAGTGGATATTATGACTATCACTCCTAGACCAACACTGATCCTGGATCCATCCCCTGAACCTATCAAATATAATGCAGTGCCTCATCTTGGGAAACCACAATAATTCAAACATCCTAATACAAATACACAGGATGTGAAGAAGGAAAAATACCATCAACAATTTAAAAACTGTAAGAAAAACATTTTTCCCTTCCAAAATGAATATGTTCTATGGTTTTTCATTTATTTAATATAAAATAATTTGTTCATATTTCTGAAGATCATAATACCTGATGTGTCTAGGTTAAATGATCATACCAACTATTTCCCTTACCCTAGGATGTTGTGGTATAATATCTAATACTATTTTATATTTAAGGAATATCTCAAGAGGATGATTGATGGGGAGAATTTAAAGCTGGTAAATCCCTTGAATCATGTGACTAATGTGCCTATTTCTTTAATTAAAGAATAATGAGGATGGAGAGAAGTCCCAAACATTAATTCACAAAATATTGAAGAACAAATGGATCACAAGTTTTTTAATTGTGTACATGTAATCATTAGTATATGATTGAATCCACAAGGAATGATCCTAATTCCCCCTAAAATTATTAGGGAAATAGTACAAAAATAATTTAATGTGATTCATATTTTATGTAGGTTATTATTAACTGACATAGAACATTATTATTCTAATGTTACCACATTAATTATCCTATAACTAGTGCATTATCTTGATTTTTTATGTTGGTTATATTATAAATAATGTAAAAAATGTTTTATATATCAGTTTTTAACATCATTTATAAAATAAATAATGTAGAAAAACTTTTAATTTTTTTAATATAATGCATTTTTTATATCATTTATTTTATAACTGACATAGAATATCGATTTTTTATGTCAGTTATAATATAATTGAAAAAAAATGTTTTTAATGTTGATTTTTTACTTCATTTTTAAAATTACTGATATAGAAAACCTTTAAAAATAATAATAATTTGACATAAACATTTAATTTTAGTTATAGTATCTTTATTTTTCCCTTGATGTGACCCTAATCACTATTCTTTAAAACCTTTGGCCCCCAATCTATCTTATTATTCCTCACTGTCACTGTTCTCATCATTGACCTCACTCTTCACCACCTCCACCATCATTATCGATGTCACTATCCTCTTATCCCATTCTTCATCATGCTTATCTATCTTTATAATCTTCCACTATTTACTCCCTTTTATTTTTTTTTTATTTTTTTGAATTTTGTTCTCTCTTTATTTTTATTTTTTATGTTAGTTAATGTATCTTTCACTTATAATTTTATCATTTTTAATTCAATTTCATGATGTACCAAACAATATATAGTTTAATATTTTTCATGGAAACCTTATATTTTGAATAAAATATTATGCACAATACTATCACTATGTAACATTTTTAGATATAGCATTGTAAAACATTGGGATTATGTTTTATATATGTGAATAAAACTACTTTCATGGCACCTTCATTAGATTTTTTTTATTATATGGTAGAATCTTGATCTATGAAATATTGTAAAACTAGTTCATTTAGTGCATGATTCTATCACTATACAATTTTATATTTTCTTATATTTTTTGGAATACATAGAAAACTATTCATCAAATATTATATTTTAATTATAAAACATTTTTTTAAAAGATGATTCCTTGGACCAAAATGACTAAAGAAAAATTATTATTAAAATAAAGTTTACAAGAGTATAAAATATTGGTCATATTACAATCTTTGTAATGTAAGGAAATAAGATCAGTGCGGAGGTATTTAGACCGGTTGATTCCTTGATTTACTCCCATGTTGGTTAGGCCATCTGCAACCGTGTTTGCTTCTCGATAAACATGTGTGATGATATAGTTGAGGTCGATAAGTGAATGGGTTCATTCCATCCAACTGGTAGTAATTGTCCATGAAAAATGTGCCATTCCAAATTTATTTCACAATGGTCATCGAGTCACTTTGAATCCAGAGGTTGTTCCAACCAAAGTGCTTAGAGAAGGTAATGGAATGTATTAAGCTCATAATCTTAGCTTCAAGGTTGGTGGCCATGCCACAACTACCCATGAAACATCTAAGTATCTGACCAAGGTGATTCTTGAAGATACCACCACATCCCGTAGGGTCCAGATTTCCTTTGGAGGTTCCATTAATATTAATTTTGATCCAAATAGGAAGAGGATATCTCCCAAACACCTCCAGAGTGTGATGAAGTTGAAAAAAATTTCCATTAATCCATAGACATCGCAGGATTCCAAAGTTATGGACAATGTTGTGGAAATGCACCTTTTACATCAAAACATCTTCATGTATGGAAATAAGGATCCACATCCAACCTTCATTTTGATTTAGTGAGCAATTGTTATGAATAATAGCATTCTGATCATACCAGATCACATGGTGGAGCTCAAAAACTACATCTAGGAAAAGGTTTTTGATTTTCTGAGGGCCTTCCATTTCTGCACATTTCTTTAGTTGAGTTTTGACGGATTCAAGAATCAGCCATATGTATTCAAAAATGTCAAGAATATAGTTCCAAATAGAAGAAGTAGTATACCAATAAAGAAAGAGGTGTTTAGCATCTTCTCTGTGTTGATTAAAGATTCTGCACTTAGAGCAGAGTTGGATTCCAAAATATTGAAGGAAAATCTCTGTGGGAGCTCTGTTGTGAGCAAGTCACCAGATGAGATTGAATCACGAGGGCTTTATCCAAGTATTGTTGAATTTTTTTATCCAATTGTACTAATTTTCAGAGTTACAAAAATAATGATTGTAGAATTTTTTTAAGTTAATCATCCCATTGTGAGCTGGTTCCCAAATTAAGAAATAATTAGTATAAGAAAAAGAGTATTTTTCAATTAAATTTAGAATAGTATCAGGGAGGTGGTCACAATGAGAGTTTATAATTTATCTAATAGAGCAGTTAGCACTCTCAAGGATTTGATCAGGAGGAATCATTGAAATTAAAGGAGTACCAATCCAGTTATCCAACCAGAATTTCATGGAGGAGTCTCTGGAGACCATCCATATGTAATTATTTATAATATTGGAGAAAGAATGTTTGATGGATGCCCATATGGAAGAGTTAATGAAATTCAACTTGACCATCTTAAGTTTGTCAAGAAATCTATTTTTGAGGAAGGTAATGGCATCAAAAGAAATGTGAAAAAGGTTCCAAGTAAGTCTATCTTGAAGGGATTCATTAAATTACTTTATATTTTAAATTCCCATACCACATTTCTCAATGGGATTGAAATAAGTTGACTAGGGGACAGTCACAAGTTTCCTTTCAAGAGTAATACCAGTCAATATGAAATTCTTTATAGCGGTGTTTATTTTTTTTGATCAGACCAATAAGACATTTATATACCATCATGGAGTAAAACATCTTTAAGACAATAGTGTATTTTATAAGGAAAATCCTACCAGCCATAGAGATAGATTTACCTTTTCAAGAAAGAATTTGGTTTAGGACTTGGTCAACTATAGTTACAAAGTGGCAATAATTGGGCCTGCCCCAAAATATGGGAACACCTAGATAACTGAATGGGATCGTACCTTCTTTTATACCTAAGTCACTAATAATGTTACATTTTCTAATGGTAGTAAATTTACTCCCAAATAAAATGAAGGATTTGTTCCAACTAATGGGTTGACTAGAAACCTCCTCATAGTGTGAGAGGACTGTTTTGAGTTTAATAATGTTTCTTTTTTCACCTTGAAGGAAAAGTATGATGTAATCAGTATAAAAGAGGTGCGTAAGATCATTCATGTTCCTAGAGACATGGATGGGTTTCAACTTATTCTAGTGCACCAGATGGGTGATCAGAGGATTAAGATAGTATTCCTCAATCGATAAGAGAATGGCAGAGAGGGGTCACCTTGCCTAACACCTTTAGTGAATTTAAAGAATCCCTTGGGAGATCCATTGATAAAAATGGAGATAGATGCCGAGGTTAAAAAAGTTTTGATTGCAGTGATAAAATAGATATTAAAACCAAATCATTGAATAACCTTGAAGATAAAGATCCAATCCATGGTGTCAAATGATTTTATGATGTCAAGTTTAATAGAAATATTTCCACCTCTGTTAGATTTGTTTAAGATATTGACACACTCAAAGGCAAGAAAGATTTAGTCTTGAATTGGTCAACCTTTAATAAAACTAAATTGGTTCCAGGAGACAATTTTGTCCATGAGAGATGAAATTATGTTTGTAATGATTTTAGTGATGATTTTATGAAGAGTGTTAATAAGATAAATGGGTCTAAATAGGTGAATCTCATAGGAATTTTCCACTTTTGGGATCAAGGTGAGAAATTGGGCATTAAAAGAACGAGGAAGCACACCATTGGTAAAAAAATATTTGAAAAGTTTACAAACATCATCATGAATCAAATCCCAATAATATTGTAAGAAACCATTATTTAATCCATCAGGATCCTAAGCACTATCAGGATTCATAATAAAGACAATGTTTTTGATTTCATGATCTAGCGGAGTGTTGAGAAGGAAAGTGTTGACCTCCTTAGTGATCACTATCGAAATGACTTCAGGAAGGAGGTCTTTGTTGATATACAGACCTTTGAAGATGGATTCATAGTAGGAGACTATATGATGAGCAATTTCATATTCATTTTCAAGAATTTTTTCCCCATATTTTATAAAGTTTATCGGCCTACAAGCCTTCCTAATTCTTTGAAGAGAATTATAGAACTTAGTATTTCTATCACCATCAGATAACCATTTAACTTTAAACGCTTGTTTCCTTATATTTTTTTTAAAAGTGAGAAAATATTTGAGTTTAACTGCAAGGTTTATTTCTTGAGTTGGACCAGTGTTAAGGTCAGAGTAGGTGTTCTTGTTTTCAAGATCATCGAGTTCTTCCTCAAGAAGAAGGATTTCATTGTTAATTTGTTTGGATTTGGAGCTGCACCAAGTTTTGAGAGTCTTTTTGAGATGTTTTAATTTTACATTATATGAAAAGGAATCATTGTTGTGTGAAATTGAAGACCAATAGGTTTGAATGATATTAGTGAAATCGACATCAGATAACCACACATTGTTAAATCTAAAAGGCAACCGGGGTTTAATGTCTTTGGTGGAGATATTGACTAGGATGAGGTGATGGTCAGAGTTCAGCCCATGCAGAGTGGTGATAAAGATAGGGTCCCATTCATCCAAAGTAGGGACATTTGTGAAGGATATATCCATCTTGGAAGCAATCACTCTATTGTAATGTCTTCTATACCAATTTTATTTCACACCCGTGAGATTAATTTCATTGAGATTATTGTCTTCAATTGAAGCTTTAAATTCTCTCGTGGAAATAGAAGAACAAGAGGTTCCAATCTTCTCTCTTTAGTTGATAATGGCATTAAAGTCTCCAATAAGAAACCATGGAGAATTAATATTAGCACATAGATATAAAAGGTCATTCTAAAGAGTTATCCTTTTTTGGTATCTATTCTTAGAATAAACAAAAGAGTGAAAAAGGTGTGTGACAATAGTATTCATGTTGCAAGTAAAAATATGGTTATAGACATTTTAAATACTAACATTTTGAACATAATAGTGCAAGAAAATCCCTAGAGATTGAGCATTTGAGGTATTTTTGATTACACTAGTAAAAACATAATTATACTGGAATAAAGGAGAGTATTTAGAAGAAAATGTAATTTTTGGCTCAGAAATAGAAAATAAAATAGGATGATGAGTATTAACCATTATTTTTAGAATAGTGAACATGTCAGGGTTGGAAATACCTTGACAATTACTAAAGAGAATATTTATTTAAACCTAAATTTAGAGTTAGAACTCCCTTTTTCCTTTTTTCCTAAAACTTTTTTTCTAGAATACCTTCTAACCTTTTGAGTATTGTTACTATTAGTGGTTTGTTCTTGGTAATTTTTAGATGTTTAAGGGTTATTCTTAATAGGTTTATTTATTAAAGAATTCATTTTTTAGTCTATAGAGTTATTATTATACAACATCAAAGAATTGGAATTTTGGTTAGATAACAAATTTCTAGGTTGTTCATAACAATCATCACTATCAACAGATTAAGTACCATCTAAAGGAAAATTTGTAGACAGAGAAAGAGGTTTACCTGGATCCTTTGAAGTAGCTAAGTCTTGCTATAAGATAGCACCCAGATTAGATGAAAGAGACCGCATCTGCACCATGGTTTCATTATTAGCCTGCATATGAAAAGGATCCTGTACCGAGGGTATATTTCCTTTTACATATTTAACAAATTCCAAGTTCATGGAAACATTTTTAAGGATTAGTGTTCTTGGTCTGTGCTTCAGCCTAAATATCCTTTAGTCTAGTGTGTAGTTCCCCAGGTTTTATAGAGTTTCCAATGGGTGTACCTAGATCTTTTGTCTCCTCCACACCAGAAACATCTATGGCTTTGACAGTGCCTAGACTAGTCGAGGGAGTTTTTTATTCTATAGATAGATTGTTTACAGGTTGCATGGGATTGACACCAGGTTGAGGCATGCTATTGATAGTGGTCTGAGGATCAACATGAGTATAATTCTATCAAGTAACTAGATTTAATTATAAAAAATGTTTATAAATTCCCATTGAATATGTTAAAACTATAAAAAATTATTAACAATCATAAATAATTTTAACATTTATATTATGATATTTACATATATATATTAATAAAAAATTAGATATATAATTACCAAAATACATAATAAAAATAATTATTTTTTATTAGTGGTTAACCTTTTAAATTATATTATTGGATTTGTAGTTTTATACCATTTTTTAATTTGTTTATTTATAAAAAGTATTGTTTTTCTTTTATTTGTTAAATATTTGATGTTTCTTTATTTGCATTATTATTTATAAAAGTAAATTTCAAATTCAATTTCAATATGAAATAAATTATATTCAGTACTTGAAATTTGTAATTGGTTATAATAAGCCATAGTTGGATTAATGCAAGGTTAACAAGTGATGAATATGAAGAAGTAGTTGATGATTTATTGGATTTTACCAAAAAAATGTTCCACTAATGAATTTTTTATCCATGATTGAAATATTTAAATATAAAAAATTTGAAAAATAGAGAAATAAATGATCATTTAATTTTTTATGTTTTTAATTCAAGTTATAGTCCTTGGATTTGACATAGTGAAATTAGACATAATTCAAAATCTATATATGATTAATATTTTCAAGATAATAAGTCCGATCGAATTGAAAAAAAATGATTCATGATATTAAAGTAGAGGAAAATAAGAAAGCTCTGGTGATATACCACCTATATGGTGACTCTAAAAAACCATTGTATGCATGTCAAATGAAAATTACAGTTTTATTAGTGGTGTTAATATTGACTAACTTTAAGGAAAATAATGGATGGAGTGATAAGAGTTTTAAAATGTCTATATAATTGTTAGAAGAAATTCTTCTTGAAGATAAAAAATATTCCATATTTACATTATAATGTAAAGAAAATATTATACTTGATGGTTTCAGGATACAAGAAGAAACATGACTTCCCTAATGACTGTGTAATATATAGGAAGAAATAATAATGTATTACAGAGTGTCCTAACTATGGTTTATGATAATATAAATTAAAATAAAATTCATAGGTTGATTTAGTAGTTACCAAGAATCAAACTAAGACAATTTGGTGTCTTCCTATAATTCCACATTTAAAATGTTTATTTTTAAAGTAGAATAATGTGAAAAGTTAATATGGAATGAGGATGAGTGAATATTTAGTAGAAAATTATTTCATCCAGTTGATTTTCCATAGTAAAATAAAATTATTCAAAAGTTTCTTACCTTATGAAATGAAGTTTAAAATATCAGACTTGGATTGTGCATAGATGGAATGAATCCATATTAGAACCTTAGTAGCAAATAAAGTTCATGGCCTATTTTATTGGTAATTTAGAACTTATCTCCTAAATTTTGTATGATATAAAAATACATCTTTTTGATTTTAATTATTTATAGACCAAAACATCTTGGAAACAATATTGATGATTTCTTTTCACTATTAATTGATGATTTTAAACTTTTATGGGAGGAATTTATTAGTTTTTATGATTCTTATAAAACATAATATTTTAAATTGCATTCAATGACTATGTTAATTATGAATAAATTTCCAACATAGGGAAATTTGTTTAGATATAGTGTTAAGGGGTTTATAACTTGTCCAATTTATGAAGAAGGGACTTCATATTATCAATTGAAGCACATGATAAAAATAGTATACACGGGTCATCAATGGTTTTTATCTATGGACCACTCTTATAGAAGATTAAAAAAGGTATTTAATGTCTCACATGAATTTTATATTGCTAAAAAACCCTTTTCAATTGATCATTATTTTTAGAGGGTTAAAACATTGATGTCACATTAAAAAAACAAAAAAAAACTGTTAATGATAAAAATATATGGAAAAAATGATCAATATTTTTTAAGATTCAATATTAGAGATATCATGAGGTTAAACATAAAATTTATTTCATCTGTATTGATAAGAAAATATATGAAAGTTTTATTAGAACATTGATATATATTAAAGGAAAGGCTAAGGATGGGTTAAATGAAATATTGGAATTACTTTCAATGGGAATATGTTTATAGTTATCTCCCACTCCTAAAGGAAGATGATCATACTTGACTTTGTCTTGTGACACATTATCCAATATGGAGAAAATTAGTTTTCTACAGTGCATCCATTGTATCCAAGTTATGTAGGATCATTATTAAAATTTTAAAAATTTCATGTCACTAAAATATTTCAAGTTAATAGTCATGGAATCTCATGATTGAAATTCCATGATATAACAACTCCTACCATTTGAATTTCATGGAATATTTCTCATCCATGTTAGAATGACTATCATAAATGTGTATTAATTTTTTAATTCCATTTGTAACAAAGTGGTTGGTATGAATTCATTGAAAAATTTAGATAATGATGTAGTTTCTATATTTTATAAACTAGAAATGTAATTTCCACCATATTTCTTTGAAATCATGGTGCATTTAATGGTTCATTTAGTGAATGAAATAAATATTTTAGGTCCTATATATCTATGTTTAATGTATACATTTTAAATTTATATGAATATATTAATGGGATATATTAAGAATACATATCGACTATAAGCCTCCATAATTGAGAATTATATTTCTGAGGAGGTTTTAGAGTTTTTTTACAAACTACATGTCTATAGTGGAGCACATCAATTTTCTTACACCTCTCCATGAACAAGTCAGTTTTGGGGTAAAGGTGATCTATGAAATGAAAGTAAAATCATTTCCAGGTGAAAAAATAAAGCAGGTATATTTATAAATCTTGAATAACATATAAGATGCTCCACTATATATAATTTTTTATATTAATGTGATAACACAATTTTATCCAATGAATAAATATGTGTGGATATTGAATGAGTATAAAAAACATTTTTCCATGGTTTAAAGAGACCATGCATGGTAGATCAGATAAATAAAAAATATTGATATGGTTATCAAGTGACCCACATTTAAATTTGACGACATGGTCTAGGTATAAAACAAAAGGCTATACATTTTACACCAAATATCAGGATAAAAAATGTAGTTCAAATAGTAGTGTATTAGTGTTCACTGAAGAAATGCATTTTTTGAGTGAAAAATACAAAAACCTAATCACTTCTTCAAGTGCTTATTAAGGAGTTATTGAAGTTTATTATTTTCAATTTTATGTTCTATTGTTTAACTACAAATGATTTATCAGTAATAACGATGTCGAACAAGATTAATTTGGTATCTAACTAGTAAACCTAAATTTATTAGAGTAAACTATTGATCCTTTTATCATGGAAACACATGAAAAAAAATTATATGTTTTTGATCTATCAAATATTCTATATTCTATCATTTTGAAAGGGAAAAATAGTATTTTAGTGATGAAAAACTTATTGAAGATAATGATTTATATTAGATATCTAATTTCATGGAAAGATTGTCATAGAATATTAATGACAGTAATGTAGACATAATTTGTTCTATATGGGATGATCATGTGGAAGGAATATGAGAAAACAATCCATTAGTAATCTATTAATATTATGGATAACATATATTTATTTCTCATTCACATTTTCAAATTTTATAAAATGTTAGATATATTAGTTCTAATTTTTTAACTCAAAACATATATTTTAACAAATATTATAAATTATTTTTTTTATATTAGTTTAGTTTAGTTTGTATCATTTTTCAATTATTCAACTTTATATGTAATTGTTGGATTTGTATAATTTTTTACATATGATTTATTTTATTCTATATATATAATTTTATTTTTAAGAATCTATAATTATTTTTTAACATTTTTAACTACTCTAATGAATATGATAAATAGTGGTTTAGTTTATATTGTTCTATTTTTTGTATCATTTTAAAATTTTTCTTAAAATTTATGTGTAATAATTGGATTTATATAATCTTTTACTTATTTTTCTCCTCTTTTTATATTATTTCATCTCTCATTAATGTTTTTATCTTTTTTATCATTTTATTTACCGCCTGTCAAATAATTACACAACTGTTTTTACTTTACTTTAGTTTAGTTTTTTTAGATCATTTTTCATTTTTCATTTAATATTATATGTAATAGATGGATTTTTATATTTTTGTACTAATTATAAATTTAATTTATAAGATAATTTTGGATAAAAAAATCGAGTCACCTTAAGATCATGGGGAGGATTTTATATATACTTATGTCAAAGAGTCTCCTTATCCTTATGCACATGAGATTTCTATTTCTATAGGGGAAGAAAATGATTTCTAGGTTGGTAAATGTGGTTGCACATGTTTTCCAAAATTATCTATTGCATGTAGATAGTATGAGAGGATATATATTGAGTTTGATGATACAAGTAGTCCTAGAGGTCCAAATTCATAAAAATATAATACTTTTGTTTCAATGTAAGCTCTAGAGAAAATTAACATTTTGATTTGTGATTAGAGAAGTTTCAACAAAGTGACACTATATCAGTTGTGGGAGATAATTTTATTAATACCATTTATTATTATTTTACTTATCATGACATGTTTTTACTAATATAGATTTTACCTTCTTATTAGACGATATATGATATACATGACATTAGATAATCCATAGAGAATTGTTTATATTTAGCTTCTAGGATATTGAGTGATTTTAAATCAACCCTCACATCAAATTTTATTTTTGAGGAAAGATAAAAGGAAAATCCATGTGATATATCATTTTATGGATAATAATACATGGAAGCACTTTGTTGAAAGTAGATGACATGAATCATTGTTGGTAAGTGCAATGTCTTCTTTTTGAAGTTTTTTTGTATAACAATGATCATATTAATGACTTGTTGGTCATTAATTTATAGAAACTAAGGAGATATCATCAACAGATTCAATCAAAAAATTTATACCCTAATACTATATCTCATGGAGGGTATACGTTACTGGAAGAACAAATGATGGTTGAAAAATTTCAAAAAAATGAGAGTCGAGTGTTCAGGATCCATAGAGGTTGACCCTCCTTCCCCCCATCTAGACAAGAAAAATGGAAGAGGTCTATAATGAGAAAAAAAGAAAAAAATCTTACATAAGAGTTGATGAATACAATTGAGTGGATTATAAGGAGTTATTTAAGTTATTTATGATATTTAAGTAATTTCAAATATTTATATAATTTGATTCACTGATGAATTTTTGAAATATTTTATATAATAATACCTTTAGGAGAAGATAAAATAGGGGACCTTCATACATAAGGATAGGAAGGATATTTTAGCTACTATATTGGGAAATTTCAAAGACCCAAGTCGTGTAAAACGATACTTGGTGGATAGATTGGTCAAAAACAGTGTTTGGTTGTTTTGGAGATTCTTTAAAGAAGGTTGTATATAAAGAAAAAAATAGAATCTTTATAATATAAATATCAAGAGATAAATTAGATTATGGAGAAGAGGAATAGAGATTCAGTATAGTTGATGTTTGTAGACATGAAAAGATAGTTTCAGGTCACATATCCCACTCCTTCAACTTCATCTGTATATCCCACTCCTCTACGCTTGCATATCCAACTCCTACACCTCCTCCTCCAAAACATTCCATCTATTGTGAGTTATTTTTTTAGGATATATGGTATCGTATTATTGAATATGGGATTATATATTATATTTATAATATCTCATATCATCAGTAGATGAAGATGGATTAACTTAGGGAGATGGTACAAGATAAGGTCACCGTGGTTGAAAAAAATATTGAACATTTTTTACTTTGAATATCTATAATTTTCCAAAAAATGACCATTGAGGCATGTATAGATTATATTATTTATTTCATATTTGTTTTAATTTTTTTACAATTTAATATATATATATATATATCTATATTTTTTTATGAATAATTTAAAGGTAAAGATATAATGTATAGGAACAACAGGTATAGGCCACTCTGACTTTAAATACTACTTCTTATGGAATTGATAGATTATCAAAATATTTATCTTTGTTATTATAAGTTTATAAGCTTACAATGTATGCTAGAATTTATGGGAATGATAGGAATGTGATTATTTTAAAGAGAGATATCATGGATCTTGAAACTGAAGATTTCTTGGACATTAACACGATGAAAGTATTTCCCAACTAAATCAATTACCATATTTATTTCAATTATTTAAATTTAATGAATCTTAAAAATTATTATTTTTTGTATTAATTATCTTTATACACTTTCTATTTAGTATGATATGCCAGCAGTATAAGGATTTTTTGACCCAAAATTTATTTCACCAATAATGAAGATAATGAAAGATATAAAAAGAACTATATATATATTTGAAAGACTTAAAAATAATGAAATTCAATGTTTGATGTTTCCTTATATTAAATTCTATGAAACAAATATTTATTAAAGTTTTAATTATCTTAATTTAATACCCAATAACATTATATTTTTTTTTATATTAGTGCCTATTGGATGTTGTGTGTTTTTTGTCCAAAAGAGAAGATAACTTACTTGTTTTGAACTATACATTATGACATGTGAGAAAATTTTAATGATTTATTGAACATATAAGTTTGATTATTTGAAAACTATAATGTCCCAAATTGGGGTCCACTTAACCCGTTCCCCAAGCCGATGAGTCACATGGCCTCAAGCGCGCCTCCCCGTATGCCAGAGGCTACCGACTAGCAGTGTGGGTGTGAAGCTGGTATGGTGTTTAGATTATTCCATATTATTAGTGTGAAACAATGCATATAAAAAATAAACATACAAAAACAGAAGAATATATCACAGATAGAACAAATAATAATCATAAGAATAAACAACAAAAGAATTGAATAATAATATCAAAAACCAGTATGGCAGTGTCATATACATGGATGAATGGAATGCTAGTATACAAAAGGGGAATAAGGGACATGTATACAAACATGCTATAAAAAAAGTTCAAAAATAAAAAGGGATTCTCCATAAACTTCTCAAGTGTATACTCGATAATATTCTCCTAATCTAAAACTATAAGTAATCATATAAAAGTTCAATAAGAGGGAACTTTCCCTTTTCAGAACTTGCGGGAAAATAATCTTCTCGGGTACCAATGGAATCCTGACTAGGTTGTGAGATAAAATCCCTGTAGGCCACCACCAATGGTGTCTATAAGTAATCCAAGTAGTTCTCATAACTAAACAGTGTGCAGGTATAAATGAATTAATGAAAAAAACTAAACAAACAAATAATAGCCTGCTTAGGTTCCTAAAGGAAACATGTCGGCTCTACCTACTTTGGATCATGGCTGGGAGGAATGTATGATCAGTCATTATATATTTATAGTATATTTATATATTTCATCCACATATATTAACCAAGTATGTGCAGATATAAGTGTCCATATACCAAGAATACTAGTTTCTGGGTGGACTGGGGTGTAACTCAGACATCCACAACTAGTATAATGAGCATATAAGCTCAAGAATTAGGGTACATTCACTAAATATCATAGTGAGTGGGAGACATCATGCTCATAACTCAAGATGATGAGTGTTCCAATATGTCATTAGTTAAAACAAGGGAAGTGGCATGTCAAGTCCACCATCTAACTAGTGTCAATGGTGTGAGACATCATGATCAACACCTGATGTAAGGGAGCATGATATCATCATTATCAACTAATCCCTTACCACTGTATGAAATCTTGAATCAAGGAATAATCATATTTACAATATAAGGAATTAGGAATTACCTCTCATGTATCTAAATATCAAGTAAAATTCAACTAATATATTACAACTCATAAGGTTTAAAGGCATTTAAATGGTGACATGGTCATTAAGGAAATTTCTAACATGGGAAATTCCAATTATGAGTTGAAATAAATACTTATGAGGTACCTTGGTTCCATTAAACATTTATATAACAAGAGAAATTCCATTTAAAACTCTATTAGATGGTTAAATAAGAGTTTTGGTCATTTGGAACAATTAACCAATAGGGTAAATTCAAATTAGAATACCCAAGGGGTGACCATAAATGGGGTAAAAATCCTCTAAGATATTAAAAAATGATCAAAGCGAGTGTATCTAGGTTTGTTGATGAAATTGATATGAATAAATCAAATAAAATGGGACCATTATAAAAATCCAGTGTGTGGAACAACGACATAGCTACGGAAAATCAAAACTAATGGGAAAAATGATGAGACCACCTACCTCAATGTCATAGACAACTACTAACTTGATACTAACCTCATATTCAGAGTAGGTTGGAAGAAATATAAGAAAATATCTAATTCCCAAGATGGATCCAATGCTTCCAACAATGCTGGAATTGGACGGAGGATGAGATAGTTATCTCAATTCTTAGATTTGGATTGAGGGAGAGCCATGACAGGAGAAATGAGAGTTCCATCCATTGGAGAAGAGAATAGAAAAAATAAAGTTGGTTATAAGATTAAATAGGGTTAAAAATGTCATTTCACCTTTAAAAATAAGGGCGCATGGTTTGGCCACACGGTTGTACAAACCGTGCGCCAACCATGCACCTGTTATTACTTCTAAGGGGCACCAAACATGGTTAGGTTCATGGTTTATCTAACCGTGTGCTGACTGTGCGAATGAGCTATGTCCTAAAAGTCTATAACACCACAAGGTAGTGCACCTAGGGTCACATGGTTGGAGAAAAACTGTGTGTCTCCCAGGTCTCTACTATCTGCAAGCAGATAGTTTAGGGAAACCATGTGGTCTAGGCTTCCTGGTTTCTCCTAACCATGCAACCTAGTCTTTTCTTCCCATTTTGGGGCTCCAGGATCTGAACGATCCCCGAATGCACCCAAGACCTCCTTGACTTGATTAAGGATCATTATTAGGGTCATTTAAAGGAATTTAAACTAAAAAAATGATTCCCAACTTCATGGAGATATGGGTTGTTATAACCTCCCCTCCTTAAAGAAACTCATCCTCGAGTTGGCCTTCTAAGGGTAAAGAGGTATCGTCAGTGAAGAGTTCCTGCCACTGAGCTCATACATCAACTTCTGATTCCCATGTCTCTTCCTGTACCGGATTGTGCTTCCATTGCACCCGTACTAAAGTAACTAACCTACATTAGAGTTTATTCATCCTCTAATCCACAATATGAACGAGATACTCCTCAAAGGAATCATGTACATCCAATTCAACCTCATCTTTATAAAATACATGTGATGGGTTTGGATAGTATCGATGAAGCTGAGATACATGAAAGACCTCATGCATAGACCAATATCTCTGAGAATGTTCCTGCTAGTAATCCATTTCTCTAATCCATTTAATAGCCTCTAATGGTCCAAGGAACCTTAGTGAGAGCTTACCCTGCTTCTGATGAAATCTACTCCCCAACCTGGGTGAGACTTGAAAGAAAACCTAGTCTCTAACCTCGAACTCGAGAGGTCACTGATGTTTGTTGGAATATGAATACTGTCTATACTGAGCTATCATCATGCAATTTCTGATTAGCTGGACCTACTCTTTAGTCTCCTGAATGAGACATGGTCCAAGCATAGCAGTCTCCCATACCTCTATCCAACACAGAGTTGAATGAAAAGGCCTAACATATAAGGATTCATAAGGATCCATCTTGATAGTATCCTGAAATCTATTATTATATGAGAACTTACTGAGAGGAATGTGTTTCTCTCAGAAACCCCCAAAGTCAAGGAAACATGCACAGAGCATGTCCTATAGCACCTGAATCATATGCTCCATCTATCCATCGATTTATGGGTGATAGGATATGCTTAGTAGCACTTGTGTACCAAAGTCCTTTTGTAACCCCTACTAGAAACATGACCTAAAGAGAGCATCTCTATCAGAAATGATATAACAAGGAGCTCTATGAAAACGTACAACCACCTTGACATACAACCTCACTATCTCGTCTACTATGAAGGTCTGTCGCATAGGTAAGAAGTGTGTGAACTTAATCAAACGATCAACAACACTACTACAAAACATACCTTTAATAGCGCTGACCTTTATCAGTACTAGAAAAAAGCACTAATAAAGGGTTCCCTTTATCAGTTCTTTTTTAGCACCCATGAAGGGATCCTTTATTATCAATTTTTAGCGATGATAAAGGTCCATACATAAATAAAAAATAAAAAAGAGTTTATTAAAAAAATATTAAAAATATTATTAATTAAATAATTATTGATAAAAATGAATAAATTGATTATACTATATATAAATTATAAAGACTAATAAATAATATATATTATATATATATATATATATATAATTAAAATTAAACAAATAAAAATTAAAAATAAGTAAATTGAGAAAAATATTAAACATTTTATTGATTAAATAATAACTCATAATGTTAATAAATAGAATATATATATATATGAATGTATATAAATATGATTTATATAATAAAAAACATTTATACTTTACATCAAATAGTAATATATTTAGTGAATACTTGTTTATAATTTAAAAATTAATATGAACTAAAAATACTGACTAATTGCATCGAGTAATGGACATAATTGAATGTAATTTGTTTTTTCAATTTAATATAGATCAAATTTGTGTTATATTGATTTCACATGTACATAATTAATGTATTTTTATATACAATTCACACACATAAATATTTATGTAATTAATGAAATCTTATATAGAAACACATACACGTAATATTTATGTAATTTCATCAAATTTTTTTATTCACTTTACAATTTCATTATAACATGATGCATTCAATATATCATGTATTTAATCATGATAAATTTTATTTATTTATTCTTAATTTTATTACAGTTAGCATTAATTCATTTGTAATACATTTTATTTTATATTTTTTAGAAATTTAATCAATTTTTATTATTTGTCTTATATATATTTATTTACTATGTTTTAATATTTTCAACAAGTATTAATATTTATTTAAATATATATATATCCATATTTTATTAATAATTTATATTTAATTAATAAAATTTATCTATTTTTTCAATGTTGTTAAAGTGTACTCATTTTTAATTATTCAATTTCACTCATTTGTAATATGCATTCACTTAAGATTAAATATTCATTAATAACGTTACAAATATATTTGTAAAAAATATTTATAAATGTATATTTACTATATTTATACATTTATATATTTATAATTATAATGGAATAAATATTATTTAAAAAAAATTATTTATATTATTATAATAAATTTATATAAATAATGAATATATTTACTATATTTATATTTATATTTATTTATTAAATATAAATATATATAATGATATAATTATATAAATATATATAATGATATAAATATATAAAATGATATAAATATTTTTTTTAATGTAATTATATAATTATAAATAAATAATTATATATTTAAATAATTATAAAATTATAATAAATATATTTAAATAAATAATATATTTACTATATTTATATTTATATATATTTATTAAATATATATATATATATATAATTATATAAATATATTTACAATTTTTTTATTTATAATTATAATTATAAATCCTTTATCAGTGGTTAAGTAATAAGCACTGATTAAATCAATATTTATCAGTGATTTTTTAGCACTGATAAAGATAGAGCTTTATCATTGCAAAAAAGTGTTGATAAAATCCATTTTTGTCAGTGCTAAAAGTTTTTCATTGATAAAAATGACTTTTATCAGCACTTTTTTTATCACTCATAAAAGTGTCCCAATCTATTTAAATAACCCTAACTAGTAATGAACACATTGCGATATCCAAAGATTTTAGCGAAAGCCACCCTCTGTCGGCGCTCCTCCTCTGTGAATCGAATCTCAAATCAAGGCTTGAATTGGGCTAGAACAATTCGAAGGCTCAAATCTAAGTCTGGAATGATTCAAGGGTCGAATAAATCCAAGACTCGAACATTTTCCAGGTTTTTGATATCTCTACTTTCTCTTGGATGACTCAAAGCTTCAATCCAATGTATCTTTTTTTCTCCTCCTCCTCCCCACTCATTGATTGCTTATTTGGAAATATCTATTTCTATTTTTTATCATCATTCTTTCTTTTCCATTGGTATATCACTGTGGTCAAAAAATTTTATTGGGGATGTTTGGTTGAAATGATATAGGGCTGTCGGAGCTTGAGAAATAGTTGTGAAGGAGTGTTTATCCAAAACTCTAGGCCTCCTCTCTTGAGTTTCCAAGTGATATTGGGAACAATATTTTAATTTCTGATTATTTTATCCTTCCATTTGAAATGGGCCATGGATCGTGCACATTCACTATATTTATAGAGTGACATGAATTTTTATATCTATTTTCTTTTGATTTAATTGAAAATTTTATGAAGATAAGGATCCTAATCAAGAGTTTATTCATTATAAGTCTCAATCTTTTCAAGGGAATATGATCCTAAAGAGATAGAGGATTGGAGAAAATTGGTAGGATCTTTTACACCCTCAATATTCCAACTTCCATTAAGGTGAAATGTGTTACCATTATATTTGAGTGTCCTAGCTAAAGATTATGTGATATGATGGTCCAAGCTAAATGAAATGAGAATATAGAATTTAAATACCACTTTAGGGAAGACCCATATTCCTTCAAAACTTACAATATATCATCCATATATTCCAATTAAAACTTGCGAGTAAATTGAGAGAGAAGTCACATTTGAAAATCAATAGTTTCATCAAATGTCCACAACCACATAATAGAGGATATCCAAGAGGAAGTCTCACAATGGGCATCCCAAGGGTTGTTTCATTTAAATATATAATTTATTTTTTTAACTATTAACAATCTCCCCATTCTAATTAGTAAAAATAATTATCAATTTTATCTTTCCATCATAAAAACATCTCAACCCACCCTTTTTAATTCAGTATTTAAATATCTCATTATCTAATACGATAAATTTTTCACTACTAGAAATCAATTTCCCCTTTCAAACACAATTACCACAAATTTTTACTCACCCAAAATTAGAACATAGTTAGGCTAGTTTTCTATACCATTATAAAAATATAGCCATCTTTAAAATGATAAACCACTCATTAATACTTCTTAAAAATCACTTCATTTTCTTCATCACACTTCTAATAAATACTATGTATGTTTTACTTTAATCCATTTAAAAATAGATCATTCTTTAATATTGCCTTTTATTTCAACATCTATTAAATGCAAAAAATTTATCTTAAGAGATCCACCATTTCTAAAATAATAATAACCCTTTGAACTTTTCAAAAAAATTTAGTTACATCAATTTACCTGTCATGTGAGATGAACAACCAATATCAAATATAAAAGGAAGTTTCTTTTTTTAAATCCTTTAGTGTGACATCAATTATAAATTCCTCTTACATTGAATTATTTTTTCATATAATACATTTCTAATAGAGGTAGGGCTAGTCTTAGAGGATTTAAAGTATTAAAATTGGGATTTCTCATATAAATATATAATTCATAGAGGCCCCAAAGATGTGTATATCATAACATGTCCCCACCGAGACCCCTTGAATCACATATGAGAATTTTTATGCCCCACAAATATCACCTTCAATAGGCCACAAGTTAATAACTAGTTCCAATGGTATAATTATCACAAATGAGAGGCATTACCTCTTTTAGAGAAGACAATTCAATACAAATATCATCCTCATCAGTTTCATCTTCTAAATAATTATTATTGAATTTTGTTTCTTGGGACGCATCATCCATCTCTTTTATATTTCTTGTACTACTCTTATCATTATTCATCCCATGGATAACTTCTTCTTATATTATTTAAAGAAACATAGGTGAATATCTACAAGATATGGATAATGTGTTTCAAATAATAAAATGCAATGAAAATGTTTAGGAGATGAGTTGATGAGGATGATAGTTTCCTATAACTTTCACTTTTTAATTAATCAAAGGATAAATCCTACCACAGTGGAGTAATTTTTTCTTAAATTCAATTACCCAGTTTCTTTAAATCATATTAAAATTATTTGAAACAATCAAATTTTGGGTTTAACTTATTATAATTTTCTTTAACTTTCACTTTTGATAATTAATATATTATGTGTATTTATTTATTTATTAAAAAACAATTAATATTTTATGAACCCAATAGGATGGATATGAATCGAAAATAGATGAAAACTAATCTTTTAATAAAATAATATAAATATAGAGTTAAAGAGTTCATTAAGTTTGCAATAGAGCATGCATACGACCCTTCTAAAATCCCTTTTTAGTATTTAAATTGTTTTTATTCAAGACTAATTAGTCTAGAAGAGTTGGAAGAATATTTTATTTGTTATAGAATAGATCAGAGATATAAATGTTGGACTAAACTCGGGGAAAAATTGAACATGCACACCAATTAGGATGATACTTTGGTTTATGGATCATTTTATATGAATACTAATGTAAATGATGATGAAGATCACATGGAAGAAATGAAAATGTAAATTGAATATGACCTTTTTGATTTTCCAAAAATTCTTGAGAAGTTAAATATTTATGAATAGAAACCATTGTATACTGATTATACTAAATACACAACATTGTCAACTGTATTGAAGTTATATAATTTAAAAGCTGGTAGCAGATGGAGTGACACAAGATTTACAGAACTACTTGGTCTCCTAAATGATATGACAATAGAAGAAAATGAACTACCATTTTCAATATACACTATCACAAAACTGGGTTTTCCGTAGCGCCTCCCATTAAAAGTGCTAAAAAAAGTGCTGATAAAGGGTACTTTTAACAGCGCTAAAAAAATCACTATTAAAAGTGCCCCTTTATGAGTGATTTATTTAGCGTTGATAAAGGCACCCCCTTTATTAACATTTTTTAGCACTGTTAAAGGGGCCCCCTTTATCAGTACTTTTTTTAGTTGCATTGATAAAGGTGGGGCTTTATCAGCGCTTTTTTCCCTAGCGCTGATGAAGTGTATATTTCAAAAAAAATATATTTCATAAAAAATAATACATTAATATATAAATATATAAGTATATTTATATTGATATTAATATAATTTATATTTTTTAAATATGTTTTAGATAGGTATAAATAAAAATTTGCACTTAATATATAAGATATATAGTGAAAATGACTTATAAAATATCTTAAAAAATTATTAATTAATAATTTGATAATTATCATCGACTAATAATCATTTAATAAAAATTTGAAGACACAAAAAATAAAAAAATAAATAAAAGATCTAAAATAATTTTAAAATGTATCTCAAACTTCAAACAACCATAACTTTTGATCTTGGTGTCCGATTGAGCTATACAACATATCAAATTGAAGCCTGCGATGCGATCTACGCACTATAGACATAAGGGAACCTTTTATCACATTCTTTGAGGCTAAAAGGACCAGAAGGCCTTTAGAATTGAGTTTTTAGTCCAGATACCCAATTTTTTCAACATTCGATGGAATTTCGGCCTCATTTAAGGGGTGATTATTGCCCTTTTTAGTGGATAATGGATTTATTTCAAGGGATTACATTCATATTCATATTATGTCTTTAAAATTTTATCATTTTTCATAATGTACTATTATTTATAGTCAAATATATAACAATATATACATATTTTTTTTATATATTCTCACATTAAAATTTAATTTTTTAAATAAATAATTAAATATATTTACATATAAAATATATTTCTCAATATATAAGCCTTATCTAAATAAAAAACTAATATCCATTTTATTTAAAATACAAATACATGAATATTTATCTACCTATATAATTTGTACATGTATATATATATTTGTGTGCATCTGTATTAAAAAACTGATATAGATTATCTATATATTTTAAACATATGTTTATACATATTAATATATAATATTTGTACATGTATATAAATATGTATAATTATACTTAAAGATACACTTATAATATATATATATATATATGTGTGTGTGTGTGTGTGTATGTTGTATATATGTATTTATTTATTTATAAACACACACAAAAAAACACATTTTATAAATTTATTTAAAACTGACCTTATAAATATATATTAATATACGAATAAATATATTAATATATAAATATAACTATATAACTATATATATATATATTATTATACGGATATATATATATATATATATTAATATAAATATATATATGTTAATATAAATATATATTAATATACGAGTAAATATAACTAAATATATATATATATATATATATATAAATAGATATATTATTAAATGGAGAGAAAAGAAATATGGTGGAGTGGTAAGGATTTAGGTGTGTAAGCAAGAGGTTCTGGGTTTAAATATAGGGGGAGGTAGGGTGCGCACGTGGGTGGAAATGAAGCTAAGTGCCATTAAAGGCTGGGGTGGGGTGGCTGCTGGGGCATGCAGGATGGGGGGGGGGGTGGGGTGTGTGGGATAGGGTGGGGGGAGGGCTCTATTGAATCCCCTCCCTGAATTGTATAAATATATTATTATTATTATTATTTAATGTTTTTTAACTTTTATCAGCGCTAAAAAAAGCACTGATAAAGGACCCATTTATCAGCGCTCTTTTTTAGCATTGATAAAAGTCCCCTTTTATCAGTGATTTTTTTAGCACTAATAAAAGGGACCCCCTTTTATCAGTAACTCAATTAATAACACTTGTTTTATCATTGTAAATTGACTTTTCTAGTGCTTTTAAAGGCCATATTTGTAGTAGTGATATGACACTAAATTAATGCAATTTTCAATTTTAATTATCTATAAAAAATACATTCTAGTCTAAATGATTGCATATTGATTCACAAGGAACACAGATCACTCATAAAATTCCCTAAGTGTGGCATGGATTGATATTAGAAAAATAAATCAAGTCCTTAAAAATCTATATGGTAATTTCATATCATTCCATGGTTTAGAAGACTATGTGGATGTCAGGAAACCATGAGACAATTGACATGGAATGTAGAAACAAGAATTTAAGATGGAAAACCATGTCATCCAATAGATTATCCTCATTGGAAGAAAATTTATTATGAGTATCTTTAATTTTTAAATGAGCTAAGATAATTTCATCTTTCATTATCTATAGATGGAATAAATCCTTTTGTAATATAGAGTAATACTCATAGTACATGGCCTATCATGTTGGTAAATTATAACTTGCCGCCATGGTTATGCATGAAGCACAAATAAATTATGTTATCTCTGCTTATATTTAGACCAAAGAAACCCAATAATTATATTGATGTCTATTTGGATCCATTGATAAAAGATCTAAAATTGATGGTGGATACACGTGTTATAATTTATGATTCTCAAAGAAGAGAAGGATTAACATTGAGGTCATGTTATATGGGATGATAAATTACTTCCCTGCTTATGGAAATTTATCAGGATATAACATTAAAGGAATTTCAGGGTTTTTTAATTGTGAAAAAAGGTCAAAATCAGTTCAGTTGAAACATTCCTTGAAGACTATATTTTTAGGACATCAGAATTCTTTTACCTTGATGACATAAATACTGATCCTATATGACAACATTCGATGGAAATTTCAAACTAGGTACAAAACCATCTCCAATAACAGGTTATCAACTATTCACTAAAGTAAAATATATTGACACTATTTTCGATAAACCAATTTTGAAAAAACTTACAAAATCAGGTTCGAAGTAGAGATCAATTTTCTTTGAATTACTGTATTTGAATTGTTTTTATGTCATCAATTTTCTTGATGTTATGCATATAGAAAAAAATGTATTTGATAGTGTTTTTGGCACATTACAAAATTTTACTGGTAAAATTAAAGGTGGAATCAATGATAGGTTAGACGTGATTGACTTGGGGATAAGGGAAGAGTTGATATCGATGAAGGGTAAAGGGAGTATTTTTCTTCCTCTAGTAGCTTACATTCTATCTAGATAGGAAAGAAAATACAATTTTGTCTTTTAATTAATAGTGTAAAAGTTCTAGAGGGGTATTTATAAAATATCAAGAATTTCATGTCAATAACTAATTTGAAGTTAAAAGGACTAAAATCACATGACTATTGTGTGTTGATGAAATATTTGATGAGGTTTCAGTCATATTATGTGAATTAGAGATGATCTTACCACCATCATTCTTTGATATAATGGTCCTCCTGATGGTTCACTTGGTTAAAGAGGTTTAACTAGGTTGTCGTATCCATTACAGATGGATGTACCCCATTGAAAGGTATATAAATATTTTGAAAGGGTATATTAAGAATCAAAGTTTTTCAAAAGGTTGTATTGTAGAATGATATATTTTTGAATAATTTATTGAATTTTTGTACTGGTTAACCATCAAATGTTGAAAACATTAGTCTCTCAAAGTCTCGTCATAGAGGACACTTTATGGGATAGGGGATTTTTGGTTGAGATGTTGTTACAATTACCTTGATTGAGAGGGAGCAAGTGCACCTTTAAATTTTACATAATAGTGAAGATGTTGAACCATACATTGAATTCCACAAGGAAATTATTAGAGATTTGAATCCATCAAGGGATAAAGGATGTATATGAAATACACATAATCAATAGAGGATGGTTCTGAGATCAAATTTATAAAGAGTTATCTAAAAATTTGAATTTAATTTATGAACAACTTTAATGGCTAGCCAAGGGACCAAATGAAAATATTATATCTCACATTGGTTTTGTAATAAATGGTTATAAATTTTATACAAAAGAACATGATGATTGTAGTAAGATGAAAAATAGTGTTTTTATGCTTATGGTGGAAGCAATGCACATATCTGGTTCCAAAAATTGAAATAAAATTTATAAAAATATGTAATATTTTGGCATTATATAATAGATATACGAGTTGGATTATATAAAATTTCAAGTTCTGATTTTCCATTTCAAATGGGTTGAAAATATTAGTGTAGTGAAAGTTGATGAAATGGGATTCATGAAGGTGAATTTTAGTGTATAAGGGGAGAATTTTAGTGTAGAAGGGGAAAAATGTGATCCATTCATAATGGAATCAGAAGTTGTGGAAATATTTTATGTCTTAGATCCAACAAACAAGAATTGGTCAATTGTATTATTGGTGACTAAAACAAATGTCACGTTAGATGAAAATTAAATTGAGGATAACCCTTTCATTGGGAGATCACAATAACTTCATGCCAGTTCCAATGTAGAAAATGTATTGTACTTTAGAGTAGACCATAAAGACGAGATTTGGATTCTCAATAGAGGAACCAAATCCCTAAAACCTTTAAAAAAGAAAGAGAGTTCAATGAGAAGGAAAAAAGTATTTTTTAATATACTATGTTTTTCCTCATAATATTATATGTTCTCTTCTGCATTAACATAATCTAAATTAAATGTTTGACTACTCATGAAGGAAATGCATTCTATACATGATGATGTTACCAATCCCTCATAAGAACACACTATAACGAAGGAAACCCTTTAGGAATATGTAAAGGCAATGTTATGATATACTTTCTCTATTTTACCAAAAAATTATATAATGAAATTTTGATTTAATTTTCATTATTCTTTACATATTTCTTTATTTTAGAATATTTATATCCATCTTTCATGCCTTTCTACACCAAAACTTCCACATACTTTTTATCCCTCAAAACCTTTTCACCACTGAAGTATTTCATTTATCACTTTCCCTCATGTTCCCTCTACTGCCTTTGAAGGAAGAGCAACAATGCTACTTCTATTCAATAACAAAGATAATCTTGATGTTTGAATAGTAAAATAATTATCCATATAATTAAGGTATTGTTTCATATTTATGTTTAATTCATTTATTTTTAGTATTACTCACATAATAGTTGTTTTCTTTTATAGGTGGATTATTTTTTTGAGTTGGGGTGGTCTATTTATATTTCAATCCATTCTGCACCAAAACATGAAAATACTTATTCTCTCTCAATAACCTCTCACCCCTAAAATGTTGCATTTATCACTTCTTTAATGTTCCCTACACTACCTTTGTAGGAAGAGCAATGATGCTCTCTTTGCTCAATCATAGAGGTAATATTAGTGTTTACATAGAAAAATAACTATAAATAGAATTAATGTATTATTTCATATTTATGTTTAATTTATTTATTTTTAGTATTACTCAAATAAGTTTTTTCTTATATAGGTGGATTATTTTGTTCAAGTTGGGGTGATCTATCCATATTTCAATCCTTTCTGCACCAAAACTTCAACAAAATTATTCTCCCTCAAAACCTTTTCACCCCTACAGTGTTTTCATTTATCACTTTCCTTCAAGTTCCCTCCACTACTCATTAAAAAAGGTAATCTTGATGTTTACATAGTAAAATCATTTTCTATAGAGTTAATGTATTATTTCATAATTATTTTTAAATTATTTATTTTTAGTGTTACTCTTATAATAATTGTTTTATTATAAAGTTGGATTGTTTTTTTGATTTGAGGTGGTCTGTTGGAAGATGATTTTGATAATAAGATATTGAAATTTGAGTCTGTAATTGATATAATTAAAATAAGAAAATTCATCAAGAATGCATACAACCCTCATGAAAAGGTGAATTCTTACTACTTATTTAATTAAAATTTTCATTATTTTATCTAATATTTATAAGTTAATTTCCCTATCATTTTTATCTAATTATTATTTAGTTTTTTTCACAGATCTTTTGGGAATTCCTATTTTGCATTAAACCATCTGTGGTATGCCACAAAAGAAATAAAATGTTCCTTTGTACCAATATTACCTTGATTTCCATTGCCTTTCTTTGTCGAACTGCTAACACTTCATATTGAGTCGATGTTCTTAGCCAAAAAACCTTTCTATTTGAAAGCTTGAAGAGTAGAGGAAGCTCATATTCCCATTGTGGATACTTCTTGTGATATAATGGGCACATGAGTTTCCTCTACTCTTCTGGATTTAAATAACGACAAAGGTTTTTTGACTAATAAAATTGAGTAAATATGAAAATTTTGAAGTTCTACAAAGAAATAAAATGTAAATCATGGTAACATTGGAATTTAGGATTTTTTTGATACTTGGGGACATGTAGGAATCAGAAAAACATCAATTCGACACACAATGTGACCAGTATAACTCCAAGTTCTTCTTTTTATTTAAAATTGGCATTAATTTTTGTACAAAAGACAAATCACATACTAAAAACTAAGAAACATATTCATATTGTTTTGATATTTTATGAAAAATATATATAGGTCATTTGTGAAGTGTAGGAATCAGCCACACCTCAATCTCAAACATGATGCGCCTAGTAAGACTGAAAGTGTCCGTTATCACTTTAAAATCAACATTTTATTTCAAAAAGTGTCAGTACTTAAAAATCGAGCAAACAAGCATGAATTTTATTAATAATTTTGTAAAAAGATTCATAAATCATTTTTGACATGTAGGAATTGGTCTCATATCAAAATGATACACTATGTGATAAATATGAGTCAAAGTGTGCATTTCCAGTTTAAAATGTCATTTTTGTAAAAAAGACAAGTGACATACTCAAAACCAAGAAAAAATTCATATTTTTTTGATACATTAGGAAAATGATCCATAATTCATTTTATATTTTTTTTAATCATCCGCACCTCAATCCGATGTACAATGTGACCGGTATTACTCCAAGTGTGTCTTTTTATTTAAAATTGATATTAATTTTAGTAAAAAAGGACAACTTACCTACTAAAAACCAATAAAATTCATTGGAATTGTTTTGATACTTCAGTAAAATGATTCATAAGTCGTTTTTTATGTGTAATAATTAGCCACACCTCAATCTGATACATGATGTTCCTAGTATGAATCAATGTGTCTGTTATCAGTTTAAAATCCAAATTTTAGTTAAAAAGTTTCAATAATTGAAAACCAAGAAAACACACTAGGATTGTTTTAATAGTTTAGTAAAATGATTTATAAGTCATTTTTGATGTGTAGGAATCAATATCATGTCAAACCAACACATGATGTGACCGGTATGAGTCAAAGTGCATGTTTCCAATTTAAAATGAAATTTTATAAAAAAGAAATGTGACATACTCAAAATTATGAAAACACATTCAGGTTGTTTTCATACATAAATAAAACAATTCATTCATTTGAGACATTTTGGAATTATCTTCACCTCAATCTGACACACAATGTGACCGATATGACTCCAAGTGCATCTTTTTATTTAAAATTGACATCAATTTTAGTAAAAAGGAAAACTAACCTACTCAAAACCCAGAAAAATCATTCATATTATTTTGATAATTTTTTAAAATTATCTATAAGTAATTTTTGATGTGTAAGAATTAGCTACACCTCAATCTAATACATGATGTGTCCAGTATGACTCAATATGTCTGTTATCTGTCTAAAATTGTCATTTTAGTTCAAAAAGTGTCACTCACTAAAAAAATGAGAAAACATGCTCTAATTGTATTAATAATTTAGGAAAACTATTAATAAGTCATTTTTTATGTGTAGGAATTATTCTCACATAAAACTGACATATGATGTGACCAGTATGAGTCAAAGTGCGTGCTTTTAGTTCAAAATGACATTTTAGCAAAAAAGATAAGTGATGTACTAAATCTGAGTAAACACATTTGGATTGTTTTTATACTATATAAAAATGATCCATAACTTATTTTAGATATTTTGGAATCAGCCTCACCTCAATCCTATGCACAGTGTGACCCCTATGTCTCTAAGTGTGTCATTTTATTTAAAATTGACATCAATTTAAGTTAAAAGGATAACTAGACTACTAAAAACTAAGTAAATGCATTAAAATTATTTTTATACTTTAGTAAAACTATCCATAAGTCATTTTTTTAAGTGTATGAATCATCCAAAACTCAATCCGATACACAATTTTCCTGGTATGACTCAATGTGTTCATCATTAGTTTAAAAACTACATTTTAGTTCAAAAATTGTCACTTACTGAAAACCAAGAAAAACACTCCTATTTTCTAGATAATTTAGTAAAACAATTAAAAATTCATTTTTTATGTGTAGGAATCAGTCTCATATTAAACCGACACATTATGTGACCTGTATGATTCATACTGCATGTTTTCAGTTTAAAATGACATTTCGATAAAAAATAAAAGTGACGTACTCAAAACCAAGAAAATGTGTTCATATTGTTTTTATAGTTTATAAATATTATCCATAACTTATTTTAGACATGTTGGAATCAATATCACCTCAATCTGATGAATGGTGCAACCGATATGACTCTAAGTGCGTATTTTTATTTAAAATTGACATCAATATTAGTAAAAGGGACAACTAACCCACTAAAAAGTGAGGAAACACATTTATATTTTTTTGATACTTTAGAAAAACAGTCTATAAGTCATTTTTGATATGTATGAATCATCCTCACCTCAATTAGATACACGATGTGACTGGTATGACTCAATGTGTCTGTTATCAGTTTAAAATCGATATTTTAGTTCAAAAAGTGTCACTCAATAAAAACCAAGAAAACACACTCAGATTTGTCTTGATAATTTTAGAAAATGATTTATAAGTAATTTGTGATATGTATGAATCAGTCTCACATCAAATTGATACATGATGTGAGTAGTATGGGTCAAATTTCATGTTTCTAGTTTAAAATGACATTTTAGTATAAAAGAAAAGTGGCATACTCAAAACCAAGAAAATGCATTCGGATTATTTTGATAATTTAGAAAAATGATCCATAAGTCATTTGAGACATGTTGGAATTATCCTCACCTCAACCAGACACATGATGTTACCGGTATCTAAGTGCATATTTTCAATATATAAGGGTCATTTTAGTTTAAAATGCGCCTCACATCACCAAAGTTTAGTTTAAAAGTAACAATTTTTGTTAATTTATTTCTTTATATTATTACTAACATAAGATTTTTTTTCTCATACAGGTGAGTTATTTTGCTCGAGCAGTGGTGGTTTTTTCAGTAATAGCATGAGTTGGGGTTAGGATCAAAAGATAAAGGAACATCTATGCTTTTGAATGTATGTAATAATTTTTTACTTATGTAATTGTATAAACCAATGTTTGAAATATCTATAATATAGTTTCTTTTCATGTATTTGTGTTGTAAATTTAATTCAATTTAATTTATATTTTTTATTGGTACTTGATTTTTCTGATATCTGGTAGTGTTTTTGGTGTTTCAGCGTTCTATTACAACACATTTCACTGGTGCTGCAGTGTGCTATTATAACACACTACAATATGCACCTTTTTCAACACTTTTAAAAATGATGATAAAGGACCCATTTATCAATGCATTTAAAATCACTGACAATTTACCCATTTATCATCACTTTTAAAAGCATCGATAAAGGACCCTTTATCAGTGATCCTATAAGCATTGATAAAGGTCCCCTTTATCAGTGCTAAATAAAAGCGCTAATAAAAGACTAGGGATTTTAATATCATTCCAGAAGTCAACACTTATCTTGTGCTAATAAAGGACATTTGTAGCACTTTTAAAGGACTATTTTATAGTAGTATGAAAACCCATACTGTATTGTTTCTTCAATGTGATCTGGGTAGACCAGTCATGAAATCTATCAAAACATCATCCCATTTCCACTCGAGAATAGAAAATGGTTGTAAAATCCCCACAAGATGTTGATGTACTTACTTCACCTACTGAAAAGTGGAACATCATGTGATGAAGTAAAAAATCTCATGTTTCATATGAGGCCACTAATATTAGGGCCACAGATCCGGATACATTTTGGCGACAGAGGGTTGAACTGCCCATGCTGAGGCATGAAATTTCCACATTTTCTCCTCTCTGATGTCTCTTGGGACCTATACACTCCCATGGAATAGTAGAGTGTCTTCCCCATCCATGGTCTATCCTGAATATGTTTCATTGTTTGAGATGATTTGTCTTAGGAAAAGGCCCTTAGGATCAGATAGCTATCTCATTCTTACCTGTTCCAGTAGATTAGAATTCATAGTTAAGGCTGAGAGGGTAGTCTGAACATGGTCCTGCTGAACCTCAATGTGAATTTCTAAGAATAAGGCCATGAGATTCCATTCCCCACTAGAATCCTGAACCACCTATGTCTGATTCTTTTGTCTTAGAGCATCGACTGTAGTGTTTCCCTTTCCAGGTGTGTAGGCAAGCTTGAAATCAAATGATTATAGGTACTCAACCCACCCACACTGCCTAAGATTTAGATATTACTATGTAAATATGAACTTGAGTTTTTTGTGATCATTGAATATGAAAAAAATTCCTTCCAAGTAGATAGTGTCTCCAACAACATAAGGAATTCACAACAATAGCAAGATCAAGGTCATGCATCGGGGAATTCCACTCATGAGGCCTCAACTAATGTGACCTATATGTGATTGCTCACTCGTCTTGCATCAGAACAACTCTAAAACTAATACCAGAAGTATCATAATATACAATATAACTACTACATGGATTTGAAAGAATCAGTATTGGCACTAAAGTTAAATTCCCCTTCAACTCCTGAAAGTCTTCTTCACAAGCTTATGACCATATGAATTTCACGCCTTTCCTTATAAATCCTATAAGCAACACTGTAAGAAATGTGAAATCCTAAATAAAGCATCTTTAATATCCTTCTATCTATAAGAAATATTGTATTTAAAAGATGTTCTTGGGATACTCCCAAGAATCTACATCTCTTGCTTTCTCTTGGTCTACTAAAACTCCCGAATCTGAGATAACGTGACCCAGGAAGTGGTCTCTGTCAATCCAAAAGTGGAATTTAATGATATTATCATAGAGCTGATGCTCTCTTAGTGTATTTAAAAAAAATCTCAATATGATGTTCATGGTTGTTTCTCGAGAATGAATAAACCAATATATTGTTCACAAATACTACCATGAATGAATCCAGATACAAGTGGAAGACCTAATTCAAAAGATTCATAAAGACTGTAGGTGTGTTCATGAATCTGAATAGAATAACCGGGTACTTTTATAGACCATAAATTCCCCTAAAAGATATATGAGGCATGCATGAGGACCCGACATGCACTCGGTGAGAGGCCGAATTCAAATATATATTTTATAAAACTCTCTCTCCATAGAATTGATCAAATAGGTCATTTATTCTAGGAAGTGGATGCTGATTATTTATAGTGAGCTGATTCAATCAATGATAATCCACACAGAGCCTAAGGGTACTGTATGTCTTCTTAGAAAAAAGAACTGGTGAACCCCAAGGAGAATTATTGGGGTGTATAAATCCTTTAGCCTCCGGATCCTCATACCACTTCTTGAGTTCCATAATTTTCATAGCTGCCATCCTATAAGGAGGAATTTTCCCTAGTACTGCTCTTGGTACTAATTCAATGGTGAATTATACCTGTCGCACCAAAGGTAGATCAAAGAAGTAATTAGAAAATATGTCCCTGAAATGATCCACTATTGGATGGAAAATAGTGATTCGTAACCCTTGGTCATCTAGGAAAATACTGGATATCTTAGCTATAACACTTCCCAGCCTCTACTACCATGGTCCTAATCATGTAGCTTTCACATCCCATTCTCCCTTATAAATGTGCCTACTTCCCTCTGGTGATGTAAACATCACCCTATGATGATATCAGTCAATATGGGATTGATATGGAATTAAATAGTCCATACTAATGATTACCTAAAATCCCAAAATATCGAGAATGAAAAGATTCCATACAAAGAGGTATCCACCTATCTCAAGTGGAAAATCCCTATAATAGAGAACACACACTGATCATATACTTAAAGTTCAATCTAGTATCATTACACCATGAAAGTTTTTGATCACTAGGCCTAGAATTCTAATTACAGTCTTAGATATAAATTAGTGATACACTCTTGTGTCAAATAGAGAAAAAACTAAAGTGGATGAAACTAGAATAGTACCTCAAAGTGTATACGCTCCGGTGCTCTACTCCTTCAGTATAGGCGGGACTGCATTTAATTGGCTTGTACCATGAACCTAAGTCACTGCCTGACATCCTTGAGCAAGCTCGCTCCGTTGGCACTGAGAATCATAAGATTAACCACCTCTTCCTTGACCACCATCTTGTCCTGATCAGCCAGTTGTATTCCAGTTTCTTGCCTAACGTGATCCTACTGGCCCCACTCCTAACCACCAAGTAGGTGTATATCCCTACTCACTGGGTACTGAAGGGAAATTCCTACCGAATATATCAATATTCCCCATCATACCGAAACCTCTGCATTCCACTAGATCTCTTAATAACTAAGGTTTCATGTGTCCCAGCATCCTGCACTGGTGACATATCAGAAAAAAATCAACACAAGGATCTTGACTACTTCTACCACCACAAGAACCCTCAAAACTTCTCTTTCTTCAAGAAGAATAACCACTATTATCTCTAGGTGATGAACGTCCCTGACTCACTGTAACATCTCAAGTATTTATAGAATAATACATTTTCATATCTATTAATATTTTTTAATTTAATATTAATTTTAGTTTAAAGGGGTCACTGTGTGTGATAGAGTACTGGACATAAGACAACATCTTTCTCTGAAATCTTATGTTGCACACAACATTGAGTTATACTGAAAAATAATACAACAACAATATTATTATTTTAAAAGTTAGTTAACAACTAGCCGTTGTATTGGCTGGAATGAACAGAATTAACTATATTATGATTTTACATATTTGTAAAATGTTTTTACATTTATCCAATAAATTTTAGAGTCTTAAAATTAGAATGAATCCAATTGTAAGCATAAAATACTTTAATGTATTTTAAAGGTCATTTTACCACCTTTTTATGGTGAACCATTTTTAAAAATAGTTTTTTTTTTCACTTTTATTTGTTATATTTTATAAAAAAAATTATTCTTTAGAAGTGGGACATCAAAATTTACTTTCATTTAAATTTTGGTATTTTTTTGATAAAATCCATATTTTTATGAATAGTGAAAATACTGCATTTTAATTCAAAACTGCCCTTTCATCTAATTTATTTATATAGTTAGATTGTAATTTTTTTGGTTTTATAGTGTAATTGGATTAATTTTTTATCAATTAATCCAATTATATTCATTGGAAGTAATTTCACATTTAAATTGGACATAAACACATGTCAATGTTTTGATAGTTTTTACTTCTTAAAAACCCATTTTTTGTTTTGACAATAGGAATTAATTTTAAATTAATTTATGCCAATTCAGTGTTTTGAATTTGGAAAAGTGATTCCATATTTGGAATCAAAAGGTCCAAATTATGTAAATAGGTACCTTTTATTTTTTGACATTATGAATAATGACTTCAATAATTATTTTTATTTACCATGGTTAAAGGGTAAATCAGGAAAATAATGGTAAAACAATAATATTATAATAATATAAAACTACCCTAACACGTGTCATAATCATATTGGATGAGATCTGTACAACCATGAGCATCCTGGGGTCAAATTTAGGATCCAATGGAGCCACTTGGGTGTGATAATAAACTTTTATAATATTTAATTTAAAGAAAAGGGAAATATAACATAAACATGCATCTCTAAACTAAAAAAATTTTAATTTGGTTTATATAAATGAATTCTTAGACTTTAAATAGTATTTATAAAGCTAAAAATATTTACTACATCATTGAATTTTATTTATAATTTTTATACATTAAATAAATAAATATATTTCTGACACAATGATGATGTAGTGATTACCTTATTAATGAAATATTCAAATAAATGATATTATAAATATAAAAATAAATGTAATTTGAACATTTTTATGCCATAAAAAAATGTTTTGGATGAAATTGACATGTTAGTGATGAGTAATTCCTTTGGTTCAAAGGAACCAAGTTATTATGACTTTAACAAAAATCAATTTCAAAATAGTGTCAAAATTGACATAAATGAGTTTTTAAAACAAATACTTTTTATTAAATGATATAATAGTACTAAAAATATAATATTTTTCCAAATGACTTATATAATGTCAAAATTTTCATTAATGATCTAATTTTTGTTTTCTTGTCATTTTATACTAACTATAGTAACCATATATTATGAAAATAAAAGAATACATGGTATGAGTTAATGTTTTTAACTAAGGGTAAAGCTAAAAGATAAGATTAATTTTGTGACCTAAACTTGTCGAAAACCTATTGGTTGAGAGGATTTAGACCCATAATCATCTTATCCTCTAAATTTATCACTTTGGAACTATTATAATTCGAAAATAAATTTATAATAAAATAATATTTCAAAACTTTCCTAAAGTGCCCCTCTTCCCTCTTATAAAAGGCCACCACCTCTAACTACTTACTCACACCTCTCAAGCCCCATGGATCATCAAAATTATGCCCAAATAAGCTAAAAAAATCCCTAACTTCCTCATAGAAGCCTTAACTTGGGAAAAAAATGAAATTATAGAAAACATTTTGGCTAAAATCCAAAATAATTACCTAATTTAGAGGAAATTAAAGAACAAACGAGACAAGTCAGATTCAAGGTAAGGGACTTCGTCTCAACCTCCTTTAATTGAGGAATTTATTGATAATATGAAACTTTATTATTTTATAAGGATTATATATATCCACTATGATATATAATAACTATATTTTGTCTATACTAATGTTATTTACTAAATCATGGAGATAAATATTTAAATGTTCAAAGTGGCATGGGACACCTTGAACATTTAAAGATTTAATTATCAAATATTTTTCTTCCTGGTATTAAATTATATATTTATTTATATGGTTATAAAAGTAATATATAGAAAATTTTATGTCAGTCTGTAATTTCATTCAAAGTTTTCAAAAGGAACCTTTTTATATGAAATGTTTTACTTTCTTTACAAAATGTCAAAAGAAATATTTTTTAACTTATACGGTGACAATGAATTCTCCACCGCCATTACCATTATTTGATATTTGGCTTCCTATATAATGCTTAATATCTTTTAAAATGAATATAAATCCATTATTACTTTATTTGGGTATCTTGTTATTGAAAATAGGTTCTTAAATGAAAATGGTATTTTTATACAGAAATTTTTTTCATATGTGATTAGAAGAATATTTCTAAAAAAGGGGGTTTGTGAGGCATGTGTTTTATTCATGAAATGGTAAATAAGTATTGTATGAAATGGGTGAGTTAAATATAGATTATAAAAATGGTTGATCCTGATTATAGCTCATGGGTGATCCTGATAGAGCTTATATGAAGGGTTGAGCCCCATTATAGCTCACGAGTGAGCCTGATATAGCTTATATGAAGGGTTATCCCCATTATATATCTCCAATTTGTAAGTAAACCATATGGTTATTCCAATTTGAATATGTTTTAAATGGTTTTATGTATATTATTCTCTAAGTCACCTAAAGGAGTTTTAATTTCTTGTTATTGGTTTTAGTGTTTTTCCTTGACCAAAAAGTATGAGTGTTATTCATGTAAAAATGTTTTGTTTCTTCCACTCAAAGAACATTAAATTGGTTATAATGTTTTAACTAGAAAAATGAGTTTTCTTTATTTTTTTATCCCTTACTGAGATTTTTGTTCTCATACCAAGTTTTTAAATATTTCTACAGGATTTAAGGGAGAATATAGTCAAGGATGGAATTAAGGAAAAGCTATGATGATTAAACATGAAAAAGAAACCATGTTTAATTTTAAAAGTTTTTATGTTATGGAAGAAACAAATACTATTGGAAGTGTCCACTTTATATTTCTATGTTTTTGTTATGTGATAGTTATGGCCTAATTCTATAAAGATCTAAACCTGAAAAGATTCTCAATGTGAATTCTTGACTTAACTCAAGATTATATAACATTTAAGGATGGGGCATTATAGTTGGTATCATAGGTCAGTTTAGACAACTTTAGAAGTTAGGATGGTGTTAATTTATTTAATATAGAATATTTTTCTCTGTGGTTAAGTTTAAATGTTGTAGCATTTTAAGATTAACTTATTGATTCATCTAAACTATATCTGTTCAAAATGGTTTTCCACATAGGAAATAGGTAAGCTGTAATGGGAAGGCATCAAGAGGAAAATAACCTTTGAAATCAACAAAATGATTTAGTGATAATTGGAACTGAATAGTTTGTTGCAGTTATGGAGAAGTTGACTCAGGATATAATTGGTAGTGGTATCCATGCACGAGATCATCCTGATCAACCATAGAAAAATATGTCAGTAGTTGAACATTTTATGAGGAAAAATCCCCCATCATTCAATGGATCATCTGACCCAGTGGTAGATTAATGATGGATCAATACCATAGAGAAGATATTTGAAGTCATGGGATGTTCAGAAAATATAAAGTTAACTCTTTCCATATATCATTTTGAAGGTGAATATGATTGATAGTGGTCAGTAGTTAAGAATACTAGAGAGAAAAATGACCTTTATTCCATGGAATTGGAAGAATTTAAGGATATTTTACTTGAGAAATATTTCCATAAGGTTTTTCAGCTTAGGATGGAGAAACAATTCTTAGAATTAAAGAAAAAGGATGATGATTCAGTTGCCACATATGAAACGAACATCACAAGATTATCCATGTATGTTTCAGATTTTATTTGAGACTTTGAAAGTAAAATTAATATATTTTACCTAGGATTTAATCTAGGGATATGAAGAGATTTGGCCTCTAGAGAATTTAAAAGTTAAGAAAAAGTGGTTTATTTTGTTGAGAAAGTTGAAATGTAGTTTTCTGACACTTACATTCTACGATATGATAAGAGTAATAAATGGTCAAGGATCCAGGAAATAGAGAAGAAACCAACTAATAATTCTGGATCTAAGCCCAAAACTTGTTCCAAGTGTGGTAAAATTCATTTTGTGGAATGTATGTAAGGATTTGGAAAGTGTTACCAGTGTGGTAAGTTTGGTCACAAGGTTCATGGATATAAAGAAAAGGGTCCTGAACATTCCAATAATGAGATAACAGATATCCAGTCTATAGTAAAATGATTTAGCTATAATTATTTGGGAAATTATACAAATAAGTGTGTGAAGTTAATTACATAGGGATAAAATCAGTATGATTGGAAACAAAAAGGGTTGGGAAAATATTTTTTTTCTACTACAGTTGATATTGAGACATATAATGAAGAAATGGAAGATCCTGAGAGCTTTGTATTTTTAGAAGGATAACCATAAGTTCAAGGTTTTAGACACATATTCTGAGGTTTTATGTGATGTGATTATAAGTTATTAAGGACCTTTCTGGGAGATGTTTTGTGGGGTTATGTTTATGTATGGATTTTTTTAATGTGGAAGTATGCATTTACTTTTGGAACTCAGTTTTAAGATATTTATATCATTTATGGTTTGTGTGATATTTTATACTTAAGGTTATTCTTAGGTATGTACATCATATTCTGGGAATATTATGAGGATGAAATTGTTCTTGTAAAATAGAAATACATCAAGTAATTATGTTTCCTTATGTTATTATTCTAGGAAGTAAATTAATTACTAAACTCTTTCAAAAGGATCTTAAAACAAAATATTATTTTTTTACATTTATCAATGGTATTTTGACCCATAACATAATTATGGTTTTGTGATGGATAACCTTCCAATTAATATGTCCTCTATCACTCTCTATTAGTCTTTGAGAGTTAGTTTTATTATCCATGTCCATGTTTTCTTACAAAGAACCCTAGAATATAATATCTCTGGTGACCTTTGTAATTATATTTATTTCTTTTAAAGTGATAGTTTTATTGACTCTTTTTCTGATGTGGGATTTTCAATAAAGTTTCTGAGCCCTATTTTTAAATTGCGAGGATGTAATTTCTAAAAGGGGGGAATGATGTAACATCCTAGGTATTTATAGAATAATACATTTTCATATCTATTAATATTTTTGAATTTAATATTAATTTTAGTTTAAAGGGGAAACTATGTATGATAGCGTACCTGACACACAATAATAGGTTTCTACAAAACCTTACGCTACACACAACACTGATTTATACCGAAAATAATACAATAATATTATTATTATTTTAAAAGGTAGTTAATGCCTAGCCATTGTATTGGTAGGAATAAAAATAATTAACTATATTATGATTTTACATGTTTTTAATGTTTTCATATTTATCCAATGAATTTTAGAGGCTTAAAATGAGAAAAAATCCAATTTTAAGCATAAAATACTCTAATATTTTTAAAAGGTCTCTTTACCGCCTTCTGATGGAGAACCATGTTTAAAAATAGTTTTTTTTTTCACTTTTATATGTTATATTTGATAAAATAAACTTCTTATTTATAATTGGGACATAAAAATTAACTTCAGTTTAAATTTTGGTATTTTTCTGATAAAATCCATATTTTTATGAATAATGAAAAATACTGCATTTTAATTCAAAAATGCCTTTTCATATAATTTATTTATATAGTTACATTATCTTTTTAATTGGTTTTAAAGTATAATTGGATTAAGTTTTTATAATTTAATCCAATTATGGTCATTTGAAGTAATTTCACATGTAAATTGTACATAGCCACATGTCAATCTTTTGATAGTTTTTACTTCTTAAAAACCCATTTTCTAGTTTTGACAACGAGAATTAATTTCAAATCAATTTATGCCAATTATGTGTTTTGAATTTGGAAAAGTGGAATCCATATTTTCAATCATGAGGTCCGAATTATGTAAATAGGTACCTTTTATTTTTTGGACATTATGAATAGTAACTTCAGTAATTATTTTTATTTACCATTGTTAAAGGGTAAATCAGGTAAATAAGGGTAAAAAAATAATATTATAATAATATAAAACTACCCTAACCCATGTGATAATTATATTGGATGATATATGTCTGAACATGAGAATCCTTGGGTCTAATTTAGTATCCCATAGAGCCACTTGGGTGTGATAATGACCTTTTATAATATTTGGTTTAAAGAAAAGGGAAATATAACATTAACATGTATCTCTAAACTATTTTTTTTAATTTGGTTTATATAAATGATCTCTTAGAATATAAATATTCATTATAAATCTAAAAATATTTCCAAAATCTTGGTATTTGATTTATAATTGTTATACATTAAATAAATAAATATATTTTTGACACAATGATGATGCAATGATTACCTTATTAATGAAATATTCAAATAAATGATATTATAAATATTAAAATAAATGTAATTTGAACATTTTGATGGAATATAAGATTTTTTTGGATGAAATTGATATGTGAGGGATGGGTTAATTCCTTTTGTTTGAAGGAGTCAATTTGTTATGACTTTAACAAAAATCAATTTCTAAATAGTGTCATAATTGACATAAATGAGTTTTTTAGAACAAATACTATTTTATTAAATGATACAATAGTCATAAAAATATAATATTCAGACAACTGAATTATATAATGTTAAAAATTTTATTAATGATCCACTTTCGGTTCTCCAGGCATTTTATAGTAACTATAATAACCATTTATTATGAAAGTACAAGAAGACATGGTAAGAGTTAATGTTTTTAACTGAGGGTTAAAGCTAAAAGATAAGGTTAATTATATGACCTAAACTTGTCTAAAACCTATAGGTTGAGAGGATTTCGACCCATCATAATCTTCTCCTTGAAATTTATCACTTTTTAACTATTATAATTTGAAAATAAAATTATAATAAAATAATATTTCAAGACTTTCCTAAAGTGCCCCTACTTCCTCTTATAAAAGGCCACCACCTCTACCCACTTACTCAAACCTCTCAAGCCCCTTGGATCGTCCAAATTATGATAAAGTAATCCCCCAAAATCCCTCCCTTACTCCTAGAATCCTTACCTTAGGCAGAAGGCGATTCAAGAAAATGTTTTGTCTAAAATAAAAATGATTTACCCGATGTAGAGGAAATTAAAGAATGAATGAGACAAGTCAGACTCAAGGTAAGGGTCTTTATCTCAATATCCTTTAATTGATTCATTTCTTGATAATATACGCCTTTATTCTTTTATAAGGTGTATATATAGACACTATGACACTTCATAACCATACTTTATCTATAATAATGTTATTTACTAAATCAAGGAGATTAATATTTAAATGTTCAAAGTGGTATGGGACACCTTGAACATTTAATGATTTAATTATCAAATATTTTTCTTCCTGGTATTAAATTACATATTTATTTATATGGATATAACAGGAATATAAATGAAATTTTATTTCACTCTTTAATTTCATTCAATGTTTTCAAAAGGAATCTTTTTATATAAAGCATTTTACTTTCTTTACAAAACGACAAAAGAAATGTTTTTTAACATATACGACAACAAATACTTCTACACTACCATAACCATTATTTGATGTTTGGATTTATGTATAAGCCTTAATTTATTTTAAAATGGAAATAAATCTCTTATTACTTTATTTGGTTATCTTGGTGTTGAAAATGGGTTCTTAAATGAAAATGGTATTTTTATAAGAAAATGGTTTTCATATGGGATTAGAAGAAGATTTAAACAAATGGGTTTTTTGATGAATGTATTTTATTAATGAAATGGTACATGGGAATTATATGAAATGAGTGAGCCTGATATAGCTTATAAGAAGGGTTTATCCCCATTATAGCTCATGGGTGAGCCTGACACAGCTTATACGAAGGGTTGAGCCCTATTATAGCTCATGGGTGAACCTGATATAGCTTATATAAAGGGTGATCCCCATTATAGATCTTCATTTTTGAAGTTGACCATATGGTTATTCCAATTAGAAGATGTTTGATAGGGTTTTATGTATAGTATTATCTAAGTTTCATAAATGAGTTTTAATTTCTTGCTATGGGTTTTAGTGTTTTTTATTGAGAACAAATTATGAGTGTTATTCATGTGAAAATGTTTTTTCAATCCTCTTAAAGAACATTGAATGGGTTATCATGTTTTAACTAGACAAATGGGTTTTTTTTATTTTTATATACTTTATTGATCTTTTTGTTCTCATCCCATGTTTTTTAATGTTTTCTCAGGATTTAAGGGAGAATAAAATCAAGTATGGAATCAAGGAAAAGTTATGATGATTAAATATGAAAAGAAACCATGTTTATTTTTTAATGTTTTTATGTTATGGAAGAAATGGATAATTTTGGAAGTGTCCAATTTTTATTTCTATGTTTTTCTTATGTAATATTATAGCCTAATTCTCTAAATCTCTAAACCTGAATAGACCCTTAATGTGAATTCTTGACTTAACTCAAGATTATGTAACGTTTAAGGTTGGGGCCTTATACTCACACCATCAAATTCCAACAAGTTTTGCTCTATAATATGGTCCTAGTTGAAAATCTCTTATATGGTGATCAGTAGACATACATTGACCTATGACCAGATGGTGTATACAAGCACATCCACAAATCTCCTAGCGGTCATAAGGTCATCGCCCACTATAGTAGGAGTAAACCATTGTAGCTCAATAAAATGGTTAGTGTACTCCATCACTGATATACTCCCCTAATATAGGTTCATGAATTATTTAGCTATGTCAACCCTTGGAGTATGGGGAAATAAGTTTTCATATAATATGGTTAGAAAATTTTCCCAAACCATATCACAGGGCCGATCTTCCTGGGTAATAATACCCCACCACCGATTAGCAGAATCATGTAGCATATACATATCTAGTTTGACCCTCTGCTCTGGAGGCATCTATAGGTTCTTTAATATAGAAAGAACAGATTCGAGCCAAGAATAAGTAGCATGTGGTTCTCCATCCCATGAATAGGTGGGAGGATTCTACTACTATAATTCCTAATTCAACTCTTCCATACTCGGGGTAATTCAAATGATACCTTTCATATTCTATAGCATACATAGAAAGACCCATCATAACTGATCATAAGTGCCTATATCAAGAACAGAAAGAGGTTTCGTAGGTGGAATTATACAAGGAATCACTAGAGGCTCAAGGTATTCCACCTTAGGTGCATGGTTGTCATCACCTTCAGGGCATGTTATTGGAGGATGTTATGGTGGAATAATGCTACAATTCCAAACAAATTCCTCATAAGAGATTTTAATAGTTATACAAGTTGTATATAAAAACTAATAAATGGGTAAATCCTTCCTATAAAAACAACCACGCCTTACTGCCTACTGAAAAATCTAGGTATAGGTGGTAGAAAAGACCAAAATGGCCACAATAACATAAGAAATACCCACTACCCACTAATCAGGCCATGTTTGGGTCTAAGTTTTTTTTTCACATGTAAAGGATAGCTAATACAATTAATATTCATTTTAAACTTGTTCTTATTCAAATACTTAAATCAATTTACATGGTTGAATTAGGTGGATTACCATTTCTGATCCATAAGGGACCATACTCCTTATGAACCAAAATATGACATCCACTTAATCCACACCATAACATGTTCTAGCCCATGCAACCAATAGTCCATGGATCAACATTCAATAATTGAATTATTAAGGTGTTTTCTTTAACCTATTCAGGAAAAAACTATTTGGTTAAGGTAGGCACTTTATGTGTCAATTATGTTTTCCAATCCCTGCAATAAATTCAGCATAGTTAAATACATAATGAGGGCACTAACAATATGTAATAAGAAAATTCATGCTAAAAATAGACGTGTCATGGAAAAATGAAAGGCATATTAGTCATATTGTGCCTATGATGATACGTGTAATTTGATGCCCTCATTTCATCAGGCTCTTATAAAGAAATCGTCATTTCAATAATACAAATATCAATAACATCATAACAAAATCATGTCACCCAATGGTGAAGTTGTATCAACCATAAATAGTATAATCAATAATAACAATTTTCTATCCCAGGTAACATGGGTTTCTCCTATACATGGATTAGATACGTCTAGCAACATGGTCAATTCCAAATCCCTTAACTCCTAGTCTCTTGTCTAATACCCAAATAGTAAGACAAAGGAAAAATAAGGCTTTTATACCACTTTGTAACATCCTGAACCAAGGTCCACTTAACCCTTTCCCCAAGTTGGTGGTTCACATGGCCTCAAGTGCACCTCCCCATACAAATTGGCTTTTTACTAGCAACAAGGGTGTGAATGTGGTACGAAAGGGAGACTATACCCTCTTATGAGAGTTTCACAATGACAGTACAACATAAACATATATCATAGAAAAAAACAAATAATTATTGTAATAATAAACAATTGAATAACTGAATAATAATATCAAAGGATACTATGGTTGTGTTATATACATAGATGCATGGAATGCTGGTATAAAAAAGGGTAACAAGGGACAGACATAAAAACAAGCTATTAAAATATCAAAAATAAAAAAGGTTTCTCCACTAGCATCTCAAGATTATGCTCGATCCTATTCTCCTATGCTCTAACTATAAGTAATCATATCAAAGTCCAGTAGTAGGGAACTTTCCCTTTTCAGAAACAACAGAAAAATAATCTTCTCAGGTACCAAAGGCAACCCGAGTAGGGTGTGAGATAAAATCTCAATAGGCCACCACCAATGGTTTCTAGAATTAATTTAAGTAGTGATTGTAACTAAATAGTTTGTAGGTATAAATGAATTAACAAAAAAACTGAACAAACAAATAAATGCTCACTTAGGTTCCTAAAAGACACATGGTGGCTCTACCTGCTTCGGCTCATGGCTATGAGGAATGTCTGATCAGTAACTATATATATAGTAATAATATATATATATAGTAATAATATATATATATATATAGTATATTTATATATTTAATCTACCTATATGAACCATGTATGTACGGATGTAAGTGGCCACATACCCAGAATACTAGTTGCTGGCTAGACTAAGGTGTAACTTAGGAATCCATAACCTATTTAATGAGCCTATAAGCTCTAGAAATAGGGAACATGACCTACAACTCATAGTGAGTGGGATATTTCATGATATTCACTCGATATGGTGAGTGTTACACCATGTTATCACTCGAAACAAGGGACATAGTGTATCAATACCACTATCCAACTAGTGTCAATGGTGTGAAACATAAAGATAAACACTTATTGTAAGGGAGTGTGATAGAACCATTATCAAAAAATCCCTTAACATCATACAACAACATGAATCAAGTCATAATCATATTTACAATATAAGGAATGAGGAATTACCCCTCATATATCTAAATAGTCAAGTCCAATTCCACTAAGGCATTATATTTCATTAGGTTCAAAGCCATTTAAATGGTGACCTGGTCATTAAGGAAATTTCCAACATGGGAAATTCCAATTACAGGTTGAACTAAATACTTAGGGACAAATTCAACTTGGAATATCCATGGGATGTAAATAAATAATGTAAAAATCCTATAAGCTACTAAAGAAGGATCAAAGAGAGTCTATCTTAGTGTATTGATCAATTTGGTATGGATAACTCAAACAACGAGGGATGCTCAAGAAAAGTCTACATGTGGAACAAAGACATAGATATGAAACATCAAAACTCATGGGGAAATTGATGATTCCACCTACCTTAAGGCCGTATCTAACTCCTCACTCGATATCAACCTCAAATTCAGAGTAGGTTGGAAGAAATATAAGAAATGGTCTAATAATCAAGACAGATCCAATGCTTTCGATGGTGTTCAAATCAGATTACAGATGAGAGAGTTGTCTGAATGCCTATATTTGAATTTAGGGAGATATACTTGAGGAAAAATTAATGTTCCATATAATAGAGAAGAGAAGAGAAAAAGGAAATAGGGTTATAATATTAAAGGGGAAAAATATCATTTCAACTTTAAAAACAAGGGTTCATGGTTTGGCTGCATGGTTAGACAAACAGTACACCAACCATGCACTAGTTACTACTTCAAAGGGTCACCTCACATGGTTTGGTGCACAGTTGGTCTAACCTTGCATAGACTGTGCGAATGGGATCTATCCCAGAAGCCTGAATCATTACATGACTGTGCGCCTGGGGTCACACGGTTTCAAATAAACCATGTGGCCCCCAGGTCTCCACATTCTGCAACCACACAGTTTAGGGAAATCGTATGGGTTGGGTGGTATAGTTTCTCCTAACCATGCGGCCTAGTCTTTTCTTCCCATTTTGGGGCTTCAGACTCTGAACAGGCCCCAAACTCACCTGAGACCTCATTGAATCAATTATGGATCATTATTAGGGCCAGTTAAAGTAATACGAAAACAAATTTATTCATACCTTCATGGAAATATGGGTCATTACAAAAAATTATATATTATAATGTTTTTTAATTTTATTTCATACATATCATTTTCAAACAAAACATGGAATTAATTTAGAGAGACAACAAGAAAGAGGAAATAAATTATTATATTTTATTGTGAGTACTTAAATTTTATTTTGAATTAAAAACTTATTTTGAAATATAAATTTCATTATCAATAAGGATTAAAGCAATATGAATATTATCTTTTAAGATTTATGTTTGAAATAATTTCAATGAGGAAATTTAAAAAATTATAAAAGGTTATATTTTATTATAACCATTCCTATATTTATCCGATAATTATATTGAGAATACATGTTAAATTATTTCCTTTTAATTTTTAACTTTTTATTGACCCTCACCATTATTCAAAAAAAGATATTAATCAATTAAAAGGAGAATGAGAATATTATTTCATAGGTTTGATTGGGTTTTAATTTATTTTAAATATATATTTTAATATTTAAATTTGAAATTATAAATTTGAAATGATTTTAAAAAAGGTTATTTTACATTTTTGTTATGAAACTATATTTCTATTGCTGTTTTCTGGTTTTGTTTGTGTTATTTTTTAGTTCCCTCTATTGTTGTTGTACTACCGAGGTCACATATTTTATTTTTTTAAAAAAAATAAAATATTCGCATTGGTTATTTTATAATCGACATGAAAAATAAACCAAAAATGATCTTTCCTATAATTTATTGTATAACTGACATTAAAAATAGGTTGTCACATTAGTTATTTCTAATATGTAACATGATAGATAGTCTTTTACATCATTTATACAATAACCAATATGAAAATACCATTCCCATTATACAATTTTTCATATATTATAATTTGGTGTATTGGATAACTGGCGTAAAAGAATTTTTTTTCACATCAGTTAAAATTAATCAATGTAAAAAACGATATTTACAACATTACTTATAATAACATCACTATTTAACCAATGTAAAAAATATATATGTTGAAAAACCTTTTTTGTATCAATGGGGAAACTTTATTTACCCTTAAACCTTCCAATGGTTGGTATAATAATCATTAATGGAGAAATGAATAAGAAAAAGAACCTACCAGGAATCCCAAACCTATATAGACTTTCCTATACTTCTTACACCCCATCATTAGGAGGATGCACATCACCCCACAAAATGAAATTTTCCACTGAATAAGAGACATAATATGATTCTATCAATCTCTTTCACTTGACAGACCCATCTACAATGAAGAGAACTTTTATAAAGTTTTATTCCCCACCAATAAGCATAGATGTGGTTATAAAGTTAGAGGGATAAATTCCCAAATATATCCCTAGAGTTCAGGGGTAATTCTTATTAAAATCATATATTAAATCATAAAAATAATGAATACTCTTCAAAAACATCAACATGAATGTTGGTATGATATTGAATCCTCTAGGGATCATTCTAACCCAATTTTATTATCATATTGACCAATAGATAAAAAATAATCTATTATAGTTTCAAGATGTAGTAAATCCCTCTCAACTTAACCCACAAAAAATAAAGGTATCCTCTATTTTTGACTTAGAGTGGGGATTTTCATTATAACCATTTAAATCTACCAAACCCTATACCATAGAAAATCTAAATAAAAGAAGGCATAGGCCTCTAGCTCATAATAATGATGTGTAGAAGCATCTCTTCATCATACACATACACCTTTCAATTCTATACTCCTTTCACCTCTCCAAGGAACTAAAGGAAGATCTTATAGATAGAATCTCAATCAATCAAGAGTTCAATATAGAGGAGACTTCTGCTAAGAAATATCATACAAAAATGTGTCCCACTGAATTCCACATAGTTATATCTTTATGGAGAAATATTGGGAAGCTACCACACAATGACACATTAAACCCTTATATGTGTAAGGAAAACTTGGCAATGTTAGCATTCACTGAGATTTAGTGGAAAATGGTTTGGGAATTAACCTCATCATAGTCTATAATATTCACTATATAAGATACATGGAGGATGACCTCTCCTCTTCCAACTTGAAAATATAAGGGTATGATAATAATGAATATAAATTACACAAAAATAAAAAGCTAAAAACTATTATAAGAGACTTTGAATCTGATTCTGAGTTTATGATGGTTCTATAAGACACCACATTCAACACCTTATTGGGAAATATATGGTTCCACATGATTTTAGTAGCACCATATTATATACCCTAGTATTTTAAAAACTCTATTGATGGGAAATTTTAGGTGATCTATGGTGATTAACTTTCGGAAGTCTAAAATCATTACCAGATTTCGAATCCCTTAAATAATTTTGATGAACAGTGAAACTAACTTTTGTGAAACTTATCTGGATAAGATATATGTAGATTATAACATTCATTCTAATCATTCATCTAAAAATCATGTGGTTATAAATAAGAAGATAGATGTGTTTAATAATACATTATCAAATATCATTTTGAAAATGGTGGAAAAGGATAAAAAGACTTACCCTAAAAATTCCTTCATTATTTGTTGGATTATCATATCAATACTCTATACTTAAAAAAAGGTAACCCCATATTCACTATTTTATAGAAAAAATTAGTATTTCACATTAAATTAAAGTTTTCTTAACTCTAGATATCCATTTTTTATTAACTAAAGTCGACCAATATCAGATCCATTTGGATGATTTGAAATGACTTGATGAGAAAATTTTTCAAACCTTGTATAACCTCAATCTCCAAAAAACTCATATTTCATTAGTGTTTAATAAGAAAAATTGCCTCTTCTCATTCATTTAATGAGAATTGGTGTTATCCTTGTGAACTATAATGATATCAGGAAAAAAGAACCTAAAGATGGTATAGAAATAGTAATGACCTAATTCTATACACATGGTTAAATCCAATGGTTCATACCAAATAACTACATTATATAGAGAGAATATCACCTCCCAACAATGTAAGTTTCCCTAATAAATACTTTTCATAACTCCATATGGGGTTCCAAAAGTCCTGTCTACATGAATCTAAACTATATAGTATAACAAACCCATCATATTACATTAAACTACATGACACATTTTCATTATATTAAGATGTTAAAATATATGACATAAAAGGTCCTTTACACATAATCTCAAAATTATAAGCTATATGGTCCATCCGACATGACCCTAAACTGCCCGGAGTGATATATTTTATATGAATTTATCCCTATAAAAAAGTGTCTGGTCTATATAAAATTCCCTAGTGTGTATTTTTACCAATTCACTTCATGAATTTTTAATTGTACATACAATAATAAATCACATAAATACCCCTTTATCAAGAACTTTGTGTGGCAAGATTATAGTTTTAACAGGATACATAGTGACACCTAGATCACCTACCCTGGATCTATCTGAAATCCTCCACTAACACCGTATTCCTTATTTTGACTTTCTCTTGATACCTTTACCTATCATTACAAGTTTCATCCTTTATCCTATAATTGGGGAACCCACTTATAACCTCCCATTTCCTCCCTTTCATGATCTAGATCTATGTAGAACCATTAACATCTAAGAATTATGTGTGGTTTGATTCCTATTAATTTCATGATATGAAATTATTTCTGAACCACCCACCATGTACAATTCCATAAATTATCCTATTTACAATTTTACACTCCATCATAGTGTTTATCCCCCTTTATCAATTAATGTTAGGTATCCTCCATTGTCATTACACTAGGATAAAACCATTTCATTCCCCTTCTATGCATGAGCCCAATCTATATAGAGAACTCTTTTGAGAACTATGTGTTTCTTGATTATTATCATTATAGGATATATAGTGACATACATATCACTTATCCTTGGACTAATATCAAATTACACTTTAATATAATTTTATATAATTAAGCACTAAAGGCACCACCACGACTTCATGGTACGTTTCATGGAAATTATGATATTAAATAATAATGGTTAGTTTAGTTTCTATATTCCAATAAAACTATCATTCTTGGTTTAATCATCATGTGATGATGATCAGAGGAGTTTAGATTTTTAGAATAAATATTTAAATATCAAATTATTATTATGGTAATTTATTTTTATATTATAATGAGTTGAAATATTTTAGATTTTTTGAAATTTCTCATAAATATAGATGAACATTTGAGTACCAAAGAGGGTACTTGAATGCTTAAATAAGAGGTTAAATCCTTCGAAGCTAGTGATATTCTTTGATATAGAAATTCCTCTGTCAAATATCTTATTTTATCTCTCACTCTCTTATCCATTAACTTAAAGGTTCTATTAGAATATATATAAAGTAAGATCCTTTCTAATAATATTCTTGTAGATACCCTAGGAGTGGGTAACCTATTGGGTTCTCCTTAATGATCTCGATCAAAATTATGTGAAAATATTGTACAGACTAGATTGAATAGTGTAAGGTGTTCCACTCATTTATTTATTTTATTATTCACTCTAAATGAATAGATAGGTTCTAGGGTTAATGGTATTTTGGAGTTGTTTTCCTATTTTATTTTGGATGTTAGATATCCCAATGAAAACCTTCTGTTGTATTATAGAAAATATATCAACATTTGGTTTTATTTTCAAATAGATAAAGAAAAATAAAAAAATGTTTCCTTGGAACCATGACATAGCCATTTTTAAATGGTCTTTTTGGTTTCTAATTTTGATTTCCCATGGAATAATACAGTACAAAACATGCATGGTTATTATAAAAGTTTTAAAACCATTCCATAAATAAAAAATAGAGCATCATAATTGAAAAAAAAATCATTGGTTAGTAGATTTCATTGCCATGGTCATGGGATTATGGTGTTAGATCACCCTATAATGAAAGACTAATAAGACATTTTGGGACTGATGTTGTCTTGCCTAAAATGTTTTGGCTATGTGAAATGGTTTGTTGAAATGTGTTGAACCAAAAATGGATTCCATATAAAATAGCTTGGAAAATGGTCATGGTGCTTCCTACTATAATGGTCATCACTATAGTGAATACAATTCAATCCATGGTGATCATAATTTTAATGAAAATTTATTCGTATTATAATTATCAAAAACCTTCATTGGAGGAAACCCTCTGGTCCCTCATTGAATTTTGGGGAGGGGGACCTAAACTGTACCAAAAATGTTTTGGTTGATGTTATCCTAGTTTAAAGTGCACACATATAGTTAAAAGAAGGCGAAAATAAAATTATTTAAATTGATTTATGATTCGATCTTAAATGTAAATAAAAAAATATTTATATTAGAAAACTTATTTGAAAAATGTGTGATTTTTTTAAAATGGTTGAATAATTAATGAAATGTTTATTATTTGATAATAAAAATATTCATAAATGTCCCGCATTTATAAAATATTAATGATTTCCTATTAAAACCATGTAATTGATAATATGGAAAAGTTCATATTGGATAAAAGTGAATTGTTAATGTTTATCTGTGCTTAAATTGTAAAATGTATATACTTTATTTGTGAATAATTTATATATTTTTATTTCATTTTTGAATATATAATTTTTTTTATTTTATTCCCTTATTTACTATTCATATAAATAAAAATTTTATACTATAAATAAATTTATTCTTTATTTAAGAATTTAAATTGATTTGTTAAATTATTAAGCAAGCATTTAGTTAGTTACATGCTAGGTATGATAATTGGTTTAGTTTACTTAAACCACAACTTTATCTTATTCATAAGATTTGTAAGGAGTTTCACATAAATATAGTTTAAAAATATTGATTTGTTGGATGTAATAATGATTCCAAACTAAATAATTGGACACATGCATATATATAATGTGAATACATGAGATAGTATGGTGAGACTAAGTCCCCTTTAAAAATTCTAATAATTATATTCCTTATAAAGAAATAACTTTTCAAGACCTTGAACATCCAACTAGGTAGGTTATACTAAGTATGGGTACCCTTGAATTATCTTGTATAGGGAATAAAAGTAACGGGTGATCCTAATAGGATTAGATTCCCATTTTTCTAAATTCTCTTTGGCTTTAAATTTTTTGGGAAACCCTAATAGTATTAAGACACCAAAGGGATAATATTGAGTGAATCTATTTAATGTATTAGGATAAAGAGTTACCCACTCAACTATCGAAGAGTCACATATGATATGGTTGACATTAGTGTATATCTATATAGCTAAGTGATGGTAGAAACACTAATGTAACCCAAAGTTTAATGAAATATGTGTCTTAGACCACTAACATAAATATTTGTTTTAGAAAAGAAGTCATCATTTTAGTGGGAGTATATTAACTAAAATATCTTATTAAATAAATGTAAAAAAATATTATCATATGATAAAATCTTCTATTTTAGATAAATGGAATCATCATCATCAAACTTGACCTTGAGATCAATGTTTTAAAAGAAAATCTTAATGTAAGAAACTTCTTATATTGGTATAGAGACCTATAAATCATTCTTAAGTAAGAATAAAATTCTATATGATAGAGAAATCCCAACCTAAGTAACTAAATATTAAGGTTTTCCAATAAGAGAATCTAGATTCTTACGAGAATCTTAGAATATTTTTCTTATAGTTTCAAAGGAATTATATAAAAAATTACCCAAATAAATTTAGTCTCTTATCATGTACATGATATGATTTAGTATGTTGATTACTTGGTGAAACTGAAGGTTTCTTTTAAGGGTTGACTTAATTAAGTAATTAATTCTAGATTTTTTTTTGAAAGGTTTAAAAAATAATAATGAGTTCAATAAATATTTACCCTATCTCTTAAAAGTGTTTATGATAACTGAGTAGTACATGGGATGTTTAGGCTCTTATGTTGTGTTAATAGCATAGAAGGGTGTAATTTTATTCTATAAGAAAATTAGTTGGTCTAATAGTTAACCTTAGTCATTGAAACCTAAGTGAGGTGTTGGTAAAGAAGGAAATTATTTCCATATTATGAAATTACTTGAAATACATGAATGGTTTTCTAGAAATATATAAATGTACATGTTAGGTATTAATTTTATAGAATAAAAGTATTCTATTTTTAAGGGTATATGATACCAAATGTACATTATAAAAGTGTTATAAATATGTATAAGACTTAACATTTTAAGGAATATTTATTATTAGAGCTTAAAGTCTGCATTTAAGTGATGGGTAAAGGGGTTTCTACATCAAAGAGTTAGATGTTATAGATCAAATTAAAACTTTTTGGATCAAAATTAAGATTGGGATTCTTTAAAACCATATTTTCCTCTTATGTTATATGATATATTATTGTAAAAAAAATATGTTTTATCAATAACTGAGGTGAATATTTTAATACATATGGTTATAAATAATCTAAAAATATAATATATTTGAAAATAAGACAATTATAAATTGATTTTTATCCAAAAATAAAAGATTTTATTTAAGTTATTTGTTAAATATGAGAAAAATATTTCCCACCACCTTATAGTGGAATATTATAAAAAATATTTTTTTGGAAAATTTATGTAAACACATAGAGTACAATATAAGATATGGATTTCAGTAGTTTATATTTTTAATATTCACACTGAAATGAAATAAGTGTAATTTTCTGAACACAAATGATTTTGTGTATCTTATAATTATATTTTAAATATAATTTAGTTTATAAGTGGCTAGTGGGAGTATGTTTTGATATAGAGAAGTTAAAAGTTCAATAAGTAAAATATTAAACTAATCAAAATTCACATGAATATAAATTTATATCCTAAAATATTTTAGGTTATTTCAGTTAATATCAATGTAAAGAGTTATATCTAGTTACTATAAAAAAGTGAATCTCACTTTATATCCTAAAGTATTTTAGGATGTGTTGGTAAATATAAATTTAAAGAGTTATATTAGCAACATAATGATCTTAATTGGAATGATTAATGTAAAAGTTCCAACAATAATGATGATGATAAACATATAAGGATTTATAAATATAAAAATGAAGTTATTAACATCATGAAACTGGTTGGTGAGAATTAAAAGAGTTTTAATACCATGTTCAAGTAGTTGAAAATTAGTAATATGATTCCTGGGTCACACTATTATTCAAACAAACTTTTATTTATAGACGTTACTCACTAAAGAATTTAGTTATAGGGGTTTATTATATGGTCACATAGATATATGACATTTATTATATATATATATATATTTAATGAGTTTAAGAAAACTCTAGAAGTGTATAAAACATAAGGCCTCTATAATGGTTTATTATATGAGATACGATTAGATGAGTTCTTATGTATTGGTTTTTAGTACTCTTAATGGATTTTAAGAATATAAAATGTATCATGTTATAAAAATAATGTAGTATCTACTTTATAAAATTTTCACATTGGTTTCATATACTATGTAAAGTGAAATGATAATTGAACTCTCAAAGTATAACTTTGTGTTATCCATAACTGATGTTCATCATGGAGTATAATAGGCTGTGATAAAAATTTAAGGTTATCATGTGTAAAGTTTCACACAAAGACACCAAATATACTCATGAGGTACACATGAGTTTTATGAAACATATTACCGAACTAGTATACACATGGAGTATAATACACTATTTATTTGTAATGATAAGGGTGAATGTTTCATATTGAACCCCCATACCTAAGGATTGAAATATACTTAGCATGAGAACCTTTATAATTTGATACCTTTCTTATGAAATCCTTTAGTATTATCTAATAAGGGGTGGTTGGGTATGTTTCTGATCATGTCACTAGTTGAGGCTTAGCCAAGATGGGAGTTATCCTCTTGTATGATGAGTATGAAATCTAGGCCCTATATTGAGATAAAATAAGGAAATGTATGATCATACATAAATTAAACTTTACGTGCTTATCTAGTTGGATGTGGGGAATGTTATCTACTTAGTTGATGAATTCATAAACTTGGTTAATATATACTTTGATAATGGATAAAATATTATTAGACTATATCATATTAATATAATCTATGTACCGTAGTCACTCAATGTTTATTAAAAAGTGATTATATGATTATGATTACTTGTATATGATACAGTTGGTGAACACAAGTATGGAGATACATGTGTTTGAAAAATATAACACCAAATCCCTTTATATATTAAGAAACATTGATTCTTTTCTATAGGCCTATATATACTTAAATTTATTGAATTAGGAATTTATAATTATTTTCAAGGCTACAAAAGTCTGTGGGGTCATACTTTGTGGTGTTTTGAATAAGGATCAAGTTTATGAAACTTTGAGAGCTATTCTAAAAGTTATTTGGAGGGTATCTAAAAGAAGTTCTAGATGGATTTTTATTAGTTTTTACATTTTATGTAGTATTTAGTGAATTATTTAATAAAGTTTACAAATTTTTTTTAAAAGATATCTAAAATTATTTTTGGATATGGTTTTATAAGTTATTACATATGATGTGATATAAGGTGAAAGTGACCTAATTCTATGAGGATTTAGTTCAAATAGGATATTGATTGGATAATACACTAAAGGAACCCCCATGACATAGTGGATTAGACCATGTCATGGTTTACATTTGGATACACTCTGATGTGATGTTTATCACGAATATATAGTAATTTACATGGAAATTATCATAGTATATGATAAATATTTATTTTATTTCTATCTTACACTCTAAGTATCATTATCATTTGAATCATTATGCGATGATGATTAGAGGAGTTTAAACATATAGAATAATAATTTAAATACTAAATAATTATTATTTGAATTAACCTGTATGTTATAAGAAGTTTCAATGTTTGAATTTTTTTGAAACGTCTCATGAATATAGCCAAATGTTTGTGTTCCAAATATTTCCTTTGAATGGATATATCTCTCGGATGAATCATTGTATGTAGGTGTTTATCTTTCACATAGAAAATCCTTAGTTGAATCTCCCACTTTATTTTTCTCTCTATCTTAGTTTTTAACTCAAATTTTCTTGTAGATCATGGATAAGGAAGGATCTATCTTGAGTATCAATATATTCATGTTTCCCATGAATACCCTAAGAGAGAGGACACCATAAGGTTATCCTTAGTAATATTGATCAAACTTGTGGGAAAATATTTTACTAATAGGATTGATTGGTGTAAGGTATGCCACTCATTTCTTAATTTTACTATCCATTAAAATAATATAGATAGATTCTAAGATCCATGGTGTTATGGAGATATTATTACACTATTTTTTGTGTGAGATATCTCTCTAAAACCTTCTCTATCCCCCAACCTTCCTAGAATAAATTTAGCTTTATAAATTTATATAGAATTTTCCTTTATTAACCCCATGTTAGGATGAGATTTTTTTTTCACATTTGAGAAATATGTGTGGAATTATTCCTATTAATTATATGATACATAGAAATATCCAAACCACCTACCTTAGACCAAAATTAAAATTTCCATCCAATTTTATTATCCTTTAATACTTTGTGTAATCCAATTACAGTTAGTTTAAAATCAAATAATTTTAATTATATCTTTTATTTAACCTTTTATATACAATAATTTGTACCTTGGGTACCTGAATCGCCATAAAACCTTCATGGATAATGGAAATGATTTCATCCAATCATGAAGGACCCCCTTGAATTGGTTAAAACATACATGCACTGCAAATATATCCTACCTATAACCAACCAAAAAAGTATTATATCATTGGGAAATGATTATATAATCCCCAAAACCATTAACAATATTTGAGTGGAACCATCATTAGAATGCATTAAATGATAATCCTAGATATTCTGGTTTAAAGATATAGTTATAAATTTATCATTCAAATTTGATTAGTAGTTATCCTCGTCAATCTATTTTTATCTAATTAATTACTGATTCAAATAATTAATTTATAATTTATATTAACCTCCATACCCTATTCAACAATGTTAAGATTCTCATGGTTCTCAAACCTCCATTTTTATTGTTAAAAGTGTCTCATTTTTGTTCATCCATATCAACGTCATCTCAATTCAGGTAGTGTCCTGCCCTGGAAGCCAATTAACGGTGCCCTGAGATGGCTGACCACAATACCTCAAGCGTGCCTCCCCATACATCAGGGGTTGCTGACTAGCAGCAAGGGACTAGGGTGTGTCCATGGGGATACTATTCCCTCACGAGTCAAATTAGAGCACAATTGTAATGTAAATGTGATAAGCATAAAGAATATATTAAACAAGAAGTAGTAGGGATAATAAATGAATTGAAAGAAGCTGAATAATAAATATATATACAAAATGATGATGATGATCATGTATATATAAAAAAATTAGTACAAAAGGAAACACGAGATAGATGCATATACCACATGATATAAAAAAATTCCAAAAATTAGTATATAATAACATCAAGAGCATAGTATCAGTTCCTTGAACTCATCCTCCATCATAGAAACCCGAATAAATCATTGGAAGCTGGATTTTTCCCTTTATCTATATCTACATCCATAAAGTCTAATTGGTTACCAAAGGTAACCCAAGAAGGGGGTGAGATATAATCAGTAGGTCACCACCAATGGTGTCTAGATCAATCTATTTTGTGCATATAAAATGATCATTAGGCCAATAATAATAAGTGAAAGTAAATAAATAAATAATATACACTGGAGTGGGTTTCACTTGGGACACCCATCTAACTCTACCTACTTCTCCCTAATCCAGATTTATATGAACCATAGTATCCTATACAATTAAAGTGATTAGTATAAAGTATAATGGAATTTAATGAATAAGGTATAAAAGGTGGGTCACTTTCAAGAATGCAATTTGTCTTGGCAAACACATCTCAAAAATTAAATTCCACATTCTTGTTCTTTACTTTAAAATCAATTTCTATAGTTTAAGAAGATTCACCCTGATCCTATCCAAGGTAGTCCATATGGGATCCCAAGTATCACTCTTGAGGCACTGTATATATATATATATATCCAATTCCATGGGATTCCATCCAAGGTGAACCATGAGTGAGATCCCAAGTACACCCACAACATGGTATGAAAACATCAAGAATATTCCTCTGAGTTCATCCCAAGTATCTCACATAGGATTTTTATTCTCACTCATGTAATGATGAAACCATCTTTACACTGATCTCATCCATGGGGTCTCTCCTAGGGAGATGGTATCACTCATTTGGAGGTAAAGGAAAACTCACTGTGAGCCCATCCCATTTCTAGCTAATATCTTTGTTAGCATATTTAAAATTCAATAAAAATTTCTAACTATAAATAATGATGGTCCCAACAAAGGTTTCCATAAGTCAAGACCCTTGTATCTCTCTCAGAATAAGGTATGGGTATTATTTGGCTATCAACATTATACTATTTAGCAAGGAATAACATTTACTAAATGATTAAAAACTTATCCATTACATGTGGTTCAAGTAAATCAACTATGGAACAAGTCATAAGGCATAATCGAAGGTCCTAACACCTCATTCAAACATTTCACATTAATTTTAATCATTAAAAATTCATTCACACACATCAAGAGTGGTTTAAAAAATTGGATTAAAGGGGATATATGGTTATTAAAGTATGGCACACCCATTGGAGTGGCTCAAGATAGGGAGATCAACTAGCGAGTTGATTCACCACTAGAGAAGGTCACACTAATCATATGAACCTATTTAATTTATTTAATTAATCAATTTAGAGGAATTTCCAAAAAATTATGGCTCATGGAACATCAATGTACAATATAGAAAGAGTTGAAACTTAGGGAGATAAGTTAGAACACCTACTTTAGGTTCATTGTGCTCTCCTCATCCAGTTTTGACCCTTGAATAGATATAGAATGATAGATATTAGAGGAATCATAAAATTCCCAAAAAAATGGGGAAAATGAGGTCACACTATAATATTGAATGATTTAGGAAGATAAACAAAGAATTAAAGCAAGAGGATTCAAGAGCATACCTCTAACTATCCAATGCTTCTGACAATGATCCGTTTGGAGTCCAAATAGAGGATAAACCTTGATCCCTATATTATGAGGAGGAGAATCCATGGGAGAGGGATGAGGAGTGATCCACTAGAAATGATAGGTAAAATAGAGGGTGCAATATTTTAATTCCTTAAGGGAAAAAAATAAATTTCACCCTTCAAGAAAGGGGCACATAATTTGGATTCATGGTTAGAAAAACCATGCACCAATTGTGAACTACACAGCTACCTAAGGAGGGACCCAACAGGGGCTAGGTGAACAGTTTTCCAAACCATGAACAAGCCATGTTAAAGGCACTTTAACTATACCTTTTCAATTCTGCATGGGTGTGCGCCTTAGCTCACATGGTTTTAGAAAACCGTTTGGCCCTGTTCTCCCCATTGAAACGCCCAACATGGTTAGGGGAAATTGTACAGGTTGGGTCTCATAGTTTTCTATAACTATGAGGCCCAATCTATTTTTAAAAATCTTAGGGATCTAGGTTCTGAACAATCCCCAGACACCCACAAGACCTTCGTGAGTCTATTAGGTAACATTACAAGGAACATACAAATGAATTTAAGCTAAATAAACAATATATACATTTGGAAAAAACTAGATAACTACAAACTTACTTCCTTAAAGAAACACATCCCTGAGTTAGACATTAGAGGGTAAAGAGGGATCATATAGAAAAATATCTATCCACTGAGCACATACATTGACCTCCTACTACCAGGTCTCATCCTGTACAGGGTTGTGCTTCCATAGTAACAGGACCAGTGGAACTGACCTACCTCAGAGAGCCTTCATGATTCGATCAATGATATATATCAGATGCTCCTCAAAGGACACATCCACCTCCAGATCAATGTCCCTATGTTCAAATGAATGAAATGGGTCATCATGATAGTGATGAAGCTGTGATACATGGAATACGTTGTGCATGGAATGGTACCTATGAGGTTACTACAACCAATAGGCTTCCAGCCTGACTCTCTCCACTATCTTAAAAGGAATGATATATCAAGGTGATAACTTTAATTGTCTATAAATTCAGCTATGACCCAATCTAGAAGAAACACGCAAATAAACCCAATGTACCACCTCAAAATCTAGAGGTCAATTACATTGATCGATTTAATACTTCTTTCTAGATTGATCTATATTAATATGCTTTTGAATCAACTGTAATTTATCTACAGTCTCTTGAACAAGATGAAGACCTAGTAGTAATTCCTCACCCACCTATAACTATAATAGAGGTGAATGTTATGGCCTACCATAAAGGTACACATACAGAACCATCTGAATTGTTTCCTAAAATCTATTATTGAAGGAAAACTCCACAATAGGTATATGTTTTTTCCCATGAACCTCTGAAATAAAGGATACATACCTAGAGCATATCCTCTAGCACCCATATCATCCACTCAGAAAAACAGTCAGTCTGAGGGTGATAAACTATACGCTAGAGCCCCTATGAACCCAGTGCCTTCTTCAGCCCCTACCAAAACCGCGATGTAAAGAAAGAATCTTGGTCTGATACGATAGAACAGGGAACACCCTGAAGATACACAATCTCTCAGATATAAAGCCTCACAAGCTCATAAACTGAGAAGGTCTCTTAGATATGTAGAAAGTATGTGACCTTGGTCATCGTTTCAAATATCACCCAAACTACATCACTGCCTTGAGGGGATATCAGCATGTCCATCACAAAATCTATGGTGAAATCATTCCATTTCAACTTAGGAGTAGATAGAGGTTGTATAAGTCCAAGAGGTCTCTATTTCTCTACCTACACCTATTGATAGGAGGATCCCTGAGTGATGAAACCTATAATCTGCCTCTTCATACCTGGAAACCAATACTGTTGATGTACATCTTGGAAATCCCAGGGTGAACTACCCCAATAGATGCATGATATTATTGTATAAACTCTTCCTGTATGTCAAAAGGAACCAAACACACCAATAGAAGAGAATGATCTCATTCTTCTCAATAACCCAACCAGGGGTGGGTTCTCACCTAAATAATTATCCCTCAATATGAGTCCCTTAGAATCATATAGTTGTCTCATCCACACCTACTCTAGAAGGGAAGAAGTCACTGCTAAAACAGGTTTCCCATGTTGTTTCTAAACCTCTAGGTTCATCTCAGAAAATAAATTCATCAACTTCCACTCACTTCTAGCCTCCCAGAAAACCTATTTATGAGTCTTCTAGATTAGGGTATTAGTCACAAAATTTCCCTTTTTGGGTGTATAAGCAAGTTAAAAGTTGAATGGATGCAGGTATTCCACCCACATACACCACATCATATTCAATTCACGCCGTGTAGAGATGTATTTTAGAATTTTTTGATCAGTGTAAACAATGAATCAATCACCTAATAAGTAGTGTCTCCAACAACATAAAGAATAGACCGTGTAAGGTTGCTCGAAGCTATGAGTAGGGTAATTCTTATCATTAGTTCTCAATTGGCTGGACCCATATGCTACAACCTGATCACCCTACATCAAAAATTATCCTAGACCAATTTTCAAAGCATTACAGTAAATAGTATAGATTCTTCATGGATATGGAAGAACCAGGATCAAAATTGCAATAAGACTCTCTTTTAACTCCTGAAAGGCTATCTCACAATCCTATGATCATAATAACTTCACACCTTTTTTCATAATGATTTTAAAGAGTGATTTTAGGCATGAAAAGTCTTGGATGAATTTCCTATAATAGTCATCCATCCGCAAGAAACTATATATATCAAACAAATTATTAGATTGTTCCTTGGAAACCATAATGATCACTTTATTTGGGTCAATTGATACACCTATCTTTGAAATTATATAACCTAATAAGTGAGCCTTACTAATCCAAAAGTAGCATTTTATAAGATTAAAATATATATAGTTATCTTTCAGTGTATTAAACATGATCTCAAAATGGTTGTCATGGTCGTGTCAAGTGCGATAATACAATAAGATGTCATCTATAAAGACTACCAAAAATTAATATAGGTACAGGTGGAAAACTCGAATTATCAGATCCATAAAGACTGCCATCACGTTCATAAGGATGAAAGGCATATCCAGATACTCATACAAGCTATATCTACTCTAGAATGTTGTGCATGGTATGTATAATTACATCACATGCACTCGATGGTTGCCTGACCTCAAATTGATCATGGAGAAAATTTTAACTCCTTGGATCTATTCAAAGAGCTCTTCTATAGAAGGCAAAGGATACTGGTTCTTTACTATAATTTGGTTCAACCATCTATAATTCACGCACAACCTGAGGGTACCATATGAATTCTTAAAAAAAGGATAGGTGAACCCCATGTTGATGTGCTAGGTCGGATAAAACCTTTTTCCTCTTGATCTTACAACTTCTTCTTGAGTTTATATAGCTCTATAGGCGCCATCCTATTGGAAGGAATGGACACTGGGTTCATACCTAGCACTTGATCGATGGTGAACTTCACCTCCCTCACAAAAGGTAAGATAGAGTAATTGTCAGGGAATATTTCCCTAAAATGATAAAAAACAATAGGGAATTATATAAGCTATATTCCCTGATTGCTTATAAGGAGACTCACTATTTGGGTTGTCACCCTACCTAGCCCCTAACGTTTGGGTCCGACTCAGGTAGTCTGGATATCCCATTCACCCTTATGAATATATGTGATTTCCTTGGGTTATGTGAATGGAACTCATTGATGATAACAATAAACATGGGAATGATAAGGCACAAGATATTCCATATTGAGAATGTCATCAAAGCTGGTCATCTTGAGGATGAATAAATTCTATAAGAAATGGTACCCACCAATCTCAAGGGGCACTCCTTCCACTGGCGTATATTCTATGATCTAATCTAACAACCTTGATCTTTATTACATGTTTAAACATGATTTATCACATATATTTTACCTTAATACGACTCATAATATTGAGAGGTCTAGTGTCTTTGGAAATTAGGAACATTACATACCAACTTAAAACATTAAATACAACATCTTTATTGAAAACTTCTTTTATATGACTGCAACATTACTTTATACTTAACACAACATGGGATAACCTGAGGACATATATAAGAAAGGGGTGAGCTATAAATCCTATTAATAGAATAAACATGGAATAATATGAGGATAATAATACATGTTAGACAAGGCATATCAATGATGCATGAAGTAACATGAATATAAAGGCATGATATAGAATGATAATCATAACATGGAAATGTGGCAACAACTTAAAACACTACATCATAAACAAAAATAATTCAGGTAAACCCCTATCCCAACATGGTAAAAAAAAATTCATAAAGGAATTAGGTAAATCCCAATCCCAACATGAAGTATCATGATACTAAAAATTACTCAATTTATTGGAGTGCTATCAGGGTGCACCCTTCATAATCATTTTAATCTCATGCTTAAGAGTTACACATAGATCATATAACATGGATTCATTCAATGCCATCATTTATTCTATGATCGAGGAATGTGTAATAGATACATTAAAGTACTTAATAAAAAAGTTTATGTTCATAAAGTTTAATACCCTTGATATAGGAATGGGTATGATATTCACTACACAATGATTTTGGCATGGAAAATTGCAGTGCAATTTCGGTTGCCTAAGGACGTCATATAGAACTTCATAAAATGGGTTAATGAGAGAGAAAGGGATATATCATCATTTATACATGAAATATATAGTAAGGGGATCATGGAACATAATATCCTAATATATGAAATTGAATTTAAGATGCATAATATAAAATAAGTTCTTTAATGGGAATGAGGAGAGAGAAATCCCTTACGGAAATTCGGCATGGTAACATGTGTATATAAAGGATAATGAATGGATTAATGAGAGAAGAAGGAAGATATCATTATTTATTAATCAAATGGACTATAAGGGGGAGTATTTATGAACATATACCAAGATATTAAAATTGAAATTAAATGTCATATCACAAAAGGAGTGCTTGATAAAAGAGGAAACTGAAAGATCCCTTACTTAGATGTGTGAATCCAAAGGCTTAGGAGGGGCTTCTTGGGAGATTGGGGAACCCTGGGAGGACTATAGGGAGCAGCGGGAAGATGGTGGTTGATCTTAAAATATTTTGAGTGAAGATAAATGGAATCTTGGGTGGGTTTATATAGCAAATGAGGGGGATTTCTTTATTATTTTGGTTTTGGACACTACACAATAAAATATTCAAAACCACAAACCATCCCATGGTTTTTGCCCATGGTTTTTGGAAAATTGGAGTGGAATAAATTATTTTATAAGGTAAAGTTCCTAATATATTAAAAGATTTCCCTTTCATATGTGGAGGTGAGACACACTTTCAAGGAAATGATTTTAAAATTTTAAAATATTTATATGTTTTGGAGGATTCACTAAGGCTTTATAAATAAATAAAATAAATTTAAAATTAAATTATTTTAAAGGTAAAAAATATATTTGGTAGAATATACCTTTTATAGTATTTATTACATCACTGTTGGGCCATTATGATTTCATAAAACACGCAGTATATTTATACAGTAAATTTTTACCCAAAAATTCGACTATCTCAGAAAGTTATGAAAAATTCACTATTGGATAATTTCAAAATCTTTATTCCAAAAAAATATTAATTTTATCTAAATAATTTTCTAAATATTTGAATTTTCACTTTTAAAATAAAAATCGTCATTTATTGAAAATTGATGGGTTTTGACAAAAATAGTTTTTAAACATTAATAAAAATTATTTTTGACTTCATTATATGGTCATTAATATTTAATAAAAGTAATTAAATAACAATATTTTATTATAATATTATTTATTTCAAAAATCCATTAATTCATTAAAAATATATTTCTTAATTGAAGTTGAATAATAATAAAAAATACTATTTATGATTTAAAAATAATTTACAAAGTAACAATAATAGAATGAAATTATATTCATTATTATATTAAAAAATAATGTACATAATCATAATGATAGGGTATTTTTGCATATCCCTTTATTACACCAATATACTCCCTAAGAGTAAGGTATGCGATGGTGGAGCTTTCATGGGGTCGTTCGGTGAACATGGTTTGGGTCGTGATCTCGACGAGCTTGAAATTATCCCCTAAACGATTTCAATCATGCATAAGTTTTTGGATCTTGGATTGGGCTTGGTCTAGGAAAAAACCTAGAAATGTTTTCTCCCTCAGAAGCTCTAAAAGATGGGATTCATAGGGAATGATCCTACTGGTTGATACCATCACTTCTTTTGTCTGTATCAAAAGGGTTTTTTAAAACCCTATATTTATACTAGTCGTGCGATAAATGTTCAATGGATATATTATCAATGATAATGATACTTAATGGTCATTTAAATCCAACTGGATATAATAAAAAAATATGTTTATGTGTCTTTCATATCCATAAGACGTTTAATTAAATATAAAAGGGGAATTTTACTCAAAACTGTTTGGGTCGTTACATATGACCCCTAGTAGTGTATCAAGAGTTCTCACACCACTAAGGTACTCTATTTCTAGCCTAATAATTTCCACAACCATTGCATATATAAAGGAGTGTGATGAACCTGTATCAAATAGGGAAAAAACTAATGTAGAGGATACCAGAATAGTACCACTAACCATAGATGGCCCTAGACTCTACACCTTGGGTGCATGATGTTCTATATAGATATGGACTATAATATGACCCTAATATACAACCTGAATAACCTGGGTAGGTTTGATCTACCGACACCAAGACTATGAGGCCTGAATACCTCAACCTCAACCACCCCCTTGTTCTGATCGGATGGTATAAGACCGACTCCCATCCTAACATGGAGTTGAAGATCCTATACCTAAAATTAGTATCGGTATAGACCCCCTTTATCTAGGAATTGGAGGAAAATATCAACATAAATACTAGAGGTGACCCATCTTACCATAATACCGAAAATTTATTGGGTTCCTCATAAACTTGGTCTTCTTTTGGACTGACCTTCTACTCTAGTGAAATACCACATAGTTGTTAGTGTGTTCCACATGAATAGTACTTCCACTCTGTGCACCCTTAAAACAACATTTCTTGCTGCTATATAAAACACTTCCCAACTAGGAAGCTAAACCACCTTGGCCCACATTTCTAGATCCCCTCAGGTTCTACTTATTAATGAGGGATTGGTTCAATATCTTAGAAAAGGTGGTTAGACGAAAGATATTCACCTGATATCAAATTGTGTATGCAAGTTCATCCTTATACTATCTCGCAGTTATCATATAATCACTTGTCAAGGTCGGTGAAAAATGTTGTAATTCCGTGAAGTGATTTGAATACTCCATCATTTACATTTCACCTTGTTGTAGGTGCATGAACTCTTGAGCGTAGTCTATTCTCAAAGTTTATGGAAAGAAGTAGCTGAAAAATGATAACTGGAAGTCCACCTATATTGTACCCTGATTTTGAACATCCTGAGTGAGGACATCCCACCAATTATTGGTGAAGTCATGAAGCCTATAGGTAGTGAGATTTATCCTATGATCTGGAGATGTATCTATATTATAAAAGATAGATAGCCTGGACTCCATCATGACTCAGTAAACTGAGGACCACCATCCCTCAAGAATGTGGGAGGATGTTTCTACTGGAACTCACGAATCAACTCTTCCATAGAAGGGGAAGGTTGGGAAGCAACCTGCAGAGCCAACATGAATTGGAAAAAATGATCTATGAATTGAGAATCAGTGCCAAATTGTACATCAATAAGAGGTGCCTCAAGTGGAACTATATAAGGAACTACTGGTGGATTAGGGACCACCAACTTCAGAGCATGATCATCACTACTTTCTTAGAATACAATGTGAGGATTTCACAGTGTAATAACTCTACAATTTCCAAGTGCACTCCTCTGATAAGATTTATAACAGACAGGAAAAGTGATAACAATAAAGGATAGGTAGATGGATTTTCTATGAATAGATCACAACACTATTACTTCTCTTGGAGGTAGGTCTAGGTGATAAAGTATTATAAAGGATCACTAGAGACACAAACTACTGCCCGCTACTAAGGTTGGGTCAAGGTCAAGGTATCGTATAAGAAAATAGCGTTCTTGTATATGAAGTGTTAATTGTAAGGCATAGAGAAGACTGCCCTTTAATTTTCAATTAGCATCCCATTTAGTGGAAACCATTTTTTTAAATTTTAATTTATGGAAATTTATTCTTATTTATTTGGATATTAATATCTCAATCTAGTTAATTGTTTCACCATTTCCAAATTTATAAATGTCCATACACTTTATAACCTAAAATTGGAACATTAAGTAACTATGATCCAATCTTTACATCTATAATCAGGATGTAATAGGTCATGTATAGTGATTTGATTGAGTAAACTACCTTTTCCAATTTATAGATGTGAAGTTCCCAATCATGATTTAAGTATCACTGAGAGGGGGAGGGGGTGAATCAGTGATGTCTTTTTCTTTTTATATTTCCTTCTTTTTGAAACAACCTTCGTCTCCTGTTAAAGATATTCTTCTCTACTGAACACACACAACCACAGGAACACAAGATTTACAAGGTTAACTACTCAACAAGAGTAGCTACGTACTTGGTATGGTACAGAAATAATCTAGTAACACACAATCCACTAAAAAAAATCCTTTTATTTGGAATAAAATGAGTAGGATATACCCTTACACTCTTGTAGCACTTGGAAAACAATCCAAAAGTTTGTGTTCACCCTCTTAGCACAAATAGGGAATTATAGTATTTTAGTACTTTTTTACAATTGAACAGATGTATTATCTGAAGTACAAATCTTCACATTCTTACCCAGAAGATGATAAGAACTATCTTACGCACAACCGAATACAGGTGAAGACCATAACATTTTCTCACAACCTTTAGGGTACCTTGCACGCAATTCATATGGATTGCACGTAAAAATTCCCTTTTGGCGCGGAAAACCTTTTTCGCACAACTTCCTTTTTCCGCGCAACTCTCCACTTTTCGTACAACTTCCTACTTTTTTGCGCACCTTTCACCTTTTTGTGAAAATTCCTTTTTCCGTGAAACCTTCCACTTTTCACACAACCTCCCACTTTTTCGTGCACCTTTCCTCTTTTCGCACAAACCTCTTTATTTTCGTGCAACTCACTTAGCGTATAATTTTACGCACTTCATAGCTTGAGATTTATCTAAGTGTTGAGAAACACAAAATGAGAGGGTCACCTCGTATTTATAGGCCTTTTTAACCCTACGCAAAAAACACTAATCCGTGCATAAAAAACCTCTTCATGTGTGTAAAAACTCTTTCACGAAACATCATATTTCGCGCAATGCTTCAATTTTTTGTGCACCTCATGCCTTTTCCAATTTTCAAGCTTTTGATCTCGAAACACCTCTTGCATGAAAAACTTCATTCCTCTATTTTGAGAACCACGCCAATATTTTGCACACAGCTTTATTTTTCGTGTATCCCACTAATATTTCATGCACTGCTTTATTTTTCGCACATCCTGCTAATATTTCGTGCACCACTTTATTTTTTTCGTGCACCCCGCTGATATTTCGCACACCGCTTTATTTTTCATGCACCCCACTGATATTTCATGCACCACTTTATTATTCACGCACCTCCCTTTTCCAAAAACAACTCTCTCCATTTTCCAATTTTCTGGCCCTAAAATTTGGCAAACACTGGAAAACGGCGCCACCTTCAACTGTTCTTTTGTGCCACCTCCAGATTGTCCATTCATTTTTCATTTATCTCTTCACTACTTCCCATAAACATTCTTCATCTTTCATCACAAACTCCACTATCATGATATATATCCTTTTATAGACCAGATTTAGCATCGTCAGAGTTACAATGGAAAGTACTGAAGCTTCCCTATCTTCCAACAACATCATTCCATCCAATCAAAACTGTATATGACTGACATCATAATTTCTCCCCCTTTCCTTCATAATTCTTGCATCTCAAGTTCACCTAACTTATGATATTTGTGAAATACATATCAGCAAAGCATCGTCTGGTTTTCAAGTCCTTTACAAAGTAAATTGATTTATCTTCTTTGACAACAAAAAACAACACTCTGTAATAGCAAAATCTTTTTACTTCTTTATCCGTCCAACTTGGTCCCAACAAGATGTACTCACCTCTTAAATTTCATGTGGAATTCATCCATCAAACCAACTAATGTTTCATAATTGGTTAATTAAAGTGTCATCATCAAACTATATAGTTAAACACCATTTAGATCGATGTTTTCACTTTAATTAATCTGATTATATCATTCCTACAAGAAATAATATCACACCACAATACATAAAAAACATGGAACCCATAAAAATCACATGAAATACATGCAATGCACGTAGAAAAGTAGATATTCCATGGCATAATGCATGAAATTTAAGTCCTATAGTTCCCAATATGATGCATGTATTAATACACCCTCATATCATCAGTACAGGTTAATCATCCCATAATAATAATAATAACAATAATATTAACTGCACAAAATAAGTTTGTAACCCAACATTGAAATCCATAAAACTATAACAAGCTCAAAGAAGAACATCAATAACCTATCCCAGGTAATTTAGGTTTCCCCTGTACATGTGTTAGCTACTCCAAGGAATAGACTCATTACCAAATTGAATTTATTCCTAGTATCATGTCTAAACCAAAGAGTAAGAAAAAATGAAAAAGTCTATAATACCACTTTGAAACGTCCCACCCCATAAGCCACTTAACGGTGCCACAAGTCGTTCTGCCACATGACCTCAAGAACACCTCCCTGTACACAAGAGGATGATGACTAGTAGCAAGGGCCTAGGGTGTGTCTGTAGGGAGACTATTCCCTCATGAGTTATATTGGAGCACAATGTTAATGTAAATGTGATAAGAATAAAAATAGAATAAACAAGTATAAGTGAAGATAATAAATGAATAGGTGGAATCTGAAAAATAAATATAGATACAAAATTATGATGATGATCATGTTTCTGTACAAAAATGGGTACATGGGGAAACATGGGATACAATCATATAACACATTCTATACAAAAATACAAAATTCCAAAATTAGTAACTACCAGCATAATGAGCATAGGATCAGTTCCTTTCCATCATGCTCTATCCTAGCAACCAGAATCAAGCATCAGAAGCTAACCAATTCCATTTATCTATACCTGCAACCATAAATTCTACTTGGGTACCAAATTCATCCCAAAAGGGTGTGAAATAAACTTAGTATCCCACCACCAATGGTGTTTAGATCAATCTAGTTCATGAATATAAAATGAGTAGTGTGCCATTAATAATAAGTGTAAGTAAATAACTAAATAACTAAATAAGATGCACCGGACTGGGTTCCCCTTGGGACACCCATCTAACTCTACCTACTTCAACCTAATTTGGATGTCTCTGAACCATGGTATCTTAAACAATTAAAGTGAGTGGTATAAAGTATAAATGTTTTTCATCAATAAGGTATAAAAGGTGGGCTATTCCCAAGAATGTGAATTTTCTTGATAGATACATCCCTAAAATTCCAATTCCACATTCTTATTCTTTACATTAAAATCTATTTATAGATTTTAAGAAGATGCAACATGAGCCCTTCTAAGGTGGTCCAAAATGGATCTCAAGTATCTCTCTAGAGGAATAATAGATATATATATCCAATTCCATGGGGGTTTGTCTAAGGTGACCCATTAGTTAAATCCCAAGAATCAGTCCCAAAATGGTATGAAAATAAAAATAAAATACCTCAAAGTCCATACATGGTATCTCATATAGGGGTCTGAGTCTCACTCATGTCATGATACAACCATATTTCCACTAATATCTTCCACAATTTCTCCCCTAGAAAATTAATATCACTCATCTAGAGGCAAAGGAAAATTCACGGTGAGCCTATCCTAGGCTGCGCTAGTATCACCCATTACATATTTACAATTCAATAAAAAATTATAACTATAAGGCATGCTCAACCCGTCCAAGGCATCCTAAAGTTGGGACCCTTATCTCTCCCTAAACATAAGTTGATGATATGATTTGGCTATCAAGATCATACTATTTAGCAAGGAAATAATTTAAAAAATTATTAAAAAATTATCCATTACATGTGGTTCAAGTAACTCAACTATAAAACAAGAAATAAGGCACAAGAAAAGGGCCTAACGTCTCCTTTAAACATTTCACATTAATTTTTTTTGTTAGAAATGAAGTAACAAACCTCAAGGGTGGTTTAAAAAATTTGAGTAAAGGAGATCTATAGTTATTGAAGTATGGAACACACATTGGGGTGGATCAAGATAAGGAAATAAACCAATGAGATGATTCACCACTAGTGAAGGTCATGCTAAACAAAATAAATCATTTAATTTAATTAATCTATCAATTTGGAGGCATCACTAGAAAATTCAAGCACCTGGAACAATTATTCACAATATAGAAAGTGATGAACCTTAGGGAAATAATCTATACCACTTACCTTAGGTTTTAGAACTCTCCTCATCCACTTTCTGCTGTTGAATCAAGATAGAATGATAGATATTTAAATAATCATCAAATTCCATAAAAATTGGGGAAATTAAGTTTTACCAAAATATAATAAGATATGGGAAGAGAAAAAAAGAATATATGAAATATGATTCAAGAGCATACCTCTAGCTTTCCAATGCTCATGACAGAGATATGTTCGGAGTCTGGATGGAGGAGAAACCTTGATCCCCAGCTTAGGAGGAGGAGAACCCACAGAAGATGGAGGAGTGGTCCATTGGAAATGATAGGGGAAAAGAGAGGGCGAGATATTTTAATTAATCAAGGTAAAAAAATTAATTTCACTCTTCAAGAGAGGGTCTCACTTTTTGGCTGCATGGTTGGACAAACCGTGGGCCAACCATGCGCCACACCACTACCTAAGAAGGGATCTCACACATGCTAGGTGTGCAGTTTTACTAACCATGTACAAGACATATGAAAGGCACTATCACTCTACCTATTCAATTCTTTATGATTTTTTACCTTGTCTCACATGGTTTCAGACAATCTTGAGTCTCCCTACCCCCACTGAAATTCCCCACAAAGTTAGGGGAAACTGTGCAGGTTGAGTGGTACAATTTACTTTAATTGTGTATCCCAATATATTTTCCAAAATCTTAGGGAGATGGGCTTCAAACAAACTCCGTACACCCATGTGTGCTTCTTGAATCCATTATGTAACATTACAAGGGCCATACAAAAGAATTTAATCCAAAAAACAACAATCTTTAACTTTGTGAAAAAATAGGTCGTTAAAATTCACAAAAGGTCAAATATTATCTTTGTGTGAATAAATTATCATTCCCATTTTAATGATCTATTTTATAAGATCATAAGTTGTGTTACACATTTTCCATGAATTATAACTTTAAAATATGTTACAAAATTCTTTGAAGATTTTTATATCAACATTACTTCAATTCACATTAGGTTGATTATTCCTTCATCGCCAGATATGCAGACCCCATCATTTAGATCAAGTATCATAACAATGAGCTATATGAACCTCCCATAAAAGGATGATTATACTACCAATGGGATTTAATTTCACATTAATTTATATTTTCCATTACTACTATATAAACAACCTCACCAATTTTTTTCAAAGATGCATGTAATTAAATATTAACCCTTTTTAGTTTGACTTTCAAGACCATAAACTTCCCAAAGAAAGACATGTAATACTCATCATGTTGAATACCCACAAAGGGTGACCCAAAAAAAATTATAGTCTCCACTCGCTGATCCTATTTCTTTTATATATTAGACAAAATTTAGAGCATAAAACAAAATAAAGAGACACAAGTCATGTTAGGTTGAAAACCCACAAAGGGAATACTGAGAAATAGATGAGATTCTACCTACAAATCATTTCCCTTTTATGTATTTGAAAAATTAAAGGATTAAAAGAATTAAAATACACAAATATTATAGGGAAAAATATCTAACCATATATAAAATCATGTTATGCATGATAGTTCTATAAATCGAAGAAAAAGTTATAGTAAAATTTTGTTCCTCATAAATATTGGTTCAGATTATTTGAAAAAAATTCTCAATGATATAATTTCCAAGTATCTAGATCCTTTCCTAAAAATCAATTAACCAACACATACCCACCTTTATTATTTTTTTTACTAAGTAATTCATTATCTCATATACGAATGGACTAATAATGATCTATGGTGAGGGTGAGAAAGCTAGGTACCTAACACATCCATATCTCTTCAATAGCACAAGTATAAAGGGAAATTAAGAATCTTCTGTATTTTATATAATAGGTAAACCTCATCTTACAATGATGGTACATATGCTACATATCAATCTTTCTTATACCCATAAAAGAATTTATGCCTTAAAAATTATGGTATGTTTCAAAATTTTCTCCATTGAATCAAGTATTTTGAATTATGATTTACCCAAATCAATTTTTATCCAATGTAAAAAAAGGATTTCATTGATTTATAATTTATCTTTATATACTTTTAGAAGTTATTTATATCCATTTTTTAGAGTGATGTAAATTTAAAAATCCATATGAAAAATCTATATTTTTTATGGGGAAATGAATTTTTCATGGATCACACAAAAGGAGTAAAACCACAAGGAAAATAATTCCCATGAAAAATTGACAGGAGATGAATATAAATAAGCCAAAGAAACTATGATAAGATATAATTTAATTTTTTTCTAAATTGGCTAATGCTTGTTCGAAAGTAACAATTAACCAGTGAAGATCCAACAACTTGGGTTCCTTTACCTCATCTAATGACCATAACTACTAAATATTTATAGAAAATTCTTGAAATTTATTCCTATTAGTTTCAATTATGACCATTAATCCTATAAATTATGCATCCATAGCTATTATATATGAATTCTATTTAATAGACCACTCCACTAATCTAATCTGCAGTTTTAGATGAATATATCTTTCTTGAGATGCTATTCATTCTTAGATAGTTAGAGTTTACTAAATGACATTGTGAAATACTTGGTAGTTTAATCCACTCTATCCAAAACCCAAAAATATCCCATATAGGCAATATACCTTGTCCCCTTTTTTTGTTAAATGAGTTAGAGTGATTTAGGAATAACCATTTTTCATACCCTTTTATTTATTGATTGATTTATAGTGCTAGTTTCAACCATATAACCTAATTTATAATCTATTACTAGAATATAATTTGGGATTGGGGTATTCTTTAAAGAGTCCTCTAGAGTTATTTATGGGGATACAATTAGAACTAAATTTGGAACTCTTTATTGGGAGGGTATTTTTATAAGAAAGTTTAATCAATGTGAGCATCATGAATGTCTTGGATGGAAGGGAACCCTGGTTGTTTTGTAAAATTATTTTTCTCTATATATGAATTACCATAGTTAAATGATTAAATATTAATCCTACAACCTCATATGGAAATAAATTAATTCAATTTAATACCCAGAACGGTGTCTATGGACTATTGACTAGTCCCTTCAATGGGAACATTTTCATCGTTTATTGTAGAATCTAATTCAATGAAGTTATCTTCACAGTCTTATTTTATCAGGAGATTTTTTCTTAGCTCTAGAGGGTACTGCATATTTATATGAAACAAACTCTTTAAATATTATACATATATATCACTCAATCAAAATCTAATCATACCCTCAGGAAAAATTGATTAGAGCCTTAGCTATTAAAATGTTGATTTGGATGCCTATATCTTCACACATAAACATAGACCAAAATTTCTACATGCTCATGGGATATCTCTCCTCACACACTTCACCATGGAGAGATAGATAGAATCCCTATACACATCTAAACTATCTCTCAAATTGATACTCTATTTTTTCTCATGAATTGAAACTCCATTAAATAGAGCTATAATAATTCTATCCCAGAGTGAGATTATATCATAGTGATCATCCACTATTCTAGCTGCATTTGTTTCTACCATTCCATTGGGAACCTTATGAGGAATAAATACTAATTGAGAATGATTACCTATAAAATTATCCATGTCTTGGAAATATATGGTAATTGGTTGCATGCTTATAACATCTGACGATATGGGTTAATTTCAAAATGAGGAGATAGTATGGTGGTTTTTGAAAAATAGAAACCAAAATGTATTCACATACAACCATATAGAAATTGAACTGATCTATAGGTTTTATGAGAGGTTACATGCCATTGGATTTGACCAAGAATTTAGTAGATCCTTACCAAGATCGGTATAACAAGGCCTATTTGTCTCCCTAAATCTAAAAATTCATCCATAAAAAATGTTGTTCCTCTAACCCCAGTATAAGCATCCAAGTCTAGTAATAATCACTCACTGAGAAAAATCACTAGAAGGATCATCAACGAAACCAAATTTAACTCAGACTTGACCTGTTAGTTGTATGATATATACTAGTCATCATAAAAAATGAACCAGTAAGTATTTTTGGTCCCACTAGCATGTTGGTTTGGACAATTCCTCAATCTCTTTTCTTTCAATTTTTATCAATGAGAAAATAAAATATTTTAATATTGGAACTAAAATTAATATTGGGAAGAGGATGAACCTTTATCTTCAAATTACTTTTGATCAGTTCTAGGAACTCCTTCACCAAATCAGAAGTTTATTCAATGCCATCCCAAGTACCTATGAACCATAATAAACAAATCATATATTTCACCAAGTATGATGAATCCTTTGATCATGTAGATATACCAGAGGCTGCCACCAATCTACTCATATAGAAAATGAATGTTATTGGTCTATGAAAAAAATAAAATAATTATCTCTAAGATGAGTTCAGGGTAATTATGGATAACAAATTATGAGATCCAGATAACCTCACATAACCCAATAGACCACAAAGGAGCTTAAAATTTAATGCATCTCTAGTTCACCCAGTATGACCATGAACACTCTTAAAATAAATTCCCCCATGAGTGAAAATCCCATTGGAGGTTCCATCCTTTACTTTTACTCAATATAATATTCCATGTAGAACGGTTCATGAATTTTTGGATGGTTGGTCATTGTTATTGGAGAGAGTTTCGAGATATACAATTCACTATCACCACTCTAAGATATGATTTTCTATTCAAAAGGGATGTTTACTTAGGCATCGATCTATTCTGATGAAAAAAAATGGAGGGAAGGATAATATATGATTATGGAATTAAAACATCATTAGGAAGACAAAATTTATATAATGGAATCCTTTTCAACATTGAGTAATTGAGTAAAACTGATCCTAGAAGACTTAAAAGTACATAGTGATATCAAAAGAAAAAGTTTTGTGAGTTGATATCTGTTAGGTGTGAAAGGTTGAATACCATAAGAGGGGAGGGGAGGGTGATTCGGGGTATGAAAGATTAAAACTTTTGCCCCTTTGGATATTATTTCATTGTTAAAAAAATCCAATTCTCTCTTCCTCCCATATCAATATATGAAAAAATATAGAATCATGCACACGACACAACGATTTTTTACTTGGTTCACCCTCACTGAGCTACATCCAATGAGCATAAATGGTGATGTTTTGATGTACCAAATTCACTAAGTCTCACTGCCAATAATGAGTACAATGTTTGAGTTAGATCTTATATGGCCATGCTCACTACATTTAAAAGGTTTAGGGTATGCTCACTGCATTCCTAAGGATCACTCCCTATGCCTCTTTCTTTGGATCACTTCCAGTGGAAAGAGTCACTGTCTTATTCTTCCTGTGCTCATTGATCTTGGAAAGGAATCCACACATAGTTTATAGACATGTAGGTCAAACACAATTTATGTACATGTAGGTCCCTTTATTTTCATGAATTCCGACATCCTCAACACTAGGTAGATGCTATATATGTTAAAGTCCCTTTTCACCGTCAAATGAAGTCCGCCTTCCCGGGTACTGTTAGATACCAGAAAATACTTTTTCAAACTAATTTAAAGATTTTGAAATCTTCCTTGTAAAAATTGAAAACCATCCTATTCCTCTCGTTTATTGTGTACTACCTCCGGCTTCGCTATCGCGTACCTCCCTTCATCCGCAGACTACCTCCGGCTTCGCTATTACGTACCACCTCTACGTATATACTTTGTGAATCAACCTATGTCTTCAAACTATTATCTATCCATGGACTACCTTATCTAAGCACCTGTATACCACACCTTCTTCCTTCACATACCATGTCCTATTCAGGATACTGTTCTCCACAAAAACCTTCAGTGGAATATCTTCCGCGTGAACCAATTCAGCTTTCATGGAATTCTCCATTGCAAACTTCCTTCAGACTTTGTCAAATTCCCAGAGTATTTTTTATCTCTAATGATATTTGGTATCTCTTATAATTAGTGGGATTATTACTAGTTATATAGAAAAGATATTATCAAAATACGCTAATCCAAGATTTACCAAATCATTGATTCGATACAGACTCTATCGCATTACGATCCTCCTTCTGCAAACTGCACCCATTTTGCAAACCATTTTTCCATGGCGGTGCAAATACTGCCTTTTATCGTAGGTGGTTGATCTCCTCTTCCAATAACAATCCATCCGCGTACTGCACCACTTTCCTCCACAAACCATTTTCAGTTTTTCTAACCGCTCCTGCGTACCGTTCCTGCTTCATGGTACGCGACCACATAACCTTCCCAAAAATGGTACATAGTCCATGTCTCAGGCTCTGTGTTTCTCTTATTTTGTCGATTTTTTTCTTTGTTCTTCACACCGTCCAATCATATGAATAGAACCTTACATTTCCAAACAAAAATTCCTGATTTTTAGGCCAAAAACTTGGCAAATACTAGGAAAATTCACTACCTTAAAAACCTGTATTTGGAAAACACCAAATATAATCATTCGCGGTCATCTATCCTTATCAACAAACACAATCACACTCAAAACTTACTAAGAGGACACATTGAGGGATTTTCCCCCAACAATATCAATGTTATATATCATTGTTTGATTATAATAAATAATGAATTTATCAAGAATGGTGTTGGAATATACAAATGAATTTCCTAGAAATTCTAGTTTAGAGTTAGGAAAATTATCTTAATACATAATGAAGTAAAATGATATTTTTGAATGAATTCATGGTACATATCATGGAAATGAACTGGAAGAAATTTAAAAAATTATGAAAAATTTCCCAGGTCACTCCACTAAAGTGTCTTTATCTGAAATCTGTAGTTCATAACATTATATTCTAGGGAATAATATCCAAACATTAGTGTGACCAAGTATCATTCCTAGCTACGTTACCACTATAATGTGTAGAGGTCTTGGTTGGTCAATAACACCCAACATACCATAAGTTAGGCGAGTGCTGAGGTCACTTGTGTGAGAAGAGAGAGATATGATCTTTATGACTCACCCAAGTGACACGTTTCACCTTGAATACTAGTTACCCCTCATATTTATAGACTATAACTAAACCTACCCTCATCCCACATTAGTACTCCCTTCATCAATAACATGAGACGCACATGTCCATTTCAAATTCACCCTCATTTCCAACTGCACGTTCTTATCTCCCCCAAACTGGGTGAATGATTTATATAAATAAACATCATGATAAAATCTCACATTCCCGAAAATGTAACCCCATTTATACTTATTAGATCTAATTCTAGGGGAGTGTGTGGAATTTTTTGGTGCACAAATTTCATAAAGTATGAAGCATCAAAAACAGGTTGGGAAAATTACAAAAGGGGAGAGATGGTTAGTGCCCTACCTTATATTAAATCCTTTCATATAGTACCTACAAGGCTTGTGCTTGACCTATTATGTTCCCATGTATCCATGCTCAACCACCTATTTATACATGCATCTCTAGTTCCTAGCCACCAACTATACCCGTGTTCCCAAATCGATTCCAAATATGCACCTTACACACCTGAATCTCAACCTATTGTCTTGGTGTCGTGATGAGAAATAATATAGGAAACCTGGGGCTCCCATTACTAGAGAGAAGAGACCACAAAAAAATTTAAGTTCATCAAGATATTACTCTATGTTACCAGGTCTTCCTAGCTTCCCCTCAGTTTATTTTTGGATCAAAACCTAGGGGAGAGTAATAGATATTTGTGTATATTTGTTATCATATGGTTTCAGACTTTGTAAAAGGATAAATTTTCTAATTCATCATAAAAACTAGTAAATATTAACCTTATAATAGGACCCCTTAATAAAATAATGGTACCAACATGATCGGTTCTCCAGAGGCTCCCCACTAGGGCATTAATATGCCTAACTCTCCAGGGAACCCCTAATAGGGTGCCAATTATCCTGACTCTCCACAAGACTCATTTGGGCACCAATCCACCCAAGTATCCCACCATGTGTTACACCTATCTTTCAAGTCATTTCAATTATAGATCCCATGTTTACCCCTATAAGAGATCCTTACCTAATTCTCAAAGGTGATACTAAGGTACCCATTTATCTAGGTATCTCATTTAGGTTGACACATTACATACAAGGCCTATCAAACATGGAACCCAAGTTTTCCTAAAAATTATTTTTATCCATCCTTAAAGGCAATATATAGGTTCCCAATTTTCCTAGGACACTTACTTGGGATAAATTGTCTCTCAAAGAGACTATTCTAAGGAATTTTTACCCAGTTTGAACTTTTTAAAATCCTCATTCATCTAGGCCTCCTCCATGACTACCTAATGTACATGATTTATCCATTGTACACACTTTTGTGTTTTTTTTCAATCATTTTTTCTCTTGAAAATGAGTTACCCACTAGTTTTAATCCATAATCGATAGGGTCCTTAGGGTATAGTAAATCATGTACCAACTTGATGACTAGAATCCCTCCTATCTGGGAACTAATGGGATTTATCCTCGATCAAGATACCCATCATGGATGATCTAAACTAGTTTCCACATCTCTCAAGAATTCAATCAATTTAATTTTGTACAGTTAATTATCTATACATGTATTGAGCCTCTAACCTAGTATAAGCTCCATCCAGAATAGGATTCTTATGTGTAAATCACACACCAAACCATATCTAGTTACCTTTAACCTAGTAGTCCATTACATGACTTTAAAATGATTATAATAGGTCCTATTTTCATAAAAATAAACTATAAAACACTATTGGACATAGGAACATGACCTTAAAAGGAACATCATCGATCATGGATACACAACTTTAAAAGGCTCCATAATGGTCTTTATCACCTGACTTAAAAGTTATGGAATTCCTCATTAAATAGAACTGAACTATATGGGATTTGATTCCCTTTATGGGGATGTATAGGAAACCCCTTTTACGGGCTCAATAAAAACCCCAAAACAATTATCTCTTCCCTATATGGTGATTATTTTTAGAGTGATCAACTATATTGATTTAAACCATAACACAACCATTCAATAAGGGATAAGATGAGGAACCCCTCATACATGTTCTCAATGAATTCATGGTATGAATTGATCATTTTAAAAACAAAGGTAACCAATATTATTATTAATAATGATTTTATAAATATATATTAAATGTATGTCAGAGTACGATATTAGACAACAATATAATTTTTTGGATGAGTTAACCTACCATCCTCTTAGTTTCAATCCATAACACCGTAAGCTTGGCTAACTCGTATTAAAATATGATCACCTTTGTAAAGTTTATTTGTAAATAACATTTAAATGAAAAAATCAAAAATAAAGATCATTACTTTACATGAGGAAAATTTTAACCCTTTCTCTTTCCTTCTTAAAGGAGTATAAATATCCTTGAAATATATAATATACTTAGATAAAAAGATTCATTAAGGATACTACTCTTTTAAAGAACAAATATTTAGAGGAAATGGTATCAAATAAAGAAATGAACATAGAATATGGAATAAGGATAACACATTAGATAGTTCCAATTCTAACGTTAGACTTAGAAGTCATATGATATGCTATAAATAATCACCCAAATTCAAGATGCATTAGAGATTTTCCACTAAAATGAGTCTTAATTCACATTTTGATATGACCATAAGAAGGTTTATTCCTTACCATATTCTCTTGGGGATGATATCCCATAAATTTTGATACATTGAACCACTAACAAGATCCTTTTAGATCCATAAAACCATCCCCATTCCTTTTTATGAGAGTTTATCCCTTAAAATATTTGAATGTGGATGATCAAACCATATGTATGAATAATATTTATAATATACTATTAAGATAACTTAGATTGATCTATATTTCCACATTAATAACACATAATAGGTCTACTTACCACTATAAATGAAGTAAAATTATATTATCACCTTTCACCACCACTACTTCCCTACCAGAACTCACATCACTTCCATTTCTTTCCAGATAAAAAATTTTCATTACCACCAGTTGAACAAGGAACACTATACATTTTAGATAGTATTTTTGGCCCATATCCATCATTACAACCCTATTGCACATCTCTATATAAAAATTCAATAATAAAAAAAGAAAATTTGATCTAATGTTAGGTAAATGAACCATTTAAAAACATCGAATCTTCAAAGTGTTATTAATGAAAATATTTTCTAAAAACTAAAGTAACATAGTAAACCAGATCGTATATTATATAATTTTTTGGATATACTATGGAAGATATAAAAATACCATTATTTCAATGACTTCATTCTTTTAGGATAATACCATTGTGTGAATATGGTCATGGAGTGATTCCAAGATAGATCCTTATGAAACTTGGTCCATGCTATGGATTCCCAACATTTTCCACTCAGAGCCTTAATCTTGAATATGGTGAATTTAAAATTAGATGAATCTAGATTTTTTATAAATTAAAATATCCTATCAATATTCTCCAAACACTCCTATGTCTCTTGAGGATATTTATCATCTTAGAATACACGAGGATTATGTTTTTGAAATTCTTGAGTCTTATCACTGACTTGAGTTGGGCTAGGATCAACTCCTCATTATAGTTCATAGATAATTGAAAAAACTAAATTTACTAATATCTAAGTAAGAGGGGTTTGTCTTGTGAAAATCTATTTATACCTCCCTATAGAGGTTGAACTGGTTCCCTTTTAGGGATAAGAATCTCTAAATTCTAAAAAAATTAAAAACTCATTCATGATACATAAAAAAATATAAAACATTTTAAAAAACATAAATCAATTCATAACTAGATAAAATCATATCACTAATATATGATGTCTCATAAAAACATTAGAAATAGATCATAATTACACATAAAAGAATCTTAAAAAAATAATAAATTCTCATATAGATTATAAAAACTCATAATAGAAAAAAATAAATTTGAAATAAGAGTTTCTAAAAATGTACAGTTAGAATATATGATCTTTAGATCATGTGTCAAACCATGCATCACCAACTGAATTCCTTAAATAAGCTTTTATGGTCCAAATAAATGGTGTTCAGGTATGTGCATCATGATCATGCGATATGTAAATTTTCCCATTATCCACACTAAATCCTAGAGTTTCTTTACAACATTAGAAATAGATAATAATTACACATAAAATAATCCTAAATAAACCATAAATTCTCATATAGATTATGAAAAATCATAATAGAAAAAAATAAATTTTAAATAAGAGTTTCTAAAAATGAACTATTAGAATAGATGATATTTAGATCATGTGTCAAGCCATGCATCACCCACTGAATTATTTAAATATCCTTGTCTAGTCCAAATAAACGTTCTTCAGGTATGTTCATCATGATCATGCAATATGTAAATTTTCCCATTATCCACACTAAATCCTAGAGTTTCTTAACAACATTAGAAATAGATCATAATTACACATAAAAAATCCTAAATGAACCCTAAATTATCATATATATTATGAAAAATCATAATAGAAAAAAATAAATTTGAAATAAGAGTTTCTAAAAAAGAACAGTTAGAATATATTATCTTTATATCATGTGTCAAAACATACAACACCCACTGAATTCCTTAAATATCCTTGTCTGGTCCAAATAAACGGTCTTCAGGTATATTCATCATGATCATGAAATATGTAAATTTTCCCATTATCCGCACTAACTCCTATAGTTTCTCATAATAAATAACATTGATTTAAGATAAATCATAATATAAATTAATCAAATCAAATAAATTGAAAAACCATTGATAACATAAATATTATACCAAAATACACTCCCTTACATCTGATGGTAACTCAAGGAACATTACTAAAAATGTTGTCTAAACACTTATTTTCAAAATAAAAATTGAGTTTTGATAATACTATATCCCATATATCCTTACCCTCCCAAATAATATATTTAAAAGAATATCTAATAACATTTTTTTGATGAATTGACATAAATCATCCAAACCCAATAGTTGAACCAGTGTCTCCACACAGTCTAAAGAGAAATCCTAATTGCCATAGGTTGGTTTTAGTGATAATGAAATCAAAAATATATTTTAATAATGATTTTTCCCTATTTAAAATAAAATGGACTATTAGAACAAAGGTTATTCATGAAAAAGAACATTAAAACTAAGGTTATTCATGTATAGATAATATTAGTTTGATGAGTTAGTTTCTAAGTCATAGTTTCAAAGTATCATATTTTTTATCATCCCAATACTATAAATTTAGTGAAAGTAAAGGTATTTCAAATTTTGTGAAGTGTGAATAAAATTATACGAGTCTTGTAAAGGTTTAAATAATTTTTAGTTGAAAGGGGAATTAACAACATCGTAATAGTGTCAACCATTCTGTAGTTGGGACAACTATGATGAGATATAAATATTATGACTGTGTTAAAGGCCTTTTATTTTTTAATTTCTATATAATCCATAATATAGTGAATTTCATTATGGTGAAAGTCTTGGTTTTATGAAAAATGTATGAAAACAAATGATATATGATTATGGTGTTTAGTAGAGTATTTATCATGGTTCTTATTTGTGATTTAAAAATAAGGAGATAAAGATGAACACACCATAGATTATACCATGTTAAGTTTGGAGTTTTAAAAATCATTGTATTCGCTGAGGAGGCCTACAATTTGAATGGTTTTCATTATATTCTAAAGAAAAATGGTGATATAAGGAAGTCTACATGAATTTTTCATGGGAGTCATATTTATAGATTGAATTGAATAATAACACTTTGTGGTTTATAGAGAACCACATAATAATGAGTTAATATTAAAATATTTTTAAGTTTTAAATATTTAGAACACTCATGAATTTTGAATTGAAATCTTATGATTTTTGGGACCAGGATACAACCTGGTGTTAAACCATGCTGTGGTGGGGGGTGGTAATGCCATGACATAGGAGGGAGTTGAAATTTTAATTAATTTGGATTATTTGAGTTATGTATGAGATAAATATTTTAATATTAAATTTAAATAATTTTAAAAGGATTAATTTGAGGGACAATAAGGGATCGACCCAATTGTTTTAGTGGAGAATGTTTTTGAAATAAAAATAGATGATATTTGAGATATTTTGAGGTAAAAGGAATTATAGATTTTTTGGGAGAGTATTACTACATCTAGAATTCTTAGAGAGGAGTAGATTCTATTGTGAATTTATTTTATGATCTAAAATTGATCAAAAGGATTGATCTTTATAGGACAACACTCTTTCTAATTTTTGTTTGATTATTTTATTCAAATTTTTATGAGTGTGACATGTGCTTAATTTAGAATTCTTTTCACTTTATTAAAGCAGTGAATGCATGTGAATAAAGATATAGTGGAACTTATTTTGGTAATGGGATTTTATTAAACTTTATAATCACATATAGTACATAGCGATATACTTGTTATATCAATACATTATTATTTAATTCTCCTTAGATTAACCCTTTATGATGAACAAAGTAAGATCACAATTTAGTGTGTATTTTAAAATATTTAGATGTGTGGTTGGTTTTGAAAAGTTTATATCATTATTTATAACTTGAGAAATATATTATTTTGGATTTATAAAGAAATTTCACACCCTAATTCACCCCCCTTTTAAGGTCTATTTTAGGCTTATGGTTATGGAAAGTGGCATCAAAGTAATAAGGTTATTTCTAATGAATCTATCCTGAAAGTAGTTTAGATATAGATAATGTTTTCAATGTTAAATAGAGTCTATTTATCAATGTTTAATATTATTATATTTTAAAAAATTATATGATAGCACATCTATGATCTCTTGAGTTTAATGTTTTTGTTATTTCTATATACGAAATGAACATTAGTGATCCTTTAAACTTGTATTTGATTGAATTATAAAATAATTTTCCCGATACTAATAAAAATAAATATAATTACTTATTTATATCATTTAAAAATAAAATTTACAATAAATTTATGGGCTACACATTCATAAAGGCCATTTGAGAGAGGTTGTATACTATATAACAAGTTGAAAGAAGAGAAGTTTCTAATATTGCACAAAAAGTTTGATGATTTGAAGCTGTAACTAAGTAAAAATATTTACGATTTATTCAACTAAATAATTTAGGTTATTGGATCCAATAATTGACTTGGCGAGGAGATAAAATATGTGGAGATAATAAAGATAATCGTGTGTTTATTTTAACCCTATTATATTCTACAGGTTTTGGTGTTAGAGGAAAGAAATATTGTGGAGATTTATCTCAATGATTAATAATGTATCTTGGTTGTGGATGGGTTTCATGTGAAGAAGAAAGAGATATTATTATATTCATACAAGGATTTAAATTAAAATAAAGGGGAAAACCTAATATCAATGAGAGTATATGACATGATCCAACCCATCGGGTCCCCTCCTCAGCCGGTGGTGAGTCGAGTGTGCCACCCCAAGCTCGCCTCTTGTAGGATAGTGGATGATGACTAGAACCAAGGAGGAAAAAGTAAACATGGGAGGACTTATCCAATAAAATTTTCAAATGAATCGATCATAAAATATCTATAAAATCTCATCCATATATAAATACACAACTATAATAAATAAAAACATACATCCAAACTCACTATACATATCAAAGGAATATAGTAGAAATTCCAATACAAAATGGGGGGGAAACAATACAAGGCTCTACAAAAAACCTTAATTAACTAGGAATAAGGGAATAACCATGCCGTGCCATATCTAATAGGAAGCACTAAAATCTAGGAGCCCCCACCAGGCTCCACTAAGCTCCAGCCATGTTATTTTTGTGCCTACCAAGGTCACCACCAACCTATGTGCTGATTGCACAAACATAACATGTTTGGGCATAGGGATCGTGAATGGGTGAGTATAAAAATATGCACTAGGATTCCATGTATCCATAAAATTTCCTTGATAAATAATTTATCTCACAACTTATGGATGAACCATATGGCCACCCAACTCTAGGAAATATAGGATAACACAAGACAAGGAAGAAGTTATAGCTTCACTTCCCAGTAAAACACTAAACCCAAAGATCATAGAGGAACAAAGGATAATCTGATAGTCAACATACACCATGGAAAAGGGACCTATAATTACACCTCACATATGATGGAAAAAATAACTACTCAACAAACACCTTCAATGCAGTCAAAACACATAGGGCCACATGAGGGGAAATCACAACACCTAAAACAACATATCTTAATATTGGGATCTAGTCAAGAAGATCTAAAATAAAGGGGTTCAACATCTATGAGGCACTCCACAAACTCTAGCCATCATCACCAGACTATAATGTAGATTGACTAACTGAACCCATCAACATATTGTTATTTCCAAAACACTGCCTCCATCCACTGTAGGCCCACCTAAACACTTCACACTCAGATCCAATCACTGATAGTCTGATTGAAGTGTAAATATTTCACCATGATGGTAATATGATTACTATGAGGATATCAATCCCATAGATGGGAGTTCCACACCATGTTCCATAGGGGAGTTCCTCACCCCATCTTATAAGAGGTAATACACAACCCCATAACCTATCCAGGACCAAGGGATGTCCTGCACCCCAAGCATACCTTAAGGGGGAAAGACAAACCAACTTCAATGTAAATCCACACCCACTCAGCTTAGGTCTAATAGAGAGGTTCAATATAGGGTAATCAAGAGAAAACTATGCACTTAAAGTCCCCAATAACCCAAACCTATCTACACAACATGAATACCACTTCCATCACACTACTGATCCAATACCGCCACTATAAAACCCATGCCTCACTTTAGCACAAAATAGTTTGAGGAAAATAACATCTCTATCAATCAATGGGTCATCCCAATCCTCAAGGGTCCTTTAAGTTACTATTGAATATAATATTTATATCACTCCCCAAACTTCTAAATGAGTACTAACTTAAACACTAACCACATAACGAACAACTCACTATATGAAGAGAGCTTCCAAGAAATTACGTAGAATGGAGGACCTATACCATACATAATCTAGGGAAGAATTACCTCCATTAGAAAAAATGTATCACTCGCACCTAGATAATGATGATAGCCCAAGGGTGTACTCACAATACATATCTAAACCAACATTTAATCATTATCACTATAACCCTATATCCAATGATAGGAGATTTCTAGAATGTTCTATAACCACTACTCTCTATCTTCTACAATTGTATACTCAGAAATACAAGAGAATGATAGAGATATGGAGATAAATTTAAAGTATAACTATCATCCATTATGTAGAATAAAAATAGTGTCCCCAATGTATTGGGAGGAATTACCAACTTCCCGTCCTATTTTTAGAACTACATGCAACTTATCTATCTTTGAGGTGCACAAGAATGAGGTAATTACCTAAAGCTCTATGTTTGAATATAACTTCCTTCATCTACTCTGTTTCATTGAGGGAATTTCTAAATACTATCTTGAACACCTATATTCCAAACTCTTCTATCATCTAATGAACCAGAATCAGTAAAAAATCCTATATAACACCAATGTCTATATACTCATGAGGACCCACATACTATAGAGTTTGAATGCTGACAAGGGGGTTTATTACCCTCACACCTGACCAAGATCATCACTTGGATCCCAACATCATATCCATATGGATAAAATCCACAAACAACTATGAATTATCTCTCAAATATCCTCTAATAAAAATAAATACCCCATCATCGTGTTCTACATAGAAAGATACATGGAATGAACTAATTTTATAAATTCGATTCCTGGGTGACAAATCATGCCAAATACGCTAAGAGAAAATCACAAAATTTGTACCTTAGGGTATATAGTGTGTACACCCAAAAAACCACTATAAGAATTTACCTTTACTCGACTCAATGTGTACTTCCCAAATGCATGGTGTACCATAAGGAACACTTGATGTGTAATTCAGATGGGGTATCAAGTTATGTAACCTACCCAAGCTATGTTGTGTAACCCTAAATGGCATGTACTTTACACACCATATACCTCACATGAGATGTATGGTCATGTACATGGCCACAAATTAGGCCATGTACCCAAATTTCCTACATGACATATCTATATAGAAAACACACCATGTGGCCTCTATACCTAACCTAAGATTCATTGATAATATACACTACAAACTATACACCGTGTGATCAGGATTTCTAGATGCCAACCCCTCTATGAACTGCTTAATCCACCCGATCGACTACAAATCACCCTTCCATGGGACATTATCTACCCTGAAGCAACCAAAATCCCCAAATAATAAAGAAAAATAACAAAAAATCAAGGAAAATGTGGAAATTGAAATAAAAAGCCCTATCTTTTAATGAACCTATAAAGCTTAGGGACAAATTATATGATATATCACTACTAAAACTTGTTCAAGATCCTGTTAGCCTCATTGTATGAATCCATATTATCTGTATCCCTTTTTCTCGCTTAGGTCTAACAATTTTAATGAGTAGAAGGATTTCCTTCCTCCCATGTGAATAGTGGGAGAGAATAGGGGAGAGTGGAAATAAAAAATAAAAATAAAACAAAATACTCATAAAAGTAGATATCAGCATTCATGCTCACATTCTCAATAAAGAAGTAATATTTCTTATTCGAATCATTGTTTAGGAGATATGGATGTTCATTATTATGAAAATAAATAATATTGATTAATTAAATATTAATTATTCTGAAAATATTCTCATCTCAAAAATCCCCCAAATTCAATCCCAAGGACACCAATCACACCCTAAGAACAATATAACCATCAAAAAATATTTATGGGGTCATTTTTAGGGAAAATTTTATTTAACCCTTCTCAAGGGCCTAAGATTTGGAACTCAAATGAGCCACGTTTTCCACATGAGAAAACCAAGGTTGCTGCATCTACCCCACCTTCGAGACTTTTTATTCAGGAAAACAAAAAAACCAAAGAAGCTCTCTAAGAATCCCATAATCCATCCTCATGGGAAAATATAACACCCTATCACATGAGATATTCTATATTCTTAGGGAACAAGAACCCAAAAATGCTCCGAATTCAACCCACTCAGGAATGAATCCCCTTTAGTCCACTTAGATTAATGACATTGCTTCTAATATTCTCATTCCTCCATGAATTCCAATATCCTCAAACCAAAATTGAGGAAGTTCCCAACATAAGTGAAACTTCCCCTTCATGAATCTCATTAATTATTTACACCCAAATCCTAATCCACCAATAGTGGGATTTCCACCAAAGATAACATGAATTGTTGCCACAAACCATCAGTATCACTCAGATTTGGTCGATCTACCAAGGAATTTTCTATGAGGGAATCATTATCCCTACCTTCAAAAAGGGAAACCCTAGACATTATCATACTAGGACACTATAACCACATAAATCTCCACCATTGGGTGTCTCCACAATAGCACTATGGTGACCTACAAGGACTAGCCACCACTACTCATCACTAGCTGACAAAACACACACATTGATTCTATCTAGATCGGGGCATGGGGATATCATTAATCATCCCATACTTAGATTTATAACAATTTAAAGGGAAAATTCATATACCGTTGACATAATCTGGGCTCTCATACAACATATATGACACAATATTTCTCTCCATGATCCATGTTTGACATCAACCCATTACTTAAAAATATATAACCACCATCATAAAGAGAATAAATGTTTTATATATCCCAAGATACCTTTAATAATATCCAACGAATTTATGACTATTCCACAAAGGTGGGCACAAAATGGGGGTGCCCAAGTACCCTCTTAATCAGATACTCAAAAAAGATAAAATCATGCTGTCAAGCCTACCTCAACGTTTGTACATAATCACGATCAGTGATAAGGAATTAATAAAGAACCACTCACATAAATCCATCCTCCATCCAATAAAAAATAATATCATATCATAACATCTACTCTAGATCCTTATAAACTCCTAAAATAATCCATTAACAAAATCTCATCACCTATCTCTCTGTGATCTTATGATACATCTCTTAAATAAAGGACCATACTCTACTCTATAACTATAGGAATGTACCTATAAATTAACTATAGAACACAAATTAAAACATTATAATAAATTAAAGAGATTAATATAATACACAAAACCCTTATCGATGGATCATTATAAAGTTTCACTCTCAACCAAGAGATCAAAACCAAATATCACACACCAAAAAATCTCAAATTAATCACTTAACTATGATGAGGGTATAAAACCTTTATATAAGGCACCTCAGAAGAGGGAGTAACTGACTACACCAATGGTTCACCCCACACAAAAATCTATTAGGGGTACTACAATATAAATGTAGAATAATTATACCCTTTATTTCATTAAACAATGAACTTTAGAGAGGGAGTACCCGCAATATGTCTCATAGGGGATTACAAATCCACTGTAGTATGGGGGAACTATGCCTCATAGATGGAGGACCCTCACCTATTCCCATAGGGTATCATCAACCCCACTATAGTATGGGGGACTAGAACCTCATCAGAACCAAGGAAGTATCAAAACCCATGCCCAAATGGTTGAACCACACTTCACAAATGGTATTCCATGATCTTGTACTTGTGGGGGAGTACCGAACTTCTCAATTTCATATGGGGAACCCATAACTCACCATAATTCACCTAAAATTAGGGAATAATAATCCCAATGGAGGATCCTACACCCCAACATGTCTCTTAGATTGGGGGGGTGGATTTTGACTCCACTAGTAGAGAATATCATGCCCCGAGTATGAGGGGGAGGGGATACCTAACCCTACCCATAAAATGACCTACATATAGATGATTCTAAGACCTATGTAAATAGGGTGGGTGGGGGTATAATAACCCTACATTAAGGATGAGGACACTCTAATCATCATTCCCAAACCTCATCATCATATCTGTTGAAATATATTCTCTAGGAATGAAAACATGTATAATATTGAGAGAATGTTGCCCAAAAATCTTGCACGTCTTCGAGTAATCCCATTTCTCCCATCATCCATATAAGGCACATCTCACAGCTCTTGATAAATCACATCCATGAGAGAAATAAACACCCTCATTATAAGACGACATCCCAAAAAGTAGGATATCACACCACAAAATAAAGAATTCATTGATATATATATGATGCATGGACCCAATAAAATATACCTTACAACGCATTCCCTTTATACTCAAGTTAGTTAATAAATTTTCATATTCCTTGTGTAAAAATTCATCAAACACAATCCCTAGCTAGTTTCCCTAGTCTATCAACTAAACCTTAGAACCTATAAGCATTGTCACCCCATATATCCCAAACAAATCTCATGAGACACCTATCTCTAAACTCTATCCCTATAACCACTATATCTAATACCAATATGATATGACCTAACCCATAAGTCCCCTTATAGGCTAATGGTAAGCCAAGTGTAGCATGCCAATCCCCCCCTCAATAGGCAAGGGGATGGTAACTAGCACTAAGGAGAAAAAAATTACACATTGGAGGAATTTACCTATATAAACTATGCATGTATACATTACCAACCATCTATAAAATCTCATCCACATAGAAATACATAACTGTCCAAAATTAGAAAAATTCATGAAAACTCTTTATATACCCAAAAATTATAAAATAAAATTGCTAGTATAAAAATAAAAAAATGATACAATACCCAACACCCAAAATATAGACAACCAAAAGTGACTAGGAATAAGGGAATCACTAAGTCATGATATTTCTAATCCTAATCATTGAAATCCACAATCCCACACTAGTATCTACTAAGATCTTATCCCGATAGCTCCATACCCACCGAGATCACCACTAACCTACATAGTGTCAACACAGACACAATATGTGCTAGCACAGATATTGTGTATGGGTGAGTATAAAAATATCCAATTGGATACCATGAAATCATAAAAGGGACTCAAGTTGTAGGTCATTTCACAATCAAGGGTCGAACCGTATGACCACTCAACTCTAGGGAATAGGGGATGACACTAGACAAGGAAGAATATATAGTATCAATTTCAAATAAAACACTTAACACACATCTCATAGAGGAAAAAGGATAAGAAAACCACATAGGTATGTTCGAGAGGAAATAAAAACCCTCAAATCACTATATCATAACCAGGGGATCTAATTAGGAAGATACAAAATTGGAGGGGCTCATCGTCCATTAGACACTCCTCATAATCTAATATCATCACTTGATCTTTATATAAGATGACTAGATAAACCCACCAGAATAACATTATTCCTAGAGCAACACTGGTAGCCATTTAAGGCCTACTCAAACACCTTACACTCAAATATCACCAATGATAGTTTGATTGAAGTGGAAATATTATACCATTACGGATATATGATTTCAAAGGATCTACCAACCCCATAAACAATATTCTCACACCTTGTTCCATAGAGGAGTTCCTTACACCGTCCTAAATGAGAGAATACACACCTATTAAACCTTTATATGACTAAGGTAAGTCCTACACTCAAATCCTACTCTATGGGGGAGAGACCAACTAACTCACTACTAGAAATTTAAGCTATAATAACAGGCCTATACCAAAAGCATTAAAACCCATTGGTATAGTTGTAGCTATACCAAGAGTTTGAGAAAACTATTGGTATAGGTGTGGGTTTAGGATACCTATACCAATGGTTTGGTCAAACCATTGGTATATGTGGGCTATTAAAAAAATTATAGTAAGTTTTAATCTCACAACCTCCAGCTTATATTCCAAAAACTTTATCACCCTACTAAACCATATTATATATTTATATATAAATAAATATATATTTGTATGTATGAAAATTATTTTTAATTTTGAATTATGTATTATTATTTATATTATCTCACATATTTTAACACGATATATTATATGTAAATATGTTTAAAATTTTATTTATATAATTAACATTTTATATGAAAATATATACATATATATATATATATACATATATATATACACACACACACAAACACACACATATATATTTATTAAATTATAAATAACACTAAAATTTAAAAAATGTGAAAATTTGAATTCCATAATATCTATATGAATGTAATCCTAGGAAATAAATTTACTATATACTAAAAAAAGAGAATATAACTTGCTCAAGTGAAGTTTAAATTCTATAAAATTTTCAAAAATTAGGGTATCCCAACTAAAATATTAGTTTTTGAGGTTTTTAGGGATTTTTTGAAAAAAATAGCAAAAAGGGTAAATCCAATTGACATGGAATAGATCTCTTCACATGATTTAATTTGACATCTCACAGATCCTAAACAGGAACTCATATCAAAAGTTATGTTCATTTGAAGTTTATGTATCATTTTCAACTTATATTATGAAATTAATTAATTAATTAATTTTTTATATAACTGGCATGTTATTAAATTCCTATTAATCAATTCTAATTAGAAAATTATTGATTAATACTGATTTTTAATAATTTTATAAAAAAATTCCCACAAAATTAATATATATTAATTTTAAATTCTTATTTAACAATATATAAATCATATTTAAGAAATTATATTTTATATATACCACTGTCAATATATTTATATATTAAAATACGTGCAATTATTAAAATAATAATTCATAATTCAAAATTGAAAATTAAATAAATAAATAAATAAATATATATATATATATTTACATATAGATTAACACAAAAGATGTTGTGGTAGAGTGGTAAAGTGTTTGGAATATAACCTGGAGGTCCAAGGATAAAAACTCAGTGTTTCATTTTTTTAATAGGATACCTATACCAACAGTTTGAACAAACCATTGGTATAAGTATTTTTAATTAAATTACCTATGTGAACGATTCATATACCAACAGTTTGGTCAAACCATTGGCATAGGGATTTCCTAACGGAAAATCACCCAACGGTTCGCCAAACTGTTGGTATAGGCTATACCAATGGTTCTAAACCATTTTTATAGCCTATTTTTCTAGTAGCAACCTGCATGTTAGATCTCCACTAACTTAGTCCAGCTTCACTAGAGCTTTTCAATGGAGGGGAACTAGAAGAACCCTTTGCATCGTGGGCCCCCAAGCACCCAAACCTATATATTCAGCTAGAATACCACTACCATCAAACTACTAATTCAATACCACTGTTAGGAAAACCCATAGCTCATCACATTAAAAAATAGATTGAGGAGAATAACATCTCCTTCCATGAATGGGTTGGCCCACTCCTCTAGGGACCTCTAAGTTATCGGTATTTCTAATAGGGTTTTCTCTCCCTAAAAGTCTAAGGGAGTATTAACTTGAACACATCCCATGTAATAAATAACTCATTCCACGGAGAGATCTTCTAGGAAAACACATAGAATAGAGAACCTTCACCCTATATTTTTTATGGTAGAATTTACTATATCAATAAAAAGGATAACACACACCATGATAACAATGCTAGCCTAAGGGAGTATTCAAAATGTGGTTTTGAATAACTCTCGACTCATAGTAATGAGAACCTTGGGTTCAATTAATGGAATAATTGAGAATGTTCTAAAAACTACACTCACCATCTCTCATAAAATCACATTGGGTAATACAAGAAAGAGAGAGAGAGATAGAGAGAGATAGAGAGAGAGGGTAAATACTACCCACCTTATAGATTATCCACATGGGTTCTAACATAATGAGAGAAACAACAAACTCACTATACACTCACTACCACTCTCAGGTTCATGGGAATGAGGGAATTAACTCAATGTATATGTATAAATATGTGTCCTTTTAGATACCCTACTTCTTAGAGGGAATTAATGAAGACTTTTCCAAACACCTTCATTTGTGAATCCTCTATCCTTTAATGTACCACAATTGAAAAAAATTCATAGATAACACCAATCTCTATTTACTCCTGAGGGTCCCTACACCACAGCATATTAATGTTGATAAGGGGGTTTACCGCCCTTGTTTGACCCTTTGTGAGATAGTTGTTTTAATAATCACAACTCATGCCATTTTAAAAATCATGATAATTAATACATTATATTTTAACTACCATTAACCATGTCAATAAATATTTATAAATGAATAAATTATGTCACATAGTATAATACATTTCAATAAGTCAATAAATTATGGATATTTATGATTTAATATACTTGAAAGTGTATATTTACATGTAATTATGAATTTCACTTAATATGATGATATTCTGTATAAGATAGGCAATTTTTAATTTTTTCAATGTCCCTGACACTGATAGTTCAAAGGAGTCACTGATGGCTGACTCACCGATGAGGACTCACCAACCAAAGAAGACACTGATACAGGACTCAAAGACAGAATAAACGTCACACCGATAGTTCAAGTGACTCACTAATAGGCGACTCACTAATGGGAAATGCACCATTTTTCAAATAACTTACCAATGGATGGGTCACTGATGGGAGACACACTGATAGTTCAAAATGAGTCACCGATGATGACTCACTGATGCTCGAATAGATCGATAGAACAAATGACTCATTGATGCCCAGAGTCACCAATACTGATGGAAAGGACTCACTGATACACAGAGTCACCGATGCCGACAGACCGATGATGATAGACTGATGTTGACGGAAAATTGCTGAGAAACTGATTCCAATGACTCACCGATACTTATGACTCACCGATAGTCATAAAAACTATTTTTATTTTATTAATTCAAATTTATATCTGACGTTCATATTTAGAAAAATTAATGTTTCTAACATTATTTAATGTTGCCTGTAGGATATTTAGGAGACAGTACAAGGTACATGCATGTGGGGTGATCATTATGCCTGATGAACCTCAAAGTATAAAATAATTACAAGATGGACCATTCAAAAGGGTGAAGGTAGAAAAAAATAAGAAAACCCAAGAACTCCTGTAACTCTCGAGCATACTTAAAAAATCCAAGAACCCAAAAGGAAGAACATATGGGGTGATAAAGAAGTCAAAAAAAACCTGCTGAGCTAACCTAAACATCTTTCAAACAACAAGTTGAACATATCATACTCCTGGAATGAATAACACAAGGCTACGACACTCGATTTTGGAGACAACTTCCATAAGAGGACTCGAACTTCAATTCCACTACATCAAATGAGTCCATAGCTACACTGCATAACACAATTATACTTTTAAAACTTACTCTACATATTTACCTCTATTGTGTTCATTTATTTAATTTTTTGAGAAGTGTGTGCATCTATCTATTACACACACTAACTCTTATGCATAACTAGAGAATACTTGATATCCTCAAATTCACACTCTATTTATCCTTTTATGTCCCACGTAGAACTATGGAAGAGGTCAAGTGTGACCTATTTTCTATTTTCTCATGAAAAAATGTTGTAGAGGTCAAGTGTGACCTGGACAGCCTTGTGATCTGTTGTGAACCCCGATCCAGGGTGTGGATCAATATTGTTTCTTAATTTAAACTGTTTTGTGGTAGGTGATCACCAAGTGGAGAGGAATACATCTTAGATTGAAACTGAATATCTTGTTTTAAAATCTATTATGTCATTTTTTATTTATTTTTACTGTATTATAACATATTTCATTCAAACAAACTGAAACTCTGATAGTGAGTTTAACAAGTGTTTATAACTATTTTGAACCAGTTGGTTTGTTTCAAAAGTTGTATTAATCTTTAGATTAGTATAGATAAGAACTAATCAATCTATCGAGAAATTAATTGAACATTCAAGACTCTTATAAATTCCATACAAAATGACTTAGATTTTATTTTGATTTAGAGAAATTTTTAAAGAACCATTTTTTAATATTTTTTTATAGATACTCAATTCACCCCCTATTGAGTACTCTACTATGACCAACATTTGGTATCAAAGGAGTTTAGAAATTTTTTAGTTTTCAATGATTTTTTAAAAATTTCAATTGTGATTATAGTTTCATTTCAAATATATTAAAATTTATGTTATTTATAAATTTTTATCTCTTTGAAATATTTTTCAAAGTTGAATTATGGAAAATATATTAGAATGATCTGGTGAGAATAGACTACCTTTTTTCAATGGAACAAATTATTCATAGTAGAAACTTAAAATGAAAATACATTTAGAAACCATGAGATTTAAAATCTGGACTGCTATTGAAAGTAAATATGAAATCCCTAAAACTGCTAGAAACACTTGGGATGAAGCTACCAAGACTACCTATAATAATAACTGTAAAGAAATTAATGATTTATATTGTGCACTAGGATATGAAGAATTTAATCGTATTTCAGCTTGTAAAACTACTCATGACATTTGGGAAAATTTGTCTGTTTCCAATGAGGGAACAAATTATGTGAAGGAGATGAGATTAAATACTTATACTATTAAATATGAAAATTTTATAATGAATCCTGATGAATCTATTTCTGATATGTATCTTAGTTTCAATGAAATTGTGAACACCATGATTTCTTTAAGAAGAGTTGTCACAAAAAAGGAGTAGATCATGAGGATTCTATGATGCTTACCAGAGAGATGGCGAGGGACATCAGTCTCCATAAGAGAATCATGTGACATTGAAAAAATTATAGTGAAGGAACTAATTGGAAAATTAATGATGTATAAAGAGGAACTAAAGGTGAATCAAGAGGAGAAAGATCCAATGATAAAATTTGTAGCCTTCAATACTACCACTTCCAAAATAAAATAAAAAGAGAAATTTTAAGCTATTGTTGAGAGAACAAGTAGTGAAGAATCATATTCATACAATAATGAGGAAATGGATCTATTGGCCCGAAGATTTATGAAATTCTATAGGAAGAAAAAGTTATTCAAGAAACCAAACATTAAAGGAAAATATGAAAACAAAGGTAATTGGAAAAAGGATTAGAAGAAGCCTAAAAAATAAAAAGAATTTTTTTTCTATGAATGAAAAAGAAAATAGCATGTCAAAGATGACTGTCCTAAATTAAAGTATAAAAAGAGGTATGAGAATAAAGATAGGAAATATAAGAAAGCATTAAATTCCACCTGGAGTGCATCTGAGGACAACTACAGTAAACCTGCTTCTTCTCATAATGAGAAAGAATATATGAAAAACATATTCTTTATAACAAATACCTTAGAGTTTCTCTTAAATTCTCATATACCTAATGACTATTATTCTAGAGATGAATCTGAATATGAGAATATGATAAGTGATAAACTATTTGAATACTATGACATGCTAGAAGAGACATGTAATAAGATAAAAGAAAAATATAAGTCTTTAACGAAACAAAATGATCTTACTATAACTATTAAGTCTGAACTTACTATTGAAAATGAAAATAATGCTCAACTGATCAAAGAAAAAAATGAGTTAAAAATTTATAATGAGCAATTGAAGAAGAATTTAGAAAATTTTAACAATGGAAAAAATATTCTTACTAAAATTATTGGTAAAAAGATATCTATTAAGTACACTTCAATTATTTTATATCATCCTGGACAAAGAAATTTATCAAAAACACATTTCATGACAAAGTTTGGAAAATTTGATTCTTTTCCCAAAAAACACAATTTTACAGCAAGTTCCAGTTCTAAAAAATATTTTACTGCATCAAGTTTTTCTGGACCTAATAAAATTTATTTTTCAAATAATTCACAATATATATATAGGAAACTCATACGACAATTTTGGGTTCCTAAATACTTTATTACTAATGTGTATGGACCCATAAAAATATGGCTACCAAAATCTTTTCTTGGATAATTTTTTTGTAGGTAAACTTCCTAAAGAGTTCTAGTAGAAATATTTGGTACTTAGATAGTGGATGTTCAAGACACATGATAGGAGAATAATAAATCTTCTAGAGTCTCATAAAAATTGATGGAGGGCATGTCACATTTGGTGATAATGGTAAAGGAAAAATCATCGACTTAGGCCAGATTGGTAATCCTAACTCTATTTTAATTTCCAAAGTAATTTATGTTGATGGATTAAATTATAACTATCTTAGCATATCTCAACTATGTGATGATGGATTCAATTTAAAATTCAAAAATGATTCATTCCATGTTTTTTATTCCAAGAATAACTTATTATTTATTATTCCTAGAAATGATAATGTATATGCTATAAACTTAGACACACTAGCATCACATAATGTTTCGTGTCTAAATGCCTTTCAAAAAGAGTCTTGGATCTAGCACAGAAGACTAGGAAATTTTAATGTACACTCCCTTAAAAAATTAAACAGAAAAGGTTTAGTTAAAGAACTTCCCAAAATAGAGTTTCCAGACAATAGAGTGTGTAATACTTGTCAAAAGGGAAAGCAACATAAAATCTCTTTCAAAGCAAAGAAAGAAGTTATAAATTCTCAACCTATCACATTGGTTAACATGGAATTTTTTGAACCATATAGAGTTTCAAGTCTCAATGAGAAGAACTATGTTTATTTTCTTGTATATGACTTCTCTAGGTATACTTATACCTTTTTCTTAGCTCATAAAAGTGAAGCTTTCTCTCATTTTACCAAGTATGTCAGGACTGTAGAAAATCTTAGTGGGATTAAAAATAAACACTTAAGAATTGATCATGGTTTTGAGTTTGAAAATAAATACTTTGAATCTTTTTTCTCATAAAATGGCTATAGTCATAACTTCTATTCCCCTAGGACACCTCAATAGAATGATGTAGTAGAAAAAAGAAATAGAACCCTATAGGAAATTGCTTAAACAATGCTCAATGAATATGACCTGCCATTTTTTTTTGGGGGTTGAAGTTGTTAATATAACTTGTTATATAATAAATCAAGTCTTAATTAGACCTATCCTTAAGAAAAATCCGTATGAGTTGTGGAATAATAGGATCCCCAAGTTAAATTATTTTAAAGTGTTTGGATGTAAAGTTTATACTCTTATCACTAAAGATATTCTATATAAATTTTCCTCAAAAAGTGATGAAAGAATATTCCTTGGATATTCAACATCAAATAAAGATTATAAAGTATTTAATAATAGAACCAAATGTGTGGAAGAATCTGTACATGTCAAGGTTAATGAAATATATCCACATGAACCTAAGACCACATTAGAAAATCATGAAGAGGATATATTAAATCTAGACATTAATGATAAACCTTCTAACCATACTATAAGGTAATCTATTAAAACTTCCAATTCATGAAATTATCCAAATTCTATCCATAATGAACCAGAACCAACCGGTGAACCTGAAATAACTAGTCCTAATTTTACTAGACCAACTAGGACCCTTAAAAAGCATCCCTTAGATGTTGTAGTTGGACATTTAGAAAGAGGAACACAAACTAGGGATTATTTGAGAAGTTAGGTTGAAAATCAATAATTATTTTCACAACTTGAACATAAAAATATCAATGATTCAATCAATGATGAATTTTGGGTGATGGATATGCAAGAAGAGCTTAATCAGTTTGAGAAAAATAAATTCTAGAATCTTATTGATAGAACGAAAGATACCTTGACCATAAGAACTAAATTGGTGTTTAGGAATAAAGTAGATGAAGTTGGAAATATAGTTAGAAACAAATCTAGGTTGTTCTCACAAGGCTATAATCAAGAATAAGGAATTGATTGTGAAGATACATTTGCACTTGTAGCTAGGATTTAATCCATTAGAATCTTACTTTACTATGCAACACACTTGGATTTCAAAATTTATCAAATGGATGTCAAAAGTGCATTCTTAAATGGTTATATAATTGAGGTTGTTTTTGTTGAACAACCACCAGGTTTTACAAATCCGCTTCTTCCAAATCATGTTTTCAAATTATCTAAATCCTTATATGGTTTGAAACAAGCTCCAAAAGCTTGGTATGATAGGTTAAGTAACTTTCTTATTTATAAAGGTTTTACAAAAGGATTTTCAGATCCTAAATTATTTATAAAAATTGTTTCTAAAGATGTTTTAATAGCTCAAATATATGTAGATGATATTATTATTTGTTCTTCTAAAAAAAATTTATGCAATGATTTTTCAAAAATTATGAAAAGTGAGTTTGAAATGAGTTTGATGGGTGAAATTAAATATTTTCTTGGATTTCAAATATTTCAGAACAAATAAGGTATTATTATAAATCAAATTAAATATACTAAATATATTTTTAAAATATATGTATTTGATAGCATTAAGAGTGGTGAAATACCTATGAGTTCTACTTGTAAGCTAGATCTTGATGAAAATGGAAAATCTGTTGATCAAACTGCTTATAAAAGAATGATTGGGAGTTTACTTTACTTAACTGCTAGTAGGCCAGACATCATATTTAGTGTGTGTATGTGTGCAAGATTTCAAGAAAACCCAAAAGAGTCAAATTTAAATGATGTTAAAAGAGTTTTCAAATACCTCAAATATACAACTAATTTAGGATTATTCTACCCTAGAGAACAATATTTTGATATGGTTAGCTATTTTGATACTAAATTTAGTGGATTTAAATTAGATAGAAAGAGAACCTCTGGAACATGTCAATTTTTGGGAAAGTCTCTAGTTTCACGATATAGTAAAAATCAAAATTATGTTGCATTATCAACTACTGAAGCAGAGTACATTGCTGCTGGTAGTTGTTGTGCACAAATTTTGGGGATGAAACATACTTCATTAGACTATGGATTTCAATTTAGACATATCTATATAATTGTGACAATACAAGTGATATTAATATTTCTGAGAATCCAATTTCTCATTCTAGAACAAAACATATTGATGTAAGAGATCACTTTTTGGGAGACCATTATTAAAAAGGTGATCTAACTCTTGAGTTTATTGGGACTGAATATCAACTTTCTAACATTTTCACCAAACCCTTATGCTCTGAGAAAATGAGCTACACCAGACATGAATTAGGAATGAAACATATTTAAATACTATCTGATCTTATCAACTTAGAAAATTATGTTTGTTTGTGAAACTGATCAGGTGAAATTGATCAGTGAAACTGATCAGGTGAAACCGATCAGGTGAAACTGATCAATAAAACCGATTAGGTGAAACCTATCCGGTGAAACCGATCGAGTGAAACCATTTGAATGAAACTAATTGTGTGAAACCGATCATATGAAGCCAATTGTGTAATACTGATCAATTGAGATAGATACTGTTAGTATAAAACTAATACTGATATGGATTTTTTTATCTGTCTGTACCTTTTAAAACAAAATGATATAGTTTTATTATTTTTATTTTACAATTATTATATTTTTTGTATTTATGAAGTGAAATCCCTAAATGATAAAACTAAATTTGTCCACACTTTGACCTTTCACTACCCTCACTCTACCATTTAAACCTTCGACCTTTCAACTCCCTTCATCAGACCCAAACCTTCAGAATGGAGAGAACAAAGCGTGCGATGGAAGGACAAAGTGAATAATCTTTATAAAAACATCAAAAATGGGAATCTAGTAGTGCAAAAGGTTTTGTGAAGCTAGGATTGGGAAGCTGTGTAGTGACTGCTGAGAAGGAAGTGTCTTCCAAGTGGTTGTTGTCGAGCAAGTCTCTCTTGCTGAGAGTTTTGGAATCTTAAGGGTGGATCAGATGGTTTTCAGATAATGAGAGATTTTTCTATCCCTATATGGTACACTATTTCTATATCAACTTGAAAGTGTCTTTGAATGGAGTTTAGGAGGCTCAGATGAAGTCTTTGGTTAAGGGAAAATAAATTTCATTTTCTTCAAAGGAGTGGGCCAAATGCTTAGAGATGACTCATGAGGGGATATATGCTGAGTACCAGGGTAATATTCCACCATTCTCATATTAATTTTCATATTAAAGTGATTTAAAATAATTGACTGGAAATGAGGATTCAAGGGGAGATATTGCTAAAAAATTAGATGGAGAGGCCAGACTACTTTTCAAGTTCATTCATCACCAAATCTTCCCAAGGAAGGGATATTTTTTTGCTTTGAAGTATCCAGATGTTTACCTGATTTATTTGTTGAATAATGGGATGAAAGTGATTTTATATAGGTACCTTATGGTACATATTTATGAGATGATCAAACCCTCTAAGAAGGCACCATGTTTATACTACCTAAGGATGATTTTTTCAATACTAAAGAAGCTAGGTTGTGTGGAGAATGGAGATGAGGTTATCACTACCTGTAGTGGGTTTTTACTGAATAAGGACATCTAAAAAAGAATAAAAATATTTTGGAACCCATGAAAGAGATGTTGGGTAGCAGATGAAGAAAAATTATATGAGGATTATAATCCCATTGATCATCCTACCAGACCAAGGGATCAAGCTGATCCAAGTCTTAAACCTGGTGATCGTGTTGTATATTCAAATGAAGAACAAGGTGATCTTGAGATACCAAGAGAATAGGGGTCTCCTATAGATGATAGGACTGAACCATATATTGCTAAAATCCCTAATAACATGACATATGGACCTGCATGTCCACCTTTAGAATTACCTTCTCGAGAACCATTGTTGGGTGATGAAGATGAGGAAGATACTGAAGTCTCTAGATTGTAAGGATATGTGAGCAATATTAATGGTAATGATGAGAATTATGGTGATGATGATGGGGATGATGAAGGTGATCATGTGAGTGAATCACTAAAAGCAGTACAAGAAGATGTTAGTTTTGGTGGGGAGTCTATACATGGAGAAGATGATAGGGATGATGAAGGTGATCATGTGAGTGAATCACTAAAAGCAGTACAAGAAGATGTTAGTTTTGGTGGGGAGTCTATACATGGAGAAGATGATGAGGCTGATAGGTAGGATGATGTTGATCTCGTTGAACATGATTCTACTAATCATAATGGTCATGCTTATGGATATGATGGCAATGAATATAGACATGACCACCCTGATAATGATGATCAAGGTATCATTCAGGAGCTTAATGATATTATGGATAGAGGATAAGAGGAAGAAGCTAAAGCTCAACCTGTTCCAGTGGCTCAGAATGTGGAGGAGCCTCAAATGGATCAAGTGGTTGGAGTAGCTAGAGTTCAAGTAGAACCTGAAGTTCAGTTAGTACCAGTGCCTTGAAATGTATTCTTGGCTGGAGGACAAGAAGAAGAAGAAGAAGATGAAGTTGAGGATGAGGGAGAGCCTCAAGGTAGGAGAGTGATAATTGATACTATAGAGCCTAGAGATTGGACTTTTTCTGGGGAGTGGAATTGAAATACAGGTTATATCCTGTTTGGGCTTGATTATGACTCATATGAGGAGATGGTTTCTCCTCCTACTCCACAAGCTGACGTGGAACTGATTTCTCCTACTTCACCTATTTTTTCTACCTTTGATGACCATGTTGTACCTTTGATGTCTAGTGACTATATCACCAAGGATGATCTAGAGAAATTCAAGGTGGAAATTTGTGAATATGTGAGATACTCTATTAGAGTCAGAAATGAATCTTCTACTTCTATAAGTATTTAAAAAGTCTATACTGCTAGGATTGAAAGGATAGTGATTCAGGAGATTCAGCCCAACCTAATCACTACAGCTGAGACTATTATTAGAAATAATACAATGCTGAAATAAAAAGTGAAGAGAATGAGTAATGAATTGGAATATATGACCACTGATTTCAAGACCACACTTGGTGGTGTTATGGAGGTTCTTATAAACCCAGTTACACATCTACTGAGTGTAAATTTGAAGTATTTAAAGGAGGATATTAGAAAAATGATTTCTAGTGCATCCAGTTCTAGAGCTACCTGACCTGCTACTGATATGGAGTCATTCAGGACTGTGGTAAGAGAAGATATCAAGAGTATTCAGAATGATTATGACAAAGATAACCTTTAACAGGTGAACAAGAACATATACCTTATTTATAACATGGTGAGATAGTGTACAAATGAGGAATCTGCTACTAAAAAAGAGATCATAGAAAAAGTGGACAAGTATTTTTCCAAAATCTATACCAAGAATGACCTGAATAATAACTTTAAGTACTTGGATAAGAATATCAATATTCCACCAGTGATAGAGGATTTGAAGAGGCAAGTGGGTTAGTTGAAGGATTTTACACCCACTTTTGAAAATTTCAAGGAAAATAAGGAAGATTTGGAAAAGGCTATGCACTATAGGGGTAAAATAATAAAAAAATTATCAATATTTTGAAGATCTACCTACATGTGCAAGCTGAAGCTATCGTGGTCCCTGTAGCTACTTCCATTGGACCTGGTTCCCAACCCCCTGCTCAGATAAAAGTATCTCAAGCCTTATCTCAGATCAATCCAGTTATCAAGGAGTAGACTTGTAACGCCCCGACCCAATTACCCAGAGTCGGTGCATTATTTTAATACATTAGAATGATTACAAGGAATCAAGTCCTGAAGGACTGATCAGTTTAACAGTCTTGGAAAATAGATTACATACATTAACTTTACATTACAATTTCAAAAATAAAACACAACATATATAATTCTTTGAGAACACCATTATTCTCTTTATCTTAACCCTGCATATCAATCATAATACACTTCTTGGAATCCTGGGAAAATAAAACAAAAGAAAGGGGTGAGCTCAGATGCCCAGTAAGGGTAAATAATTTAGTGTAAGCAATAAAATTTTTAGGCAAGATGTGTGATAAAAACAACAGCCTTTTTAAACACAAACTTGAACATAATATGGAAAAAATAAATCAAACATTACCATATAAACATGCACATGGATATTCTACTAGTTGAATAATCATATGTAATAACTAATTTCATAATGAGGTAATGCCTAACGCCGGACATCATTACCACATAGTCAAGGACTTGTGCCAAGAAACTAGTTTGTCTCATGAGACATACCGATGCATCAAGGAGCTATAGTGGGCTCCACCCGCCACTTACTAAGTCCACGACATTCCTCATATGAAAATGTTGAAACATAACATAAACATTCGTATTAAAACTATCATACGAAATGTAAATACATTAACCATAAACCATGAATTTTATAAAAATAGAACATTCACAGTCAAAAATATCATAGCTCATTCAATACAATATTGAAGATTTTATTTATAATAAATCAACCTCAATCAAGAATAATATCCAAAAAGGATGTTGACATAGTTGAAAATAATAATTAAAAACCTTTGAGAAAATATCCTTTTTTTGAAATCATTTAAATGTCACACATTTATAAAGGAAGTCATCTAAAAGATATTTTTGAATCAACGTGTCCCATAACACTTTGAAACTATTGAAAATAATTATTATTTCAAAGCATTCATGTCCATATAAATAAATACATAAAACCATTTTGAAAACATGGACATTAATTAAAAATATTTAGAAAGATAAATCTTTAAAATATTTAAAATTATGATCTTGATAAAGATTACCTTTCAAAAATCCTTAAAATATTCATTTTCAAATCATTTTTATGAAAAATTGACATGGATGATAAAAATTTCCCAATAAATACTTACACATAAACAATCTTGGATAATAATGAGATTGAGGAATTAACCCTTACCTTGCACTTTCCTTTAGTCGAGGGTACGTTTAACCTCCTGTATGAAGATTTTAGTATGTTAGTAAATTATAATAGAACCATATTAATATTTATGATATCATACATGATTCAATTATGAATTTATACTACCCATTTTATAATAATTTCTATGTTTATTTAACATTTCAAATAATAATCGCTTTCTTTATCGTACGTGTTTTACCTTGTTACTCTTGATTGTATCACTTAGATAAATATTTAAATACTTCCAGAATATAAAACCTGATTTATATATCATATATATTTAGAATATAAATACTTATAATATACATATATATGAAATTAAAAACACCATTTATGGAGACGGTAGTCCATATGTATGCATAAACGTTGTTTCTATTTTCATATTGTATTGAACGAAACTAAGTGAATAAGATATATGTAAGATCATATATATATATAGTATCATTATTATGTCATATATTACATACTTATTAGTAATATATATTTTTATAATCGTCGATGAATGGTGAATGTGGAAATGAATCTCATCGCGTCGTGGAGACGGTAATCCGTACGTACGCACGAGCGACAATATCATTATTTTGATATTAAAATAATATATAATTGGATGGTATATCATATATACATAATCATTATCATGTTATATTTATTATTTACATCAATTTCACATCATTATTATACCCATCCAAATAATAATGTATTGAATAACAATTACACCACGACGTGGAGATGGTAAGTCGTACGTACGCACGTATGGTGACATGTTATTCAAAGGATGGATAGAATAATGAATTTGGTTGCACCATATTTGCAATAACATCACAGTATATAGAAGATACTGGAGTTATTATTTTATAATAGAAACAACAAAGAAAAAGGAAGTGGAAGAAGAAAGGAACTTGAAAGAGGTGGTGAGATTTTTACCTCTTCTTCGGGTTCTTCCTTTTGATTTGATCAAAAGGGCTTCATAGGTTGGCTTTATGACCAAAGGAAGGCCTCTAGGATGAAGGTAGGATAGTTGGGAGGATATTTGTGTAGAGTTTGCCTGAGCCAAATGGCTTTGGCGGTGTGAATTTGAGAGAAGGGGAAGTGTCATTTTATAAGAGGGGTGAGGGGAACCTTAGAAAAAAATGAAAATATTATTTTATAATAAATTAATTTTTGGTTTATAATGGATCAAAAATTAATTATTTAAAATCTAAGGTGGTTATGGGTCGAAAAAAGCTCAACCAATAGATTTTAAATAGGTTTAGGTTACCATATTAACCTTAACTTTTAGATTTAACTCTTACTTAAATAGTTTGACATTTACCATGTCTCTTTGTATTTTTATATTATATGGTTAATAAACTTACAATAAAATTCAAATCTAACCCTAATTGGTTCATTAATGTCATATATATTATTATATAAGTCTTTTGGCCGAACCTTAGATTTTTAGGACTATTATATCAACTAATAATATAATATTTGTTTTAAAAACTATTTTTTGTCAATTTTGACACTCTTTGGTATTTGTTTTTTGATAAAATAAGAACAACATGATTAATTAAAAAAAAATACATTGAATCAATCCTAACATGTCATATTCAGATATAAAATACGTTTATATCATAAAAACTTTGAAATTATATTTATTTTACTATTTATAATACCATTTATTTGATTCTTTCACTAATAAGGTAATTAATTCATCATCATTGTGTCATTAATAAATTTAGTTATTTAATATCTAAAAATTATAAATAAAATACCATTATGTAGGAAATATTTTTAGATTTCTAATTAATTTTTATAGTTGAATTTATCTTATGTATAACCCTATATTAAAAATGATTTATTTATTAAACTTTGATTTTAAATCTTTTAACTCTTCTTTGAATAAAATAATAATAAATGTCTTAATCTAATCCATGTGGACCTAAAGGGTCATATTTTATTCCTAAGGTTTCATTTGGTCGAATTATACTTATCCAATAGAATTTTTACATGTGTTAGGGTAATAATAATATCACTTTTACCCTTAATTGCCCAATTTACTTTTAATCGTGGTAAATAAAATTAAAAGGTTACTATTCACCAAAAATTATTTTTATCTTATTGAACCAAATTTTACTCCTTGTTATTAACCGTGTCTTTAATATTTTCGAAATTCAACTCACAGAAGCGGTAAATTTAAGTTTTATGTAAATTTGAAAATGCTCATAGGAGGTGGGTAAAAGACGGTAAAAAGTTCGATAAAATTTTTATATATCTAAAATTTTTATAAACTGAATCCAATGAATTAAATTGAATTTATATAGGTATTATGTATCTATTTTGACATAAAATAAATTTAAATAAAATAAATAATTATTTAAATAAAAAGTCGGTTTAAAACAATAACTCGGTGTTTTTTCACTATTCATCAAAAATTGAAAGTTTTCAGAAAAATACCAAAAATTCACCCTAAGATAATTTTGATATTCCAAATTCAAAAATGAATTCTATTTTACCAATTTCAAAACATATAAGTTTCATTTATTAATTTAAAATTAATTCCCATTGTCAAAACCAAAAGGCGTATTTTAAGAAACAATATCTATCAAAAGATTGACACTTGTTTATATCCAATATCAAAGTGAAATTACTTACAATGACCAGAATTGGATTAAATGGTAAAAATATAATATATTTATACTTTCAAATCATTAAAATCCGTAATTTATAACTATAAATTATTTTGATTAAAAAGTTTTTTTTCAGTTAAAATATAGTATTTTCCACTATTCACCCAAATATGAAAGTTATCAAAAAAACACCAAAATTTTATTGAAACTAAATTCTTATGTCCCGATTATAAAGAAGAAGTTTATTTTTTTAAATATAATATAATTTTTTTTTAAAATATTGGATTTAGAAAAGGTTCACCATTAAAAGGCGGTAAAATTTCATTTTTTTGAAAAATAATTCTTTCATCTGAAAAAAATGAATTGGTTCTCAGATTATGTCTAAGAAACTCATTATACAGATTCTAAAATTATAAGGATTATATAAAGTTCCAAATTCAGTTAATACTATTCATAACCGCTTTTGAACGGCTAGTTTGGTAAGTTGTGGTGCGCTTGAACTCAGTGTGGCGTGTAGTGCAAGTTATTGAATTACTTTGAAGAAATAATGTAATATGAAATCTTGGGGTGTTACATTCTCCCCTACTTCAATAAATTGAATCCTCACAATTTGAAATTTTTCTTCAAAAATAAAATGTTGAAAATAGAAAATACCTTTGTGGGAAAACCCACATCGGAAATTGGGTTAATAAAATTTATTCTTATTAAGAAGAAAAGGGGAATGAAAAAGTCACCACCAAATAATGATCTCAATTAGAAGAACATTGGTGGAAATTATAGACATATAATTGTAGGAAAATGTAAATATTTATAGGGAGTGATTGAGGTCATAAGTCACAAACAATTGTAGAATTGAGGGCATCAAAGCCATCAATCTATGATGATTTAAAATATCATCTGTTAAACAAAACATAAGGTATTAGGAAAACACATTTTTAGTTTTAAGATCTACTACCTAAATTCTAAGAATTAATTTCTTCATAAAATAAGAGAATAAAAAAATATATACTTGACAAGTAGAGTTCCATCCTTTAACTAATTTCGACCAAAAATTCATATTTCACTCTAAAAGATAATAAAACTAAAAAAATATTTTATTTATCCTATTCGTATAGGGTTCCAAAAAAAATGAATTTATAATTCATCTACCAGACACTTTAAAAAAACTACATTATTCAATCCAGGACATCACGTGGGTCAGTGGTAGGTGATACACCCTTGTTTCCCTTTGGTTGTGGGTTCAAGTCTCGTGGCCTTTCCGGACGTGACAGGTTTCCGCCTTACCTTCGGGTTGTCCTTTTATAGAAATCCAAAAATAATCTCAAACTAGACTTATCCAAAATACTTCTTTCCAAAATCACAGTCCAAAATTTATAGGGAAGTTAAACACAATGAAGATCCTTTTTGTCACGTAATAACATGTGAACACCTTCATCATGTATTCTTTTAAAACACTGCAACATCCTGAATTACCATAAAACCTTATTGATTAAATTCATGCTCCCTTATTCATTATAGAATACTAGATATACTCCTTCTATCCAAAAATGTTTTAAACTCAAACAATGATGGAATATACAAATCATTAATCATTTTTAAGGTAGTCAATAATATCCAATATAATTTATCCAAATCAAACATGTATTATTCCAAAATCACTACCTCAGTATTAGAACCAAATTATGGTTTATCTTTCTCTCAACCATATATTTTCCAAAAATTTAACCTGCTATTGAGTCACTTTTCTTGGTTCCACACAATCTCAAGTCCTTAATGAAATAGTATTGCAGTACAATCCTTATATACTCCATAATTATTATAACCAGTACATCGTTGATACAACACTCAAATGACATAATTCTTTAATAACAACATAAGAACTCTATTCATTCCTCTTCAAATGAGGTTGTATCATAACTTGATTATTATCCAATAGCATCATTTAAGGTATAATTTGATGACTGAGACATTGATTCGCGTAGTGTACTAATGCCTTGTAGATGAAGCATTGTGCATTTGAAAAAAGAAAAAAAATCTTACCCTTGCAATCACATACTTGGTGTCCCTTTTCTCCACACTTATAATAAACTCCCATTCCCTTCATGAATTTACCATGGTGATTATTTCCATAGTTATCACATATGGGAAAACCCTTCTTTTCCTTATTCCCTTTATCCATCTTTCTCTCTTTCATCCTTTTCTTCTCTTACTTCCCTTCGAAGCCATAGGACTCATAGAATTCTTTAATTATCTTATTAATACATGATACTATTTATTCATATGTTGAGAATATATGGGAGACTATTTCCCTTCTAAATGTTGGCTTAATACTGTGAAAGATATGATCCTTCTTACTCTTTGGATCATACGTATTGCTGGAGTTCACATTCCTTCTATTGGGCACTATTTCTATACAATGGCATACACTAGGTCAGTTTATGAATCATAATTCATAGTTCCAAACATGTAAAATACCTAATTTAAATTGAAATGTTTATGGATATAATCCATAATCACAAAAATGTTTTCTTTGAGGAGGTATATACTCATAAACCCTTCATAGTGGTTTGTAAAGAAAATGAGAATTATCCTAAGCATATCTCCCAGGAGTGTCGTAACCATGAGTTCAGCAAGGCCCATTTTCGTGCACCAGTTCCCGTTCAAGTCTAGCTCAAAGCGGTGTTTTCGGGTTTTACCACTAGGTACATATGTGCCAGATCCACCTCTACCTGCTCGTATCCCGACATGGATGTATTTTCTTGGAAAACTCACAAAATCTTTACATTACCAAAATTCTAGGAAGTTCTTCTATACCAATCTTCAAAGTCTATCTTAAGGTAATGCACTCTAGTAAGAGTTTATCTAAATCTAGTTTCCAAGGTTATTGCTAAACTTCCTCTAATACCAACTGTAACTCCTCGACCCAGTTACCCAGAGTCGGTGCATTATTTTAATAAATTGGCATGATTACAAGGAATCAAGTCCCAAAGGACCGATCAGTTTAGCAGTCTTGGAAAATAGATTGCATACATTAACTTTACATTACAATTTCAAACATAAAACACAACATAGATAGTTCTTTGAGAATGCCATTATTCCCTTTATCTTAAACCTGCATATCAATCATAATACACTTCTTGGAATCTTGGAAAAATAAAACATAAGAAAGGGGTTAGCTCAGATGCCCAGTAAGGGTAAATAATTTAGCGGAAGCTATAAACTTTTTAGGATAGATGTGTGATAAAAACAACAGCCTTTTTAAACATAAACTTGAACATAATATGTAAAAAATAAATCAAACATTAACATATAAACATGAACATGGTTATTCTACTAGTCGAATAATCACATGTAATAACTAATTTCATAATGAGGGAATGCCTAACGCCGAACATCATTACACATAGTCAAGGCCTTGTGCCAAGACTACAAATAAAATTTTTGTCAATGCCTTATTACAAGACACTAGTTTGTCTCATGAGACCTACCAATGCATCGAGGATCTATAGAGGCCTCCACCCGTCACTTACTAAGCCCACTGTATTCCTCATATGAAAATGTTGAAACATAACATAAACATTCGTATTAAAACTATCATACGAAATGTCAATACATTAACCATAAACAATGAATGGTATAAAAATAACACATTCATAGTAAAACATATCATAGATAATTCAATACAATATTGAAGATTTTATTTATATTAAATCAAAATCAATCAAGAATAATATCCAAAAAGGATGTTGACATAGTTGAAAATAATCATTAAAAACCTTTGAGAAAATATCCTTTTTTTAAAATCATTTAAATGTAACGCATTTATAAAGGAAGTCATTTAAAAGAGATTTTTGAATCAATGTGTCCCATACCACTTTTAAACTATTTAAAATAATTATTATTTCAAAACATTCATGTCTATATAAATAAATACCTAAAACCATTTTGAAAACATGGACATCAATTAAAACTATTTAGAAAGATAAATATTTAAAGCATTTAAAATTCTTATCTTGATAAAGAGTACCTTTCACAAATCCTTAAAATATTCATTTTGAAATCATTTTTATGAAAAATGGACATGGATGATAAAAATGTCCCAGTAAATACTTACACATAAACAATCTCGGATAATAATGAGATTGAGGAATTAACTCTTACCTTGCACTTTCCTTTAGTCAAGAGTATGTTTAACCTCCTGTATGAAGATAGTGGTATGTTATTAAATTATACCAGAACCATTTTAATATTTATGATATCATACATGATTCATTTATGACTTTATACTACCCATTTAATAATAATTTCCATGTTAATTTAACATTTCAGATAATAATCGCTTTCTTTATCGTATGTGTTTTAACTTGTTACTCTTGATTGTATCACTTAGATCAAGATTTAAATACTTCCAGAATATAAAACATGATTTATATATCATATATATTTAGAATATAAATATGTACAATAGACATATATATAAAATTAAAAACAACATTTATGGAGACGGTAGTCCGTACGTACGCATAAACGCTGTTTCCGTTTTCATATCGTATTGAATGGAACTAAGTGAATAAGATATATGTAAGTAAACACACACACATATATATATCTCCAGTAGCATTATTATGTCATATATTTCATACTTATTAGTAATATATATTTTTATAATCGTCCATGAATGGTGAACGTGGAAATGAATCTCATCGCGTCGTGGAGACGGTAATCTGTACGTACGCACGAGCGACAATATCATTCTTTTGATATTAAAATAATATATAATTGGATGGTATATCATATATACAGAATAATTATCATGATATATTTATTATTTACATCAATTACACATCATTATTATACCCATCCAAATAATAATGTATTGAATAACAATTACACCACGACGTGGAGACGGTGAGTCGTACGTACGCACGTATGGTGACATGTTATTCAAAGGATGGATAGAATAATAAATTTGGTTGTACCATATTTATAATAACATCACAGTATATAGAATATATTGGAGTTATTATTTTATAATGGAAACAACAAAGAAAAAGAAAGTGGAAGAAGAAAGGAACTTGAAAGAGGTGGTGAGATTTTTACCTCTTCTTCAGGTTCTTCCTTTTGAATTGATCAAAAGGGATTCACAGCTTGGCTTTATAACCAAAGGTAGGACTCTAGGATTAATTTAGGATAGTTGGGAGGATATTTGAATAGAGTTTGGCCGAGCCAAATGGCTTTGGAGGTGTGAATTTGAGAGAAGGGGAAGTGTCCTTTTATAAGAGGGGTGAGGGGCACCTTAGGAAAAACTTAAAATATTATTTTATAATAAATTAATTTTCTGTTTCTAATGGCTTAAAAATTAATTATTTAAAATATAAGGTGGGGATGGGTCGAAAAAAACTCAACCAATAGGTTTTAAATAGGTTTAGGTTACCATATTAAACTTACATTTTAGATTTAACTCTTAGTTAAATAGTTTGACATTTACCATGTCTCTTTGTATTTTTATATTATATGGTTAATAAACTTACTATAAAATTCAATAAAACTGAAATTCATTCATTAATGACATATATATTATTATATAAGTCTTTTTTCCAAACCTTAGATTTTTAGGACTATTATATCAATTAATAATATAATATTTGTTTTAAAAACTATTTTATGTCAATTTTGACACTCTTTGGTATTTGTTTTTTAATAAAATAATAACAACATGATTACTTAAAAAAAATTTAGTCAATTATAAAATGTCATATTCACCTATAAAATTCGTGGATGTCATAAAAACTTTGAAATTATATTTATTTTAATATTTATAATACCATTTATTTGATTCTTTCATTAATAAGGTAATTACTGCATCATCATTGTGTCATTAATAAATTTTATTATTTAATTCCTAAAAAATATAAATAAAATACCACTATATAGGAAATATTTTTATCTTTATAATTATTTTTTATAGTTGAATTTATCTTATGTATAACCCTATATTAAAAATGGATTAATTATTAATCTTTGATTTTATCTCTTTTAACTCTTCTTTAAATAAAATAATAATTAATTTATTGATCTAATCCAAGTGGACCTAAAGGGTAATATTTTATTAATAAGGTTTTATTTGGTCGAATTATACTTATCCAATAGAATTAGGACATGTGTTAGGGTAATAATAATATCATTTTTACCCTTAATTTCCCTATTTACTTTTAAACGTGGTAAATAAGATTAAAAAGTTACTATTCACCAAAAATTATTTTTATCTTATTGAACCACATTTACTCCTTTATATTAACCATGTCTCTCGGATTTTCTAAATTCAACTCACTGAAGTGGTAAAATTAAGTTTTATGTAAATTTACAAATGCTCCTAGGAGGTGGGTAAAAGACGGTAAAAAGTTCGATAAAATTTTTATATATCTAAAATTATTATAAAATAAATCCAATGAATTAAATTTAATTTATATAGGTATTATGTATATATTTTTACCTAAAATAATTTTAAATAAAATAAATAATTATTTAAATAAAAAGTCGGTTTTAAACTATAACTTAATGTTTTTCACAATTCATCAAAAACTGAAAGTTTTCAGAAAAATACCAAAAATTCACCCTACGCTAATTTTGATATTCCGAATTCAAAAATTAATTCTATTTTACCAATTTCAAAACATAGAAGTTGTATTTATTAATTTAAAATTAATTCCTGTTGTCAAAACCAAAAGGCGTATTTTATGAAACAATATCTATCAAAAGATTGATAGTTGTTTATGTCCAATCTCAAAGTGAAATTACCTTCAATGACCAACATTGGATTAAATGGTAAAAATATAATCTATTTATACTTATAAATAATTAAAATGTATAATTTAGCACTATAAATTATTTTGATTAAAAATGTTGTTTTCAGTTAAAATATAGTATATTTAACTATTCACCCAAATATGAAAGTTATCAGAAAAACACCAAAAATTTATTGAAACTAAATTATTATGTCCCGATTATAAAGAAGAATTCTATTTTGTAAAATAGAATATATAAAAATTTAAAATATTGTATTTAAAAAGGGTTCACCATTAAAAGGCGGTAAAATTGCATTTTTTGAAAAATAATTCTTTCATCTGAAAAAAATGAATTTGTTCTCACATTATGTCTAAGAAACTCATTATATGGATTCTAAAATTATAAGGATTATATAAAGTTACAAATTCAGTTAATACTATTCATAACCACTTTTGAACGATTATTTTGGTAAGTCATGGTGCGCTTGAAATCAGTATGGCATGTAGTGAAAGTTATTACATTACTTTGAAGAAATAACGTACTATGAAATCTTGGGGTGTTACAAGACTCAAAGTCATGTTCTATCATAGAGGAGACCAAGAATTGTTCCTAATGTTCTTACATGTGTTTCCTTACCTAGTATTACCATTTGATTAGCCCTTCCTAAATCCACAACACCACCTCCAAAACACACTCTTGAACCTTCAGGCAAAGGGAAATCTCCTTAGAAGCCCAAGACTTAGCTATGTATCATTTTTTGATAGGTATTTGTACTTTTCAACTTATGGTTTTACACTTTGTACTTTAATGAATATCAATTTGTCGTTCACTACGTTTTTAATTTTCTTTGTGTTATTTTTTCTTTATTCATTATGTTTCTTTTCACCTTTTTTCTAATCCCGAAAGGGGGAGAAATCTATGAATGTAATAAACTCTTAATTTAAGATCTATGAATGTCATCAACTCTTGACCTAAGAGGGATATCCTCTGGAATAGGAAAGACAAAATGTAATCACCTAAATTTATATATTTCTCACCTTTGATATCAATCTATAGGGTTTCTCTAATACAACTTACAAAGGGAGAGCATGGAAGTGCTCTGATATAACTCCCTTAAAAGGAACCTTCTATATATATCCTCTGATATAATAATTGAGGGGGATCATAAAATAAAGGACCTTATAGTTATATTAAGAATTCACATTCACTGTTGATATTCGAAGTCAAGTACTTCTTTTTCCTTACCATCTTTTATAACTCAATAATGCCACGATTTGTGATTATAAAAAATGGGGATATTGTTGGACCCTTTATGATATATTTGTTTTAATAATCACAAATCATTCCATTTTACAAATCATGATAATTAATACATTTTATTTTAACTACTATTAATCATGTCAATGAATATTTATAAATGAATAACTTATGTCACATAGTATAATATATTTCAATAAGTCAATAAATTATAGATATTTATGTTTCAATATACTTACAAGTATATATTTATATGTAATTATGAATTTCACTTAATCTGGTGATGATCTGTATAAGACAGACACTTGGTTTTTTTTAAAGTCCCTAACACTAATAGTTCAAAGGAGTCACTGATGGCTGACTCACCGATGAGGACTCACTGATCAAAGAAGCCACTGATGTAGGACTCACTGATAGAACAAATGTCACAGTGATAGTTTAAGCGACTCATCGATAGGTGACTCACCAATAAGAGATGCACCATTAGTTCAAAGGACTTATCGATGGATGAGTCACCGATGAGCAACACACTGATAGTTCAAAATGAGTCACCGATGACGAATCACCGATGCCCAGATAGACCGGTAGAACAAACAAATCCAGGATTCCCAGAATCCCTGATACTTATGGAAAGGACTCACTGATATAGAGAGTCACCAATGCTGATAGACTGATGCTGACAGAACGATGTTGATAGATCGATGCTGAGAGACCGATGCCAATGACTCACCGATACTTATGACTCATCAATAGTCATAAAAAATATTTTCATTTTATTAATTAAAATTTATATCTAACGGTCATATTTAGACAAATTAATGTTTCTGACCTTATGCAATGTTGTATATAGGATATTTAGGAGACAATACGAGGTACATACATGTCACAAACCAACCCGGGTCGACCCTGAACTGATCACCTGATCCGGTCCGCGGCATGGCCCGAGAGGCATTCCCAATCCTCCTAGGATGGAAACAAGTGCCATGGCATCAATAGAGGAAAATTGGGAATGATTTTTCCTGGTGAAAATAAATAAATCAGTAGAAATGTAGAATAATGCAATGTAAATAAACAACACGAAAAGAAAGAACGACCAACAACAACCAACTAACATGCCCACGACCAAAACTCCCCACGACACAGAGAATCACTCACCAAACCACAACCAACTCTCACCCATGATGAGCAAGCTCGAGTCAAACCTACAGCAAAACTAAAAACATGAAAACACTATAGGCATGAGTATTGAAACTCAATAGGCATTCCCAAAAAACTGTTCCCAATGCACTCCCTTTAAATAAAGAATTTACCGATTTTTGGTTTGAATTAAATTATACATAATATGGGGCTTCCTCACACACTTTCATTTATAAAATAAATAACAGTCCATTTCCCTTTTTAATTTAAAAACTAGTTTAATGTTTGAAAGGAACATGTGCATTGCATTTTAAAACATTTTTGCGAACAATTTAGAAATCCAAATTTTAGTTGTTAGTCAAAAGGAAAAGCACACACAACACACAACACTCACTAAGGGAAATGGAAAAAGTGGCACATAGGGGAAAGCAACAGAACTAGACCTCTCAATAATTCTCCATATACAAATAAACACTAAAGGAAACATGGGTCAAACTTTGGAGATCGTGAAAAATCCGGAACGTACTATACATGTGACTCATCATGAAGGCATTCCCTACTCAATGACATCATAACGCCCTAACTCTTGGTGTTACCCTACATGGCCTAACCGAGGGTCCCAATCCCATAGCAATAATAATAAAAAAACATCTCTATGCTATGGGCCACTAGCCAGTGTATAATCTAAACTAGTGCAACAATCGTTCTCATAAGATTAACTTACTATTCTAGGTTCCCATGTCAACACGTATAATAAATAGAGGTGAGACAAAAAAGTCAATCATGTAACCAGTCACGTTGCACAAACATCACACACAACTCACGGAACCAACGTACACAAAAGGATCACCCCTGAGTCACCTCAAAGAAAGTTTTCCAAAATAATTTATTTTATCAAAGTTCCAAACAGGCCTTAACCAACTTTAAAGAAAAATCTCATTTCTCAAGAGAACCAAAAAACTTGTTCACACATTAGAAGAAATAATTTATCATAAAACCATAACTACACTTGAAGTTCCGTGAATTATGTTCAAATTCCAAATGGGCATTCTTTCACTATTGCGCGTCAATTCACCGGGAAAATATTTCAAGTGACGTGTATAAAATAAATATCTCTTTTTACATTGAGTAATTATTCCAAGATTAATTATCTAATATTATTTCTTATTTATTAAAATTAATAAAATATCAAGCAATTAATACATTCTAAATTTAAAGGAGAGTGCACTGGGGGACCTACCTTAACTCACAACTCACACACAACAACGTGACATGCCTTACACAGGCACACAAGCACACGCAAGCCGATGATTGTGGTAACACGAGGTTACCCTAACAACATGCTGCAATAAACGCACAACAACAAAGGTACATAAACAAAGACTTAAAACAATTCAAATGAACAACCAACGCAAAAGAACCACCTCGACATGTTTTCAAACCACAACTCACACCATCAACACTATTTACTAAACCCCTTTAAAATCCACAAAGTGTTTAAAAAAACAACACAATGCCCAAATAACTCACTAATCATTTTAAAGATCCAACCGACCATTTTAAGAAAACACTTAGAGTTAACAACCTGAAAAAAGCACAAGACATGATGAGATCAACATTTAAAAACACGTGCGTCCAAACACATTTTCAAAACCAGGCTTACAGCACACATATTATTTAATAAATCATTTAAAAATTTATAAAACAATTTTGAAAATTATATCGTGACTTTAAACACATGAAACCAACTCAAGCATCATTTAATAAATTCTAAAAATTTTAAACTATGAGCAAGGGCCAGCGAGACTAATTAGGCCTTTGCATGCAAAACCCATCAAATTCAGACCACAAGTTTAAACAAAATAATTGTGCACACAACATCAATTCACATAAACAGGGTGAAAAATATCAAATGCTACTAAATTATTTTAAAAACTCAATTTACACAAAACTAATTAATTAGATCATATACTAAACTAATTAATTAAAATTTAAGCACTGTAAAAACACAAGAAAAAAAAAATGAATTTCAATACTTAGAGGAGAGTGCAAGGGGGTTCCTACCTCAACTATGGATGGACCTCCCAAATCTAGTGAAAAACCTCATTCACACCACAACCGCACCAAAAAGAATCCAAAAACACCCTACGAAATAAGTTTGACACAAAAAAATGATTTAATCCACAAATAAAAAACCCTAAACCATTGAGAACACCAAAATAACAAACTTATACCACAAGGGGGGGTTGTGCAACAGAGTGCAGCCAGGGTGTAGGGGATCGCCGTGGCCTGTTCGAAGGGAAGGGGGTGTGCAACACTGTGTATGCGAAGCAGGAAGGGCGTTGCAGATCTAATTGGATGGGAAGGTAGCGCTGTAAGGGAGGCCAGTGGGTGCGCTGGTCGGGCGTGCTGAGCAGGGAGCAGGCTAGTTGGTGCAGGTCATCGGCCGGACAGGAGGAAAATGGGGGGAGGATGCCGATCAAGTCCCTAGGTGTGCTGATAAGGAGGCCCAAGGGCCGGATGGGAGTGCGTATGAGGAGGGTGTGGCGGGAGCCGCTGCAGCTTGTGAGCTGGGTTGGGCGGCACGACGGGAAGGGAAGCAGGTTATAGGGGGCGCTACAACACTGCAATAGAGAGAAAGGGGTGGGGGGGGGGGGGTGGGGGTAGGATTCAATGCTAGTCAGAGGTGCGGGAGGCTGGTTGGTTTCAGGCATAAGAGCGGGAGACCGAGGGCATGTGATGACAGAGAGAGGTGTGCGGCGAGGGGGCCTGGCCAATAGGAGGGCACCGAACCAGGAGGCAGAAGCGTGCGACACAATGTAGGGAAGGAGGCAGCAGAAGGAGAAGGAAAGTGTGGGTGGGGATGAAAACATGTGGAACAAAAAAAAAGAGAAAAGAAAATCAAATCAAATAATAAAATACTCATTTTGTTTTAATAATAATAACTAAAATTATTACCCATGAAAATTTTAAATAACGTAATAAATTAAAAATATTTATTCATTTTAATTTGCTGAAGATAGGAGGACAGTGATGTTGCATGGGCGAAGCCACATGGGGTTTCTAAAATGTGATCCACCTGGGTGCTCAGCAACATCAGCTCAAAAACATGCATTTTTTTACAAAACTCAGAAGTCTTGTTTAGGATTCAACCCGAACCTCAATAAAAATTTTTAAAACCAAATAAAATAATAAAATAAAAATAATAGATAGGTCGAGGTGTGACAATGCACGTGGGGAGATCATTATTCCCATTGGACCTTGAAGTATAAAAGAATTACAAGATGGATCATTCAAAAGGGTGAAGGTAGCAAAAAATAAGAAAACCCAAAAACTCCTGCAACTCTCAAGCATAATTCAAAAACCCAAGAACCCAAAAGGAAGAACATATGTGGAGATTAAGAAGATATGCAAAACCTTTTGATCTAACCTGAACATATTTCAAACAATAAGTTGAACATCTCATACTCCTAGAAGGAATAACACAAGGCTATGACACTCTGTTTTGGAGACAACTTCAAGAAGAGGACTCAATCTTCAATTCCACTACATAAAACAAGTCCAGAGCTGCACTACAGAACACATAGATACTTATAAACCTTACTCTATATCTTTAGCTCTATTGTGTTAATTTATTTACTTTTGTGATCTATGTGTGCATCTGTCTGTTACACACACTGACTCCTATACATAACTAGAGGATACTTGATATCTTCAAATTCACACTCTATTTATCCTTTTGTGTCCCGCATAGAACTATGGAATAGTTCAAGTGTGACATGTTTACTATTTTTCCACAAAAAACTTTGGTAGAGGTCAAGTGTGACCTGGACAACCTTGTGTGATGTTGTGAACCCCGATCTAGGGTGTGGATCAATCTTGTTTATTAATTTAAACTACTTGGTGATAGGTGATCACCAATTGGAGAGGACTAAGTCTCATCTTGAGACTGAACATCTTGTTTTAAAATTCTCTGTGCCCTTTGATATTTTATTTTACTTTATTATAACATATTTCATTCAAACAAATTCAAACTCTGATTGTTAGTTTAGAAAGTGTTTATAACTGTTTTTAACCAGTAGGTTAGTTTCAAAATTTGTATTAATATTTAGATTAGTATAGATGAGAACTAATAAATATCTTGAGAAATTAATTGAACATTCAGGACTCTTATAAATTCACTAAAAACTAACATAGATTTTATTTTGATTTGGGGAAATTTTTAAAGAGCCATTTTTAACATAAATTTTTATACATACTCAACTCACCCCCCTCTTGAGTACTGTACTCTAACCAAAAACCCTCACACCAACCCTAGATCATCACTTGGATCTTTATGTCATCACCATAAGGCTAAGATCCACAACCTAGCTTAAATTATCTCACCAATGGCCTATGTTGGAAATGAGTATCCCATATTTATATTCTACATAAAGGGATACTTTGAATGACCTAATTACTTATCCAAATCCAAATCATAGGTGAGAAATAAGATAAAACCCTTATAGGGAAATGTACACAACATAAAACTTAGGGTACATGGTGTGTACACCCAATGTGTGATGAGCCCCCTTACACCACCACCCTCCTGGGCTGGAAATGAAGAGAGGGAGAAGATCCATGAAGCCTACCTCTAAAAGGACATTGGTTGACAACTATAATCTATGTTATATAATTCATAAAAATGAGAGTCATTTCCTTATTTATATAAATTTAAGGTATAATAGAAAATGTGAGATCCATTAATCAATTACATGCATAACTAAAGAAGAAATTCCAATACATTAATGTAATGTCATAAAAATGATATACAACTGAAAGATACCAAAAGAAATATATGGGTAGTGACTATAAACTCAAATGACTCCTGGATAAGAACTCCAAGATACTATCACCCTGATCGATCAACAACTAGATCATATACAGATAAAAATAGTTTATATATATGTAGGGTGTGTATATAAGTATACTTAGTAGGATACTCCATGGAACCTCTCGTGAAAATGTGAATGAATCATACTAAATCCCAGTGCATAAAAAATGTGACTAAATCATTACCTAACTAGGTAAAACTATAACCCTGTCCCAATAAGTATTGATCACAAAGTAACACATAAAAGTTAGTATATATATATCAAAACATATATGTAAGAAGGTACCCCGCATCCGATTCCTCATTGGTTTTTTTCTCTCATACCCAATGCCAAACTTCCAATGCTCACCCCACCCATAAGTAATACTACACCCCATGAATACATACTATATCTAGAAAATAATTTAATCCAACATCACATTTAACTAATCATGAACTCATCATCATCCTCTCATCCATAATCATGTAGAATTATGGAATCCACTACAACTTATGTATCAAGAATTATACCTCAAGCTGATATAATCCATCAAAGTAAACCCTTGGGAAATCATAGTAACCATGAAAATATACAAGTATATTCTATCACCTAAATCTGTTACATCCTGAACATAAATGTATAGTAAGAATGAGAGACATCAACACCTGCATGAGTCCATACCCTATACCTTAAGCTGTCACATTTGGGGTATGCTGACATATGATACTACATCTGAACGAAGAGTTGGGGAGAGGTAGAAGTTAACCATTTGTTAAATCGCAAACCTAAAAGTTGGGGAAAACACCCCAAAACATTTTGGTGTCAATTTACTTATTTCGGTGGTGAAGTGTATAAAATCATAAAATGTTAAGATATATCAAACATAACCACACTAAGGGAAACTAATTATCCTCATACTCAACTACAACTATTATCCCATAAGACACCTAGATGCCACCACTAAAGCCTAGGAGACTAGACCCAAACATGAACAAAAGTATAAAATTCAGCATCTTAAATCATTTCCATTTCTAATTAACAGTTAGAAATTATGAATATTTAATTAAACACCATTATAATTTCTAGCCAAACCATTTCATATCATTACAATCCAACGTTATTATTATTTCATATTTCAATTCCCAGATTAAATACCCATTCTCCACAAGCATTCATTACAACCATACCATTGTTTTATTATTAATTTGTTTCCAACATCACACCCATAACCTTATTTCATAATTAATTAGTGTAATATTCAATAATTCTTGGTACTCTATGACTCATCCAAAGTTACCATAACCAATGATTAACTTGTTGTGCATAGTGTAACCTATAACAAGAAGTTGAAAAATCAAAAAAAAATACCATCCAACAACCTATACATTAAAATAAAACACCAAGAACACAATAAACAAGAAATATAATCTCTCATATCATTCCAACATCCTCGATGTCATCCTCAAAACCATTGCACAAAATAAATTTCATTCCAATAACACCATCATCAACCACCACTGTAGCCCCAGGAAACTGAGCTGTTTCGCACCAAATACAAAAAATATTTAAGATTTAAAACAAATTACATCAAGGATCAACATCATATATAATACATATAAAGTAATAAAATCACTTTCAATTTGACACACTCATGGGGAATCTAGGGCCATAACACTATGAAATTAAATCCTTTCTCCAATAATAATGGGACCACTGTACCCCAATAAATTATCTTTAGAAAAGGATCATTTCATTACTATCTTTAATTAACCATTTCATTATAAATATGTTCCATTAACAAGAAAACAACATCGAACTTGAAGGAAACCATCTCAAAACCTATCCACAAAAAACCATCATCAATCTATGCTTGAAACATGAAGAAAAAAATGATCTCCACCAAAACAAACCTTCATAAAAAAAGAGACCAAGAAATACAAATAGAAGAGCATAAGATAGAGTACCTTGAATAACATGACTTCAATATAATGATCCCAGGTTTCTAGAATCTCAAAGTAAGTAGATTGAGGGTGGTGATATGGATAGGGGTTGACTAGGGTTTAAAAGGAATAGAATAAAAATTAAACCAAGGATTCCCTGTCCTCCTATTTAGATGGGAATATAGAGTAGCATCCACCATGGTGTAGTATAATGAAAACAATTCTATGGTGGAACCTTTCAAAGGGAGATCCTGATTCCTAATAATTTAAAACATTTTAAACCACTAAATCTAATTTATATTTTAAATAACAATTAAATCCTTTTACTACCACCATACCTTGAACAATATTGTGGTGTAAGGCCTTTCAGATGCCCGGAAAACCATTATGGATCCACCATAATATATGGAGAAATCATTCCCAATTTGACCTAATACACTGAATACCAAAACATGGAGGACTCTAAATCACCATTTAAATTCTCCCTCATGAACTTAGACTAAAATCAACATAGTATGCTAACACACCCGTCATAATGCATTTTGAGGGTCCCCATTTTACCTTGGAGGACCACAATAAGCATTGTTCCCAAAAACAGAGGCATTTTAATAGTTCCCATTTTCAATAGGGAGAATCTTCAAGGAACCCAGTGACACAAATACCTCTACTATGACTTGAAACCCACCCCCATTTCCCATATATTCATAACCTTAGAAAAAATTCCTTCTATAAAATCTATTTAACTCACCATGGAATACCAAGGACCACAGAACTAGACCCAAGACTCCTAGGCCTAAAAAAACAACTCAAAATAGAATTTTCCCTAACAAATCCTTGAAAACACTCCCCATGACAAGAAACACACCCATTATTATATTGCGATAGTAATTAAGATGTAAAAACTCATCTTTAGCCTCTATAATTCCTTTAAACACCCTCTTGACACCTTTAAGCCCCAGGAAGACACAAAGGAAGGGATCATAAAAACTAATCTGTTACATCAGATACCTCTCAAAAAATTATCATCCTTAAGAATTCAAAACCAATCTGGGAAGAAAATAAATAGGAACAAACAAACCACCTCATGATATATATATCAATGATATCACTATAATAGAATACCACTAACATAATATGAAGAAAAATAATATAAACATGAAACACTAATATTCATATTATAAAAAAATTTCATAAAAATCCTGATAAAAAATATCAAACATAAAAAAATTGGACTATTGAGCTCATATATTTGATTCTAACTCACAAGAATACTCCTACAAGCCACCATACTTCCATAATACATAGAACCAAGGAATAAAATTCCCTTGAAACACCTTCATCCAATGGTATTGGTCTCAATAAGATACTCCTCAAATTTCACATCATTCTTATTATCCATCTCTCCCCAATAAATGACATTAAAATCTTTATGAAGGTAAAAATGAAGTTGTAACACATAAAATACATCCTTTATAGGGTTCACCTTCTGGGAAAGTGTTAAATGATATTATGAGACTCCAACATGTTCCAAAACCTTGAAAATTACAACAAATTTGGGAGAAATCATATTCCAATAACCCATAATTTGATGTCCAAGGTGAGGAGATACCTTTAAGAACACATGGTCTCCAATGTTGAACCCTAGAGGCCTCCTCCTATGATCTACATATGAAATTTTAGGATCCTAAACTAATTTCATTCCCACACGAATCACCTATACCTTCTTTATCATTATCTACACAAATTTTAGCCCAAGAACAATTGACTCTCCAAAATTGGTCCAACACAATAGAGATTAGAAAGGTTATCCATATGGTGCTTCAAATGAAGCTATACCAATAGTAGAGTGTAACAGTTATTTTAAGAAAACCCCACCCAAGATAGGTGAATCACCAAAAAAAACTCTAAAATTTAGAGTGCACACACATAACATGTCCTCTAGAGTTTGAATAACCCAATTTATTTGAGCAACCATATGTGGATGAAAAGTATTGTTATTGAAAAATTGAGATCAAAAATCATATTGGAGACCCCTCTAGGACCTCGAAGTGAAATAGGGATCTCGATCAGATAATATCATATTTAAAAACTCATAAAGCCTCAAAAAATCCTCTAGATATTTACTCAATAAAAAATTTATTAAGATCAACTCATTAATCACTAAGTTGAAAGATGACTTTGTTAAGTGGTCCACAATCACCCATATTGCATCATAGCCTTCTTGATCCCAAAGAAACCTAGTGATGAATTACATAGAAATATACTCTAACTTCTATTGAGGAACATCAAGTGAATGAAGAAAACCACTAGGATTATGGTTCTCAGCCTTCACCCTCTAGAAAACTAAACATTAAGAGACTAACACTACAAAAATTAATTCCTACTAGTCCACCAAAACTGACCTCGCAAGGCATAATAAATCTTCACCAGACCAGAATATACCACCAAGGGTGAACTATGGAACTCATAGGGGATAATGTCACACATCACCTAATGAACAAAGATCCTCCCATGAAATAACACCCAATGCTGATCCTCTTCATACCACCCTTCTTAATCATCTCTACATATAACTCGTTCTCACCAAACCTCTACCTTGAAATCCCCTCATCGGGACTCCTAAAACTACTACACCAAATTTGACCATAACATCATCTATAAATACACCCTCTATCATTAATTTATCTCATATAAAGGTGTATTATATAAAGACATTTCATCAAACTCCAAACATCATCAGACTTATGAATGGAATCACTTCGTGACTTCCTTCTCAAATTATCAAACACAAAATTTACTTTTCATGATGTATAATAAATATTTAAGTCAAAATATAGAATGAATTCCATCCATAGTAAATTCAATTAATTCTGAGAGAAGACATACCACAAGATCTTATGATTTGTGGATATCACAATGTTCTAACCAATAAGTTAATTCCAATAAAACTTCAAAGAAAACATAATAATAGTAAGCTCAAGGTCTTGGGTAGAATAGTTACATTCATGATGGAATAACTACCAAGACCCATAATAGATAACCATAATATACTAAATCAGAGCACAACCCATTCTAATACTCCTAGTGGAACAATAAACCTCAATCATAATTCCATCCTCTAGAAAATGAATAACCAAGTCACCGACTATATTATACTTCAAATACTCAAAATTAGACAAGAAATAGCTAGTCTACAAAAATTCCTAATCCTTTTTAGTCAAAGATATCACATGAGTCTCAATATAAGATAAATTGTGAATGGACCTTCTATAATAACCAACATGAACAAGGAATATATTCTCCTATGTAATATTCATGATGGATAAATATGAAATAAAAACCTCAACCTTCTAAGGATAATTGAATAAACCATACTTAAAACATGAAATGTCCTAATAAATGGTCCTCACAGGCCCATAGATCACACTTCAATAGATTCTTAAAGAGTTTCTAACAATGAAGAACTCCAAAAATAGATCATAGATGATTTGTGTTATCCTCATATGAATTAGGGAACAAAAGGATATCATTGATAAAAACCACCAAAAATCAATACATAAACTCATAGAACGCTATTCATAAGTCCCATGAACATGTCTAGAGTATTCATAACACTGAATGAAATTACAAAAAACTAATATTGCCTATATTGAAATCTAAAATCACTCTTTATGATATCATCATCCTTTACTTTAATATTATGATATCCTGACCAAAAATCAATCTTCAAGAACTAGATATATCCCTTTAGCTTATTGAATAAATCATAAATCCATGAGATAGGATAACAATTATTCATTATCACATAGTTTAAGTGATAATAATTGATATATAATCTCATAATTATATTTACCTTCTTCAAAAAAAGAATTTGAGTACCCTAAGGAGACACACTAGGATGAAGGAATCCTCTTTATATAAGAGAATAAATCTGAATCCATATCTCCAAAAACTCAGTAGAATCTATAATATATGGGGAAATTGATATAGGAGTGATGCCCAATTGTATCTATATCCAAAAATAAATATCTCATAGAGGGGGTAGGGTCTCAAACTTTTTCATAAATACAACATGGTACTCTTACACAACCCTATTAAACACAATTGGATGATCCTCCAATAAATCCAATATTAGATCATCCATTAAGAAGGAGAAGGACTCAGTATGCCTCTAACCCATCTAAAGGTATCACTCAAAAAAACACAACCTGCTCTTTATAAGCATTTTATAACATGACATCCTCCTAAATAAATTCCCAATATCTTACATCGAATAAAACTATTCCATAATTAGGATAATGTGGTATGGAAATATCCACAAACATAGGAAATATTCCCAAGAGTGATGTTTCCTGAAAATTATCTCACAATATACACACACATAATACAAGGTAGATCTTCCTCCAACTAGCATAGTCAAATCTAACAACATAAAAAGTATCTCCAACTCATGTCCCAAATCATAGACTAAGGAAGGTGTAACAAAAGAGTGTGTGGATCACGAATAAAAAAAGGCAATCAATTAAGTATATAATAGGTAGATAATACCACAGACGATATTTGGCTCACTCGGTGCTATAAAATTTAAGGCATGATTTTGAAAAATACCTGATCCATGACCTCTATAACCCTAATGGTTACCACCTTAATGAGCACACCTTTATTACTTTTCATATGGATGAGGGGAATCATTGGGATGCCATCTGCCCTCTCCATCCCTAATTGTTTGATAAAAATATGTATATCCTTTTTTATGTTTCTACCTCAGAGGATATTTCTAAAATGACTAAGACTGAATACAGATACAATCTCCATGATAACTACTAAGGAAGGTTAGATACTCATGTATTTATTGGAAATGAACTCCATAAGAATAAAAAACCATGTCTAATCTACTGGAATGGGTCTAAGAACTACTATCCCCAGTGAAATGGGATAAATAATTCTGAAATTGAGTCCAAACTATCTAAAACTAATACTCACTAGGAAACCAAGAACATTTATCCAAAGATCTTCTCCATAGATAATCTTAAAGACTCCACTCCTATGATGATCTGATCTTAGTCAACACCCTCTTGAAAACCCCTTTCCCTCACCAACACTTTGAGATATATCAGTAACCTGGATAGGGTTACCAAGCACTGAATCATTATACACAAATCCTCCTCAAAATGAATTTACCTAGCCTAATAATATAGAATAATTTCAAAAGCATAACACAATAGGTTATTATATCGGATTCTAAACACCCACATGCTAGAAGCACTCTAGCATAGCATAAGAATCTCCTACCCACAAGATGCTTTCATGGTAAAAAAAGAAACTCAATATGAAACTAGTCACAAAACTTCTCCCATTTAACAACTGACTCATCCTGATATCTAAAGAATATGAACCACTACTAATGATATATCTCATGAAAAATAATCATACCCAATCAAACCTAGTTCTCCCTCTGAGCATGAATCGATATAAATGTGATCTCCACCTATTATAACCAAGACCCAATATCTAAATCTAAAATGGATCCCTAATACTTCTATAGACTATCGCACTAAAACTCTCAGAGTGTACTCCTATAAGCATCAACATCATCAACCTCAACTCTATGATGATATGTTGGCACATCCTGTTGACCTCACCTAGTTTGATAATCCCAATAGTGCATTTATATGTTTTGATAATCCCAATTATGTGTTCATATATTATGCTACTCTCAATTACTGGTGATCTACATTTTAATTCTTTCAAATCGTTGATCAAGTTCATAATAATGTTTAAATAATCTCTGATTTATGTTGATCTCAATTATCCCTGTTTAGCTTTGAAACAATTCTAAGTCAATCAGATTTGGTTCGCATAAGAGCTACCCATCTAAAGGTATACCTCCTGTTTTAAATTCATATTATTCTGGAGGTGATTCTGATTCAGAAAACATGTCAAAATCTGAACTATTTGAGTACTGTGATATGTTGGAAGAAACATGTAATGAGCTTAAAGACAAATACAAAGGTTTAAAGAAACAGCATGCTTTAAGTGTTAAGCATAAATCTGATCTTGATATAGAAAAGGAAAAGAATGCTCAACTACTAAAGGAAAATACAGAACTGAAACTGTCAAATGACCAACTTAGAAAGGACTTAGAAAAATTCACAAATGGAAAGGATGCGTTAACTCAAATGCTAGGAAAGCAAGTTGCACCTAGATATGCTACTGGTTTGGGATACCAACCTGGACAGAGACAGTTCACTAGAACCCGATTTACTCCTAAGTCTGGAAAAAATTCTGCTAGTTCCAGTTTTGGAAATTCATATGCCTCAACAGGTTGTTCACATGGTTATAGACCAAATAAAGTTTATCTTTCACAATCTGTTGCTTCTGTTATTTGTATGGGACCCATAAAACAAATTTGGGTACCTAAGGCCCTGATTGCTAACCTATCTGGACCCAAGAAAATCTGGGTACCAAAGTCATTTCCTGTTTAAATCTGTTTTATAGGAGACCTGCTTGAAGAGATGTCACAAGAAGATATGGTATTTAGACAGTGGGTGCTCAAGACACATGACTGGAGATTATTCTTGCTTCAAGAGCTTAATAAAGGTTGATGGAGGTCATGTCACCTTTGGTGACAACTCTAAAGGAAAAATCATCGGCCTAGGCCAGATTGGTAACACTGACTCAGTATTGATTTCTAAAGTTTTATTCGTTGATGGGCTTAAATATAACTTGCTTAGTATATCTCAATTATGTGACGATGGTTTCAATGTCAAGTTTGAAAATAACTCGTGTGATGTTTTTAACTCTAAAAATTCTTTAGTATTCTCTGCTCTAAGGAATGAAAATGTTTATGCTATTGATTTAAACTCTTTAGCTAAACAAAATATTTCTTGTTTAAATGCTTTTCATAAAGAGTCTTGGCTATGGCACAGAAGATTAGGACACTACAACATTCACTCACTTAGAAAACTTTCTAGGAAGAACATATTTAGAGACTTACCAAAGTTAGAATTCCCGAATGACAAAGTGTGTAATCCCTGTCAAAAGGGAAAACAACACAAAGTTTCTTTTAAATCAAAGAAAGAAGTCTCAACTTCTCAACCACTTGAGTTGGTTCACATGGATTTGTTTGGACCATCAAGAGTTTCTAGTTTAAATGGGAAGCATTATGTCTATGTTCTTGTAGATGACTTTTCTAGATATACTTGGGTATACTTTCTAGCTCACAAAAGTGAAGCTTGTTCTTACTTTATTAAATATTCCAAGTCTGTAGAGAACCTTAGTGGACTTAAGATTAAGACCCTGAGAAGTGATCATGGTCGTGAGTTTGAAAATCATGAGTTTGAATCTTATTGCTCACACAATGGCTATAGTCACAATTTCTCTGCCCCTAGGACACCACAACAAAATGGTGTAGTAGAAAGGAGAAACCGAACCCTTCAAGAAATAGCTAGAACTATGCTCAATGAATATGAACTGCCTATTTACTTTTGGGCTGAAGCTGTTAATACAACTTTCTATGTTATTAATAGAGTCTTGATCAGACCTGTTCTTAAGAAAACCCCATATGAATTATGGAACAATAGAAAGCCTAAGGTTAATTACTTCATAGTTTTTGGTTGCAAAGTCTTTGTACTTAATACTAAAGATAATCTGGATAAGTTTGCTCCCAAAAGCGATGAAGGAATTTTTCTTGGCTATTCTATTTCAAGTAAAGCTTATAGAGTTTTCAATAAGAGAACCAAATGTGTGGAAGAATCTGTTCACATCAAATTCGATGAAACTGATCCACATGAGCCTAAAACCTCTCTTGAGAATCTTGAAGAAGATTTGTCTATTCTGGACCTTAATGATAAATCTAAAGAACCTGTTATAAAAACATCCAGTTCTAGACTTTCTCCAGAATCTGCTTCTGTTGAACCCGATCCTATAGATGAACCTGAAGTTTCTAGTCCAACCTTTACCTAATCGACTAAGATTCTAAAGAATCATCCTTTAGATGCTGTTGTTAGTAATTTTGATAGAGGAACACAAACTAGAGCTTCTCTAAGGAACCAGGTTGAACATCAAGCTTTTCTGTCACAGCTAGAACCCAAAAATATCAATGATGCTATCAATGATGAATTCTGGGTAATAGCCATGCAAGAAGAGTTGAATCAATTTGAAAGAAACAAAGTCTGGGAATTAGTTGACAGACCCAAGGAAACCTTGACAATAGGCACAAAATGGGTTTTTAGAAATAAAGTTGATGAATCAGGAAACATAGTTAGAAACAAAGCTAGACTAGTTGCACAGGGATATAGTCAAGAAGAGGGTATAGACTATGGAGAAACTTTTGCACCTGTAGCTCGACTAGAAGCTATTAGGATCTTACTTGCATATGCATCACATTTGAATTTCAAGTTATATCAAATGGATGTCAAAAGTGCATTTCTAAATGGTTTTATAATTGAAGATGTTTTTGTGGAACAACCACCTGGATTTACAAACCCTCATTTTCCAAATCAAGTTTTTAAACTTTCTAAAGCTTTATATGGTTTAAAACAAGCTCCAAGAGCTTGGTATGATAGACTCAGTAATTTTCTTATTTCAAAAGGTTTTACTAAAGGGATCGCTGATCCAACTCTTTTTATTAAAAGAATTTCTAAAGATGTTTTAGTTGTACAAATCTATGTTGATGATATTATATTTGGATCTTCTAAACACTCTCTATGTACTGATTTTTCAAAAAGTATGCAAAATGAATTTGAAATGAGCTTAATGGGAGAGCTTAAGTATTTTCTTGGTTTTCAAAATTTTCAAACTAAAGATGGAATTATTTTAAATCAAAGTAAATATACCAAAGATCTTTTAAAACGTTTTGGCTTGTACAGTATTAAGGAAAGTGAAACTCCTATGAGTACAATCTGTAAATTGGATACAGATGAAATTGGGAAACCAGTGGATCAAACCAATTTCAGAGGTATGATTGGTAGTTTACTTTATCTTACTGCTAGTCGACCAGACATTATGTTCAGTGTATGTATGTGTGCTAGATTTCAAGATAATCCTAAAGAATCACACTTACTGGCTGTTAAAAGGATTTTTAAATATCTTAAGCATACTTTAAACTTAGGTTTATTTTATCCAAAAGGACAATCATTTGACCTAACTAGCTATTCAGATGCTGACTTTGCTGGATGTAAGTTAGAAAGGAAGAGCACATCTGGAACATGTCATTTACTTGGTAAATCCCTAGTGACATGGGGTAGTAAGAAACAGAACTCAGTTGCATTGTCTACTACTGAAGCAGAGTATATAGCTGCTGGTAGTTGCTGTGCACAAATTCTGTGGATGAAACACACTTTATTGGACTACGGATTTGAGTTTAAACATGTTTCAATCAACTGTGACAACACTAGTGCAATAAACATATCTAAGAACCCTGTATCTCACTCTAGAACCAAACACATAGATGTAAGACATCATTTTATGAGAGATCATTATCAAAAAGGTGATATTACTCTTGAATTTATTGGCACTGAACATCAATTGGCAGATATTTTCACTAAACCTTTAAGTTCTGATAGGTTAAGTTACATTAGTCACGAGCTGGGGATGATCAATTCTCACCGATGATCAATTCTCACCGATGTTGAAATTCTCACCGATGTTGAAATTCTCACCGATGTTGAAATTCTCACCGATGATCAATTCTCACCGATGTTGAAATTCTCACTGATGTTGAAATTCTCACCAATGTTGAAATTCTCACCGATGTTGAAATTATCACCGATGATAAATTCTCACCGATGTTGAAATTCTCACCGATGTAAAATTCTCACCGATGTAAAATTTTCACCGATGTGAAATTCTCACCGATGCTATATTTTAAAACTTCTGTCTACCGCCAAGAATATGAATAGTTTTTTTTGTTTGTTATTTTACTTTATTCGTTTATTTGTGATTCCTACATGATAAAACTAAGCCTAAACCGCTTCTCATTCCACCGGACCCAAAACCTTTCACCTTTGAATCCTAGATCCCTAATCGACTGAGAACCCTAAATCCACGATGGAAAAAACCAAGATTCCTGCCAGCAGAGATGACAGTGTAGAGCCTAAAACAAAGAAGCAGAAAGTGCAGCAAGAAGCTCGTGGAAGTAATGTCAGAACTAGGTCGGGAAAGCGACCAGTAAACCCTCATTTGCAGAATAGAGATATTGTGATTGAAAAGGAACTATGCGTAGACTGGTTGCTACCAAGAAAGTCGCTGGTGCTTGCAATTCTGGAAGATCAGAGATGGGTAGATTGTTTTTCAAATAATAATGGTCCCTACTACCCGAAGTTAGTGAAACAGTTCTACGAATTCGTAAGCTTCGAAAAGTCTGAAAATGAGAATCGGGTAAGTTCTTTTGTAAATGGAAAAGAAATGTCGTTTTCTTCAGTAGAGTGGGCAGAATGTCTCAAAGTCCCACATGAAGGTGTATCCGGGTATGTCGCAAGAGCCATTCCACCTACCAGTAACATCTTTGACTATGAGACAGCTTTAAAAGAGCTAACGGGTAATGGAATTCAAAGGCAAGTGGTTGCTACTGAATTGGATGGAGAGAACAGACTGCTTTTCAAATTTGTTCAACATGTTTTGATACCGAGGAGAGGAGACTTTTCTAATCTGAGATATCAAGATATTTATCTTCTACATCTGTTAAGACATGGTGTGAAAGTTAATCTGTGCAGACTGTTGTTGAATCAAATGGAAGATATGATTAGGCCAAAATCAAAGACTAATGCTTTATTCTTTTCCAAAATGATCTCTGTGATGATAAAACTGAAATGGATAGATGAGTCTCAGGATGAGACAGTGGTAGTTAAGAATAACTTATGTATCACTACTACATTTTGTAAGTACATGAAAATCAATTGGAACCCATGGAAAGGAGAATGGGTCAGTGATGACCAGAGGGTGTATGATAAGTTTAATCCTGTAGATTATCCTTCAAGGCCAAAGGATAAAAGAGATCCAGGTTTAGGATCTGATGAAGAGGAACCCGAGTACAGTGATGAGTCAGAAAGAGAAGAAGAAGAAGAAGAAGAAGAAGAAGAAGAGGAAGAAACTCCTATGGATATTGGAGGAGATCTAGACTTGCCTCCAAGTCCTGTTACTGAGTTTGTATACTCAAGAAAAGGAAAGGTAGAGGAAGTGTTATCTACTCATGAGGAAGACCAGTCAGTTCCTCAGCAAGAAGGAGGAAATGAGAATGTATCTGAATCATCTGATTCTTCTAGGTTGAGTCTGAGTCCATTGATTGAAAACTCAGTTGTGCCTACTGATGAAGTAGAAAAAGGAAGAGAAGAAGCTGTACCTGTTTTAGAAAATCTCCTTACTGCTGCTGAGATAGACGCTGTTGTGGAAGACTCTGATGAAGAAAGACCAGCAGAAAATGTAGTTGTTGTACATAGGAATGCACCCATTGAGGGGGAGCATCATTACAATCTTGGAAATGTTACAGTGGCTGTTGAGATTGAAGACTGGGTAGAAGACCCAGGTTTTATAGTCTGTGTTTTGGATTATCCTGATTCGGATAATGAAGTATCTTTGAATAGACCAAAGATCAGCTATGACATCAATTCTGAGTTATTGCCTGATGATGTGGTCCGAGTACATGATTTAGATGTGCTGAAAGAAAATCTCAAAGTCAGTTTTGTAGAAGAAGTAAAGACAATGGAATCTTTTTTAGTTTCCTCGATTTAATCAGTCATGAATGATTCAGTAGTCAGCTTAGCTTCTGCACGAGTATCTACTACAGTTGCACCTACTAATTTTGTTACAAAGTATGATCTAGAATCCCTGAAGCATGAGCTGAAAGAATCCTTCACTGCCTCAGTTACTGAGATGAAGCACTGTTTTCATGAAGAAATGAAGTTGTTGGAACAATCTTTTGAGATTTCTCTTGGTTTCAATCTGCCAACTTTTATGGGTGAGCTGATGGAAGCAATTAAAGAGTGCCAGAACCAATCTTCTAGAATAGAAGCAGATCTTGAAGCCTTACAGAAGTCTGTTACTACTTTATATTCTCACATGAGCTCAAAGCCTCAAGCTGATAAGGATTTAGCCTATGTGAAAAGTGTTGTAAGCCAAATGGTCTCAGTATTTGAAGATTTCAAATCTTCTATAAAGGATCACGTTAAAAATCAGGACTCTCAACTGCAAACTCTGATTAGTGGCTTGACCAAAAGTTTCAAAGAAACTGTATCCTTCTCGGTTGGTCCTCTAGCTTCGAAACCTGCATTTGATTTGAATCAAATACGAGCTATGATGAAGGAGGAGCTTGGTTCTATTTCAACCAGTGGCTCTGTGGACTCATCAGATCTCAGCCGGGTAGTGCTCTCTACAAGATATTCAGTAAGGGAAATAATGAAAATCGTCTTCGACACTATGAAAGAGGCCTCTGCCTCTCAGGAGGAAATCAAGAACAAGGTGGATTATTATTTCCAAAGGATTTTTACCAAGCAACAACTCACACATCATTTCAATCTGATGTTGGAAAACCTGAAATTACCCCCTGTAACTCAAGCCTTCCGAGAACAAGTGAGCAAGCTAAGGGAGCTGACTCCTGCCTTAGAAAAATTTATGGAGAACAAAGATGATTTTATATCTGCTATGGAAAGAGGAGGAGGAATCATTATGGATTTCAGAAATATGTTGCTGCCCTTCTTGCATGTTGATGCCAGACCTGTTATTGTCCCTCCTGCCTTGCCTGCCTCTGCCTCTACTGAGTCTCCACTCCAGATGACTCCTGCTCAGGCCATCCGCAGCCTCACACCTTTGATCACTCAACAACCCTCCCAATACAGGCCAGGCACTGTATTAGTAGCTCATCCTCGTGTAATCATTTCTGGAATTCCAAAGACCTCCCTCACTTCCTCACCACCTACCTCCTCTTCTGATCCAAAGGGAAAATCTCATGTTGTAGATCTGGATTGCTGAAGTGGCCAGGCTGTTTGATAGGAATCATTCTTTTCTGTCATTCTGTTCATGTAATTTTTGTCTGATCTAATACAACTACTTTTCTTTAAACTATCTTTGATTCTCAGTTTTCTATGTCCGCTTTCCCACTTTTTGATTATCACAAAGGGGGTGAAATTACATATCAAGGGGGAAATTACATATAAAGGGGGAGAACATATAAAGAGGGGGAGATATTTGAGCTTTTGATACTATTTCTTATGTTTCCTTGGTACCAATTCTTTTAAAGCTCAACTCTGATACTATTGTATTTCATACTAACTATGATAATATTTGATCTATTACTATTTCCTCTATTTTCTCTGATACTGTTTTCTTTGATAAATTAGAATATAAATGCTATATTCTCTTATACTATATTCTCATTTTGCTTTATGTCATATCATAAGTTGTGATTATCAAAAAGGGGGAGATTGTTGACCTCACCTGGATTGATAATCCCAATAGTGCATTTATATGTTTTGATAATCCCAATTATGTGTTCATATATTATGCTACTCTCAATTACTGGTGATCTACATTTTAATTCTTTCAAATCATTGATCAAGTTCATAATAATGTTTAAATAATCTCTGATTTATGTTGATCTCGATTATCCCTGTTTAGCTTTGAAACAATTCTAAGTCAATCAGATTTGGTTCACATAAGAGCTACCGATAGCCAGAGCTACCGATAGCCAGAGCTACCGATAGCCAGAGCTACCGATGCACGCAGAGCTACCGATGCACGCAGAGCTACCGATGCACGCAGAGCTACCGATGCACGCAGAGCTACCGATGCACGCAGAGCTACCGATGCACGCAGAGCTACCGATGCACACAGAGCTACCGATGCACATAGAGCTACCGATGCACACGGAGCTACCGATTTGAAGAGCTACCGATGGAAGATTCCTACACCGAGTCAACTGTACACGTCTACAAACAAACGACTACCTATAATGAACTGTCGAGCCAAATCCTATATCCTCGACACTATTTGTTTATTATACTAACGGTTACATTTGTTACTTTTGATGCATTTAATGTTATTAAATGATTTATGTTGCCATTTCAGGAAACCGTACCAAGTACGATCAAAAAGCATAATCACTCCTTGTCAGAAAAACAAAAAGGATATAAAGAGGACATTATGTACGTGTCAAAGTGAAGGGTGAAGTAAAAATACAAAAAAGAGATCAAGCACACAGAACATATTGGAGATCAAGATCAAAACGTGCCAAGATCAACTGGAGAACTTGCACTCACGAGACTACTACTACCAGCCTTCAGAACATAGAGCATACATCGAGCAATCTATGCTAAGGAAGAACCTCACAAAACTCATCATTCTTTGAGCCGATAAGCAAGCTGAACCTCGAAGTCAAGGAAGCAGATGGTACTCTGTTTTCCAGACAAAAACCAGAAGAAGACTCAGAAGGAATTCTAATCAACAAAAGAAGTCAAGAGCTGCACGAAGATCACTAGAGCCATTTCTAATCTCTAAATCTTTATCTCTGTGATTTACTTTTTACATTACGAGAAGTGTGTGTTATCTGTTGTATTTTACACACACACTGTCTCCTGAACCTTAACTGGAGGATTTGTAAATCCTCACTCATTATCTTTTCATTCCTGTTCCCACTGTTGATAGTGGTAGAGGTCGTGTGTGACCTGGACAGCTGGTTGCTGTTGTTTTGTTTTCCCACGACTAACAGTGGTAGAGGTCTTGGACCTGGACAGTTGTAAACTGTTGAACCCTGATCCAGGGTGTGGATCATCCTTATATAAAACTTTTGAGAGGAATAAGTCTCGGCTTGAGACTGAACCTCTTGGTTAACTCCCCTGTGTTTTTAGTTAAAGTTTATATCCATACAATACTTTTATTTCATATTCTGATACTATTACTTTGAAATATAATTTATCTTCAAAGCTACTTTGATAGTTAAACTCGCAAGTGTTTATATTTATTGTAAACCAGTAAGTTAGTTTCAAAAGATAAATTAATCATTAGATTAAGTTAACTGAGAACTAATCAATCTTTGAGAAACTAATTGAACCTTTATAATCTGTATAAATTCACTACAGTTTAATCTGTTTTTGAAATTGGGGGATTTTAATACAAATTGTTTTTAGCAGAAATTTTAATTGGAACTCAATTCACCCCCCTCTTGAGTGTCCACTCCGACCAACACATCCTACTAAAAATTTTCAACATGAACCATAAAAGGATGTCCACCTGGATCTATTCCTTCAATATAAAAAATTTTAGGGACTCTTAAAACCATAATATGTAATATTTAAGGTTAATTAATTAATTCACTTCAACATAATTCCCATTTTTTATCCCATTAAAATATATGTATATACATTCATAATGCATGATTCTTACCATGGAATTTAACCTATAAGTAACATCACTTCACATAACATGTTCAGTAAACTTCAAGTTACTTGTATCTAATCATTGGGGACCCTGAATAACCATATCCTAGCCAATTCCCATTGTTTTTGTCACATGCTAAGTTTAGATGATACTATTACCTTACTAACCCTTGCATCTACACCAGTTCCTATCTCCAAACTCTATCCAATCTCTAAAAAATTATCTATGTTAAAAATTTGTCACAACCCCCTCCACTAGTACCCTTCCCAAGTAGACAATAAGGAGAGGAAGATGATACTTGAATCCTACCTCCAATACACCATGGGATGGAGACTAGGAAAGAGGGTATATAATGTACACAAATGGGAAACATAATCATCTTTATATAAATTTAAGGAATAAGCAACACAATGGGATCTACCAATCTAAACCATTAAAAAAATTGGAAATCCCAATACATGAATGTAATGTTATAGAAAATGATAAAAAACTTAAAGATACCAAAGTAAACACCTAGGAAGTGACCATAAACCCCAACAACTCCTGAAGGACAACTCTGAGCTAGTATCACCCAACTCAATCACTAACTAGCTCATGTGGACCATAAAAATAGTTTATATACACACAGGTGCTCATAAAAGTATACTTAATAGGATCCTCTATAGAACCTATTATGAAAATGTGAAATATTCATACTAAATCCCAATTAATAAACAAATGAAACCAAATATTTACTTAACTACTTAAAACTATACCCTCATCCTCACAAGTCTCTCTCACCAAGTATTGCATGAATGTAGTAATATACATATCAAAACATATAAGTAATAAGGTACCCCATATCTACTTCCCCATTGGGTTTTCACTCTCATGCCTCAACCTAAAAAATCATTTTCTAATCCATCCCATCAGTCATATTGTACCCCATGAATACACATTACAACCAGAACATCATCTCATCCTAAATCTAATATATCTCATCACAAACTCACCATCATCATCTCATCCATAACCAGGTATAATTATAGAATCCAGTACAACCCATGCATCAAGAATTATACCTCAATCCATTATAGCCTATGAATGTACACCAATGGGAAACCATAGTCACCATGACTAGATATAAGTATGTGATATAACCTATAGCATTTACAACCCACACATAAATTTATAGTACAATTGAGAGATATCACAACCCATATTATCCCATAACCTATACCTTAATCCATTATAGCCTGAGTATACCTACATATAATGCTATAACTGAAGGGAGATTTGGGAGAGGGAGATGATAGCCACATGTTCCCTTTATAACTTAATTGTTATGGAAAACATCCCCAAAACATTTAGGTGTTGATTTACCTATCAAGTCAGATGGTGAATTATATGAAAAAAATAAATATATATTTCACATAACCACACCAAGGGAAACATCCCATCCTTAGAATCAACTAAATCTATTGTCTGAAAAGACACTAAAATCCCACTACTAAAGCCTAGGAAACTAGATCTCAAACATGCACAAAAGAATAAAATTTAGTATCTTTAATCATTTTAATTTCCAATTATTAATTATAAATTAAAAATATTCCATTAAATCCCATTAATTATTTTGATTAAACCATTTAATATCATTATAATCCAACCTTGTTATTATTTCATATTTAAATTTATATATTTAATACCCATGATCCCTGTGTGTTTATTACAACCATCTCATGGTTTCATTATCAATTAATTTCCAACATCACACCCTTGTCCTGATTTCATCATTATTTCATTCACTATTCCATTATTCTGAGTAATCCAGGTCTCGTCCTAATCTACCACAACCAATGATGCACTTATTATCAATAGAGTCAACTACAAAAAGAAGTTGAGAAACCATAACAATCAACCATTAAAAAACCTAGCCATAAAAATAAAACATCAAGAATAAAAACAATGATAAATCCTAGTTCTTAACTCATTCCAACTGCCCTGATGTCATCCCCAAAACTATTATGAAAAACATTTTCCATTTAGCCAACACGGACATCAACCACCACTATAGCCCTGGTAAACAAGTCCATTTCTTTTCCAAATACACTAGTTATTCTAGATTCACAATAAGGAACATCATGGATCAATATCTTAGAGCATACATACAAAGCATAAAAATCATTTTTATCATGACAAACTCATTGGGAAACTAAGTCCACATCACTAAGGAATTCTATTTTTTTTTTCAATTAATAATGGGATCAATCATCCCTAATCAATTACCATAAAAAAATAACTATTTGATCTTCATATTAAATGAACCAATTCATTATGAATAGGGAAAATCAATAAGAAACCTATAGACAACAACTATCTATAAATAAAAGTGAACCATAAATCTGCTTCATGAATAAATTTCATATTTCATTCTATTATAGGAAGAATTGTAATAAATTTACTTGAATCTTTTATTAATAAAAACATTATTAATAGCTTTATATTGTTTATCTAATTTCAAGCATATTAACCTTGTTACCAACAACAACAACCATAATAAATAGATATCACATTATCTATGAAATAAAGAGGCAATATCAACAAAGCATAAATCATATGTGATAAAAACATCCCAATTCCAATTAATTCTTGATTTTTATTATTTTAACTAATTAGTTTAATTCCAATATATATCCAAAGAATACAAAGAATAAATTTTTCACATTGAAATATAAAAAAGAGATGTAATGAGTCCCCTACCTTGGTTCGAAGTTAAATGTTCTCTAAGAAAGAATGGATGAACAAGGATTGAACGCCATAAAACTTGAAGAAAACCACCTTTAAAACTATCCATAACAATCAAACATTAATCTATGCTCAAAACTTATCCCAAACTAGAGGAACTCTACTAGAAAATTATTTGGAAAGAAAGAGAACAAGAAATATTAATAGAAGAGGATAAAAAAGAGAACTATCAATTAAAAGATTTTGATTCGACGATCCAAGATGTTTAAACTCTCAAAGTGGTTGGAGGGTGGTGAGATTTATAGGGGTTTACTAGGGTTTCAAGGAAGAGAATTAAAAGTTAACAAATAAAGTCTTGGCCCCTAATTTATATAGTAGGTATGAGTAGCCTCCACCACAGTGTAGCGATATGAAGACACCCATGGTGGATTTATTTGAAGGGAGATACTACTTCCCCCATGTTTGAAATGATTTGAACCCCCAAATCCTTGATGAGTTTTAAATCACATTTAAAACCTTTTACCACCACAATACCTTACACCATGGCATGGTACAAGGTATTTTCGATTCCCAATAGGCCACCATAGACTCCACCATGAAATAGGGAGAAATAACTCACCATTTTGACCTACCACATTGAAGACCACAATATAGAGAACACCAGATCTCCATTTCCATCATCCCTAATGCCTTAATACTCAACTTAAACTCACACAAAAACACTCCCAACATAATGAAATTATAAGGTCCCAGTTTTAAACAGGAGGGCCTCAACAACTACACACCCAACAACATGAGGGTTTTAGTGGTGCTAGTTATTGATAGGGAGAACCCCTAAGGCACTTGGTGGAACTAAAAACTTCACTATATAGTTGATCCCTTTATTGTTTCTCATAGGGGAAACACTATAGAAAAAACATCTTCTAAAATATCTACCAAGCCATTTCACTCACTGTAGTGCACCAAGAACCACATAACCGGCTCCAAAACTCCCAATCCATAAAAATGCCAGCTAAAAATTTTCCACCTTATGACCTAGCCTCTAAAACACTCACCATGGACAAAACCATTCTAAATTATATGATGTGGTATCTATTAAGATGACTAGAACTCATCTATATCCCTTAAAATTCCTCAAAAAGCGCTCTTGGCACCACCAATCCCTGATAAAATGTATCAAAACAAACTTTTATAAATGATATTATATTTTGAACAAATTATTTATTGAGTAATGTAGTTATATAAAATATGTGTGCTATATTTAATTTTTTATCTTGGACCAATATAAACTATTGACATAATTTTCCTAATGAGTTTAAAAGACTATTAAGCATTATAAGAATTTATAATTTATCCATTCTCTAGTGACCATTAATATTATTATATATTAAAAGTTATAATAAATTATAAATAACAAAGAAGGAATAAGAAATGGCCTCAACTAGTTCTATCATACCCTATGAATCCCATTTATCAGAGACTTGAGATCTGGGTTACTATAGCAGGAACTATAGTAGGCACTGTAGTAGACATTGTTCGGTACTTTAGCAACCAGAACTATTCATCCATTTGGGCCTTTGGGCCACCTGTTTGGGCCTCGGGTCCTGCATGGCTTTCAGGCCACCCAAGGCCTTCGGGCCAGTTGATTCTCAAGGCCTTCGGGCCACCTTAAGGCCTTAGGGCCACCCTAAGGCCTTTGGGACACATGAATTCAGATGTACCAGTTTGACTACCAGGAACAAGCCTTTAGATGAGGATAGAGGGTAGGAGCATTCACTAGAGAAGAGCTAACTAGATTTGGAAGAATGAGAGGGTATGGATTTGCCATCGATACTAGGCATGTGCAAGATTTGCATAGGTCAGCTAGCCGACCAGCCCTACGAAGGTGGAGTGCTGATATCATGACATATGTTGGGGAGGATCAATTCCACATTGTATTGTCTGGGTGATTACCTCTAAGACCTATGGGTTATGTAATTGTCTCTAAGCCTTCGGGCCTTGTAAGGGCTCCACCTCACCCCTTGAAAGGTGGATTATCAAAATAAAAAAAATGAAAGGCCTTCATCCCATTCCGACCAAGGGAGATGAAAACTCTAAGATTTTTCCTTGACCAATCCCAATTCAATATTCGACAACTAAAACACAATTAAAAATGTTTATAGTAGAAGTTCAAGATTATCGAGATCAGGACTCAAACCTTGTTTTCCAAACCACCCCAAGAAAGTATCAACATTAGACACCTTAACCTTAGGGTGTATGATAGTGTAATAATGTATTATGTATCTAGACAATAGGAGTATGAATTTTTATATTTTATTTTTAATAAAATAATTATTATATCTATCCCTTTCATTATTAATATGATTATGTAATGATATTGATAAAAATTAGATTTTGATATAAATAAACTTATTTTTTTAGGAAATATTTAGTTACAATTAAAAAATTCCTTTTGATAAATTCAATAATTTTGAAATAAATTTTATTTTTATTAAATATTATTATTAAATAATATTTATGTTAATATAAATGATAATATAATTTAATTAATCCTAATGTAATTTTTTTAAGGGTCATAAATTTAGTGTCGTAAAAACTAGTATTTTCAATAAATAAGTATTTTTATTTAAATGTTTAAATTATCATATTTATAAAATTATTTTGGTAAAATAAATATAATTTTAGAATCAGAACATAAAAATTATCCAATGTTTAATTTTTCATAATTTTATGAGCCATTCAAATTTTTTTGAAAAAATTAAAGACATTATAAATTTATGGTATATATTTTGACATAATAATATAAAAAAAGTGATTTAATAAATACTATATATTGAATAAATGACTAAAAATATATTTATCATTTAAAATAATTCATTTTTAAACTTATTTGATTAATTTTATAAACCTATAATGAATCCTCCAAAACAAATATTATATTTTGAGGTTTTAAAAACAATTATTTATGAACATGAGTCACTTCCACATCATAAATGATAATAATTTAAGGATTTTGGTTCTTATCCAAATAAAATATTAAAAAAAACTCCACTTTGGAAGAAACCATGGGCAAAAACTATATGAATGTTTCTGTTTTTGATTACTTTATTACATAGAGTCAAAAAGCTATTCTTAGAAATTAATAAATAATTACCCTCTCTTTTTCTCCCAACCACCCATTACTATTCACTAAAAACCAATTTATCATAAATTTATTATCCCTATCCATATCTAAATCCATACCAAGGTATTCCAAATCTCTTAATAACATCCTCTTAATTTTTTAAAGTAACCCCTCAAGTAACATATTCTCTTCCTATTCTTTTTATTTAAGTACTTTATTCATATTAATCCTTTTTATTTACAATTTTTCATATTTTAATGTTTTTTAAACATTAATTTACTTCCATTATGATTCCAATGTAATTAGTGAAAACTTTTCACTCTCATTAAACCCTTCCATAAACCATCATGTACACCAGTTATATTGCTGAAATTATTCGGTGATTTTTGATGCCCAAATTTTTTATTCTAAATAACCATCCCCATTTACACTTAATGGTATTCACTAACATGTACCAATACTTTATTTATATGGAAATTCTATATATTTAACCCAATATCCTTAATCATGAGATTAAATTTGATGCTATATGTTCTTATGTTGTATAATCTATGAGACATACAAATTCATGTAATGATATGAATGTGATGGGTGAGACCAGAATTATATAGCCCTTTAATGCATTGGGTAATGTTTTTATCACATGGTATACCATGTATGGTGAATAATTCATTAGACTAATCACACTATGTTATGATGACTTAGTAGTTATCCTTGAATTATACTTATGATGTCATGTTTTATGTTATTTCCACATTCCTATGTTACATTGATGTTGTCACCTTATATCATGATTCTATGTTCATGTTTATGATTCCATCCTTTTTATGTCACCATGATATAGATCTTAAATAACTTGTATTACTTTCATCATGTTATTATTTTATTATTACCTTAATAGGATTTATATCTCACCCCTTTCTTTTGTAAGTCCCCAAGTTATCCCATGCAGTAATAAAATATCAATGGAATATAAGGTCATGTTTTAGAATTTTTAAATAATATTATTATACCCATGATTCAAGTTATTGTTCTATATATCTAATTATCCAAATTCAATAGTCCTCACAATATTTTGGGATTGCAGTAAGTGTATATTTATGTAATAAATAATGAAATAAAGTGCATTAAATATTTGAGTTGTTATAGTTTGTACCAGAGTAAGTTGTAGTAATTTTTAGGGATTATGATTAGAAAACCTTAGTAAAAACCATAGGGTTAAGAGTAAACATAGGAAACCATAACTTAATTTTGTAAAATTATAGAGTGATTGGTTTTTTGAGAAAACACATTCCTATCTAGATACTAGAAAGTGGGTGTGGCTATGAAATAGTTGTACCTAGGGGTAATAACCCTAAAAAGTGAACATTAGGTATTAACTTGATCATCAACTGATTAAAAAAAAGGGCACTAGACTACACACCTGTCCGGACACTCCTGGGTGATATGATTTTGTTAATAATGTAATTTTTAAAGACCATTATGAAGGGAACAAACATTCCCATGAAATTTAATATTTGGAAATAGACCATGGATAAATTAGATTGAAACCTAGAAATTCATAGGTTAAGAAATACATGTGATTTATGCTCTACCCCTTTAATGTTAATTATTTAAATTTAGATGTTTAATAGTGTGAAAATTATCATCCTTAATTCTTCTTTATTTTAGTCAATGTCTATAAATAGGAGGAATTGATTCAACAACCAATGTGATGTGAAATGTGATAACTGCTCAAATGAGATGCCCAAACTGATTGGAGCAGGAGTCAGGAACTTTAGGAAAATTATTTATCAATTAAATCATGTTTTGAATAGAAAATTTAATCTATGGGAACACCCACATCCCCCTAAGCAAGAGAAATTTTAAATTGATACCTTTATGTTCCCAAGTCATCTAACTTTAAGTTGATATTTTAATCCTTGATTAATAGAAAAATAGACCAACTCAAATAAAAATATCTTCTATATTATTCAATTATCTAATTAAAATAAGGCCAGGCTAGAAGTTTATTAAATGGAGGGATAATTTCATAAATGGTGGATATTAATCAAGAATTTGGATCCCAAGGTAAAAATCAAAGTGATAGAGTGGAAATAATTCAAGAAAATGTTATTCAATCAATATTTTCCTTGTACTCTCTAACTTAAAATAGAGAGGCATCTTTTTGGACTGAAGAAAAATAATGATGAATTCATTGGGGAATATTAGGAGAACTTCACAAGACTTGCATGATACACATCCTACCTTTTTATTGACCTTGAAAGCAAACTTTACCAATTAATTAGTGGGCTAAAGATGAATCTATGAAAAACTTTGGTGATTAAATACTTTGATGTCTATGAAGAGATTAACTTATGTTCCATTAAATTCAATATGAATATCAATAAATCTTAAGGGTCCCATGTGTTTGAATATAGGAACTGGATAATAGAGTTTAATTATATTGGAGAGATGTATAAATATCATGGTGGTATAAAAGTATAACATCCCAATTTTCAAAATTTTGGAATGATGTATCTTAGAAAGGAATAAGGAAATGATTTAGGTGTGTAAAGGAAGGGAACCTAGTTATAAAATACAGATAAGAGAATCCCATTAATGTGATGGAATAATGTAATACTCTAGTAAACCCTTAGACTATTGTCCAATTTCTTAACTATAAGGAATAAAGAAATTATGAAAACCATTTCACCAATCCATGGGTTTCCGATGATAACTAATGACAAAAACCTCTAAGGCCTATAGAGAAAAAGAGATCATATGCAATAAAAACAGCTAAGGTGGATCTTGATAATGAAGTGAATCCAGGTACATTAGTTATTCATTCAAGTATATAGAAAATATTATTTTATCTTGGTTATATGCATTATTTTATAATTTTTTTTTAAAACTATTCAACACCACATAAAAATATGGGAGTCTAATTATCGTTGATAATGGTAAATGAGGCAATTATTTCTTCCCGACTATATAAATTCTCCCATATAAATATTTTCATTATGAATTTCCCAGTGAAACTTGTGGTGCTCCCTTTAGTGAAATTTGATGCCATTCTAGGTACAAATTTTATTTCCTTGTATAAATACAATATAAATTACCAGTAGAAATAAATCACCCTCTATATCATGAATCGCCTCTTGTTTCATAAAAGTAAAAGGAGGAGGATAAATATCCTTTATAATCATCATCTGAATCATGTATATTATTTCCTTATGAGAAATCGTATCTAGAGAAAATGGTAAAGACTAAGGAAAACATCATCCTTGAAAACATTCCCATTATAAGTGAATATTCTGGTGCGTTTCTTGAAGAATTCTCTAGTCTTCTTCAAAGTCAAGAGGTTGAGTTCTCAATCAAACTTATACCTAAATATTTTTCAATATCCAATACTCTATATATAATTACCACTATTGAACATGAATAGATAAATAATAAACTACATAAGAATCTAGAAAAAGGGTTTATACACCAAATTGGTTCACCATGTGGTGCACTGGTCCTTTTTGTCAAGAAAAAATATGGTTTAATGTGCCTCTTAATTATTTATCTTTATCTCAACAAGATCATGATAAATAACAACTATCCTCTACCTCAGATTGATAACTTGTTCAATTATCTATGTAGAGACTATTACTTATCTAAATTGGATCTTTAGTTAGGATATTATCAAGTAAAGGTGAAGAAGTAGGATGTAACCTGAACTACTTTTTTACAAGGTATGGGTACTAAAAGTTTATAGTGATTCCATTTAGACTTACCAATGCTCCATCTATCTTCGTGAAATTAATGAATAGATACATTATGGATTTACTCAATATATTTTTTGTAGTATTTATAAATGATATTCTTATCTACTATAAAATCAATTAGGAACATGAGTATCATTTGAATTTTATGCTAAATACCTTGAAAAAGAAAAGATTATTTACAAAGTATAGAAAATGAGATTTCTGGATGAAGCAAGATACATTCCTAGGGAATGTTATAACCATTAAAGGTATATATTTGGATCTATCAAAGATTGAGTAAATGAAAGGATGGTCTAGACCAACATAGGTGATATAGATTTATAGTTTCCTTTGACTAGATAGATATTATTGTTGATTTATGAGAAACTTCTCATGATTTTCAATATCACTAACCAAGATACCTCATAAAGAAGTGAAGTTTGATTAAAATGATGAATATAAGTAGATATTTAAAGAGTTAAGGAAGAGATTAATCACTGCACCTATGATCACATTACTCACCAGTGAGCAAGGATTTTTGATCTACAGTGATGCATCCAAAAAACGGTTGGGGTTGTTTACTAATGAAAAATAAAAAATTGATAACCTATACATCTTGCTAATAAAATATCCATGAGTATAACTATCAAATGCATGATCTAGAATTGGATGTAGTTATATTTTCATTTAATATTTGTAAAAATTATATCTATGGGTAAAAGTGTATCATATATATGGATTATAAAATCCTCAAATATATATTCACACAAAATTATCTCAATATATACTAAGGTTTTTAGAGTTGATAAAGTATTATGAATTTTCAATCCATTACCATCCTAGGATTGGGAACAAAGTGGAAGATGATATGAGTGGTTTGGACCCTGAAATTCTATACATGATGAGGAATTAAAAGGATACAATCTTCTTGGACATGAAAAAGATATACATGGGAATCATAAAATGAGAGTCATCTTACCTTACTCCAATAACTTCTCAACCATCAATTATTGAGAGGATCAAAGAGGCCTAAAAAGACACTGAGAAGATATAGAGGAATGTATTGAATACTTTAGAGTTCAAATTTACTAAATATTTAATTATAAGTGTTGTTGAAGAATGAATGTAATAAGACTCAAGAGGGGGTGGGTTGGATTGAGTTGTTTAAATTTTTATTCACTTAGAAAAATATCCCTCTCTTGTTAACAACTAATGTCTCTTATATTCTTTGTAAAATCTTGTAGAAGAAATAAAATAATAAAATAAATAGACATAAATATATTTATAGTGTTTCATGGAATAGAAGTCCCATATTCCACTCCACTACCACTCTTCTCCAAAAGTGTGATTATTTTAAAAGAATAGTCCATTTTTTAGGGACTACCAATCCTTTTTCCAGGGACTGCACAACTAAGTGTAAGAAGTCGACACTTAGTACAAGCATTGGAGATTTCAACCAGGTTCTAGAGAGGATTTAATAAAAAAACAACCTTCAAAGGTTGTTTTACTAGAATCCTTTACAACAAAATATATAAAATGAAAGAGTTTACAGACTTCATCTCACAACTACAAGAAAAAACTGGTATAAAAGAAATATCTCTAGGATAAATAATCTGAAGTGTAAGTAGCTCCAAAAGAGTCTTCCAAAGGAAAAAATATTTAAAATAAACATATATGATGAAATATGACTTCTTCTTCCTTATTTCATAGGAAAAAAATAGAGTGTGGTTGTTAAATCTTAGATAAAATAATTCTATGTATTTTATTGTTCACTTAAATTTTGAGGAATAAGTTTGTGCTCGTACACCCATGCTTGAAAATTCATAAAATTATTCTTATTTAAAAACACAAAGTATGATATATAGAAATCAGGGATCATTTACATATATTTATACTTGAAATTCCTTAGCAACAGTAGAGAGAAATAAAATATATCATCCTCTTTCTTATTTCTCAAAACTTGGTTCTTATAATATTCAATTTCATCTTAAAAAGGAAATATAATATTTAAGAATTGTACAGAAGCATTAAAAACATCACTTGAGTGCTTTAACAGTGATAAATACAAACTAGCAGCAAGACGTAGCCAATTAGAGGAATTGAATCCACCTATCCAAATTAATGAGCAAAAACCACAAAGCTGATTTGATGTTCTGAATTCATGTTGCCAATTTTTCTTCACGTAGCCAAATTGAATCATGTAGGAATTTTATTCATGTAGATGAATTTTATGTAGTCAATTTAAATGATGTAGCTGATTGAAATGGCATACCCACTTTCTTCATGTAGGCGTTTCACCAATATTAATGTAGCTGATTTTAGTGACGTGGCCAATGTCGCCACATAGGATATTCAAATAACTGATTTCTTCATGTAACTGATTTATTTATCTAATTACTCACATAGGTGATTGATCACCTATCCGATTACTCTATGTAACAATTTTATGTAGTCAAATTATCATGTAGGTGGTTTCTCACATAGGCGATCTTACCAATGTAGCCAATTTTGACGTTGGCGATTTCACAACATAGGCAATTGACATATATGTTTCCTTTATGTAAGCGATTGATCAACATAACTGAAAACCATAACATATCCAATTTTTTAAACTTTAGATAGATTCCAATAAAAATTTACATAATCCATACTTAGATAAATTTACCACTGAATACATAAGAATAAAATAAAACTTGATAATCACACTTAGAAAACATAATTATTATTAAAGTATAAAGGGAATTTGAGATCATAAAAACCTAAAATACATGGGATATGCTAGATCAACATTATTAGTCCAAAAATATCCCCCATTTTGATGATTAAAAAACCCATAAATCTCATAAAAAAATAAAATTACATTGTGTAAAAATGTAGTGTTCTCTGCCTTAGTTAGTTAGCTATTGCCTTTTTAAAAGGTATAAACTCATCCTCCTTTTTAAAAGAATTATCCTCTTTTTAAAGAGTTTTTTATTAGAAAATTACTCCCCCTTTTATTTCATAAAAAATTATGGTTAGAGAGATAGAATAAATTTTAATTTAGTACTTTAGAGTTATGAACTATTTAAGTGTAGTGAGAAAAGAGAATATGGTATTTTTGAGAAATTGAGTTTAATTAAAGAAAACAAAGACATAAAAAACATATAATTATATAAATCACTAAGAAACTCATGAGAAACAAATAAATAATGAAATTTTTAATTAATTACATGGAATAATAAAAATACATCCACCTAACATAACTACAAAATATTAGTAAAGGAACCCATTTTGGTTTTGGTAGAGGTGCTTTTGAGGTTGGATGGGGTTTGGAAGTTGAAGAAGGATTAGAGGTAGATAGTGTTGGAATTGGTAGCTCTGAAGAATCATAAGCACCTTTTGTTCTCAAATTGGTTTTCTAAGAGGTTCTAGTAAGTTCAGGACCAAGAGGACTTATTCTTATCATATCAACTAAGGCTTCGACACACATGTTTATCCTCAAAAGAAAATCAGACTTAGAAAACTCAAGAATCAAGAGAGATAATTGCTTGTGAATTTGAGAAACCGGTTCTATTCGATTCCTAAAAAAATTCTTGAGATATTCTACCTTTAATGAAGAGAATATTGAATATTAATTGATAGTAGGAGTGCAAATCAGAGTGTGGAACACCCTAAAATTCTAAAGTAAGAAGCTTGTATTCGATAGCGTGTATGACACGTGATTCCAAGTGTGTGATGGAATATAATATAAGAATAATTTATAATATATTTAATATTTAAAATAGATTTTATATATTTCAATTCATCCAACTTAAATCTATCATCTGTTACACACAAGAGTGACCTTCTTCGATGGCTTAAATTACATGCAATACTGAGTTTTTCCAAACAACAATGTATAATTAAAATATTATTATTTAATATAATATGATATAAACTAGCCACTATGTTAGTTTTTATGAATATTATTAAATAAATTATGAAAATTTATGGTTTATATAAATATAAAATGAATTCATAGGTTACCAATTAATGAGAAATGAAAATAATAAGCAATTGGATATAAAAGGAAATATTATTATATTTATGCTTCCAAAGGAGTTTAGTATTAATAAAGATAATTACTTACAATAATTTAATTATTTTCATGAAATATAAATTTTATATATTCAGTAAAATATATTTGAGATTTATCCATTATTTTTTATATTCATTATATAAAAACAAACTCAATTTCACACATATAAACCTATATATTTATATAGGCAATTTTACCGCCTTTTAATAGGAAACCCATTTTAAATATTATTTTTCTCACTTTAATTAATTTAAAATTTCAAAATAAACTTAATATTTGAAATAAAAACATAAAAATTAGGTTACGGTTAATTTTTTATATTTTTTGGAAACATATCATTTTTTAATGAATAGTTAAAAGTATTAAATTTTGGTTCGAAACTATTTTTTCATCTAATTTATTTATAAGATTACCTTTCACTTTTATTTGGTTTTCATGTTTAATTATATCATATTTTTATCAATTAATACAATTTATGTTATTTTAATCAATTTTACTTTGAAATTGACTATAGAAACATAACAAACTTTCATACATTTTTACTTTAAAAAATTGCATTGTCGTCCCTCTTGGAGGAGGAATTTTAAATCAATTTTCGACAATTATAAAATTGGAATTTTGAAAAATGTATTCCATATTTGGAATCATAATAATTTATAATTTCTAATAATACCAAATTTACTTTTGACTAAAAATATTAGTGAAAGTGATTAAAATTAATTATAATGATTAAGGTTAAATTAAGATTAATAAGGGACTCAACCTTAACCTTAAGGACAAAAATGACTTATAAACATGTCCAAGATGTATTTTATGTCTATATTTAAACCCCATAATCTATTTTATAGAACATGGACCATTATTGGATCCAATTACAACATGTAAAACGTGGTAATAATTCCTTTGTCAAAGTATTACAAGAGTGCCACTCCTCCTCCACTATAAATGGCCACCACTTATCCCCATTCCTCAAAACTGTAAAACTACTTATATTGGGCCGAGATCTGCCAAAATAGATTCCAAAAATCCCTAAATTCTACCTTGAATCATTAATTTTCTCATAAATCCTTCCAATGAATCCCTTTGGTATAAACTAAATTGAATTACGTAATTTTTAGGTAATGTTTTTCAACGATCTCTTTTCTTTCATTTACTCCTCCACCACTTAAATTATTTTCAAATCATGATTATATGATTACAAAATTACCCTAACTATAATTTTATGTTTTTTTTATTATGGTTTATACCTACAATCACTCACACCTCCATCTAATGGGTTACAAACATTCTGTTTACGTGTATGGCGAACTACCACCTCACGAAACGTTGATTTTTAATTTTTTCTTTACCACCCATCATGGTGGACATTATGATGAAAAATATGTTTATATTTGTTATAAATGATATTTATTATATTTTTATGTTTATTTAATAATTTTATAACACATACCCTTGTACTTTCCATTTTTTATAAATATGATAACATCGTTTGTGGAAGTGTGGACTACCACCTCCTCAAAGCGATGTGACTTGTTCATGTTATACATGAAACATATTAAGGATTATTTTAATAAAACTATGTAACAAATATAACATATGAATGATACTAGAATTATAATATACATATTTATCATTAACTTTTCATTCTTTTAATATGACAAAGAAATCAAATAAGCATTCATGGGTATGTACGACCTATCGTCTCCATGAACGATGTATCTCATTTCTTATCCCCAAACTTTATAGATTATTATAAATACATATATAATGATTATATATGATAATTAAGTCATGTTTTACACTCTGGAGATGATGAAATAATGTTCTAATTAATGAGAACAACAAGTAGCAAGTTAAAACTTACTCAAGAAAATTGGGCCATTAACACCCAAAATAGTGAAATTAATGAAAGTTTGTTAACAAATAGGTAATGAGATGTTATAAGAAGTTAATATATGGTATTATAAACCTGATTATGGTTATTATATTAGTTATTAACATATTTTAAACCACTATAAATTAGGCTAAATACCACAAAACCAAAAGGAAGTATAATGTAATGGATTTTCATCTCACTTTTTACTTTTGTGAGATAAATTTCATGTTCACCACTTAATTATTTTATGTGGTGTATCCAATTCCCATATTTATATATTATATAATGAATTAATTTACCTTCATGGTATTTAAAACTTTCATTTAATATTATTCCTTCATGATTCTTATGATTTAAAATGTTTCAAATTGGTATGAGACACTTTGGAATGTTTAAATATTATTTTCCCCAACAATAACATTAATGATATTTAAATGGTATTTTCGTTTGAGGAAATTATAAGAAAACTGTTCAATAAAACATTTAATTTTCAACAATCTATTTATTCATCACTATTTTCAAGTATTAGTACCATTTTTCCACTCCTTGGTACTCAAAATGTTTTAGATTTTTTCTTCTTCAGAAAACCCAATTTTATTTATCCTTTTAGTCAGAGAACATATTTTCTTCTAAAAACCATGTTTTACTAAAATGTTTTAAAAAATTATTTTAAAATTATGTGGTGAATAAATTTTTACCCTTTTTATTTTACCAATTCTATCAAAGGAACCTTCTTATCGCTTTCCTGACAAGGCATTTTTCAAACCTTTTTACCGTGTAAAAGGAATGTTCCTTTACCTCATACAACAAGTATAGATTTAACTGCCATCATTTATTTGAATATTCATTTTCATTTATAAAAGGTTACTTTTAAAATAAAATGTTTTTAAAATCGATTTTCACAGAAATGATTTTTCAAAAGGTTTTACAAAACTAAAGGATATTTTCCACAAGAATGCTTTTAAAAGATATTTTTATAGTATTCCTATTCACTGACAACAAAAATCCTTTATTTTTACTCAATTTGGGATTTTTTGTATTAATACCACACTTATTATTCCTCTATATGGTTTATTATTGATTTTTCCAAGGATGGTTTTCACATTAACTTCCTTGAATCATTTGTTATTCCCCTTGAAAAATTTAATCTCCTGTGATCATTGATCATTGAATTTCCCCTAATTATCCATTTCATTTATCATGAAAATTACTATGTCCAAAATTGTATACCATTTTACATATGGTTTCCACCTTTATTTTTAGTTGATTATTTGGGTAAGTATTGATAATTTCATATTCTTTATTTAATAAAGATATTTGATATGGCATATTATTTATTTTTATTACTCGATGTGAGGAATGATTTTGACTGGTAATGATGGGTGGAGCCTAAGATTTATATAGCTCCTCGATGCATCAATAGGTTCTCATGATACAAATAAGATGCGTAAATTAAATGGGTTTCTATCCATATTTTTAAATCGTCTTGTGAAAGGTCTTAATGGTATAGGTTTTCATGTGCCTTGGACATGACATCCATTAAGAAAGCATTGCCTACATACTAGTTTAAGTTATTAATTATCCATGATATATTGTGTTGGCATATCTATGGATACATTTCATTTCTAGTTCATTGATTAAATGGAATGTGTTTTAGTTTCTTACCTTATCATATTTATTCTACCTTATCTAGTTATTGGAATGACATGTGTTTCTAGTTATTACCTTTCCATATTGTTTAACTTCCTTATAAGTTTATTGTTTATATGGCATGTGAGTTCAATTTTTATGAGGTCATAATTATTATTCTCATTGATTCATTATTACTTCCACCACTACAAATCACACCTTTAACAACACTAGAATCAACATTTATTATCCCAAGAAAATAATTAACTACCACAATTTGGTTAAAAGTCCATGTCTTTTATTAGCGCTAAAAAATGCTAAAAAATGGAATATTTATCATTGGAAACAAAATCGCTAATAAATCATACTTTTATCAATGCTTTTATTTAGCACTGATAAATAGACCCTTTTTCAATGATTTTATTTGTGCTAATAAAAGTATTATTTATTAGCACTTTTATTTGTGCTGATAAAGATAGACTTTATTAGTGCTTGCATAATCACCAATAAAGGTGTCCTTTATCAGTGATTTTAAAAGCGCTGATAAAAGGTAGATTTATCATCGCATTAAGTAGAACTGATAAAGGTGAAAAATTTTGTGTAATGTTGTAGTACTCTACATCACCAAAAACAAGTGTAGTGAGCGGCAACAACACACTACATTAGAAAAAACAATAACAAAAATTACCAAAACAAGATAAAAATATTGAATTTAAATGAAATAAAATTTCTAACACAAATACAAGAAAAAACACTATTACAGAGTATGTTAGTTGTTTTTTTTACTAAAATTAATGTAATTTTTGAATAAAAAGGTGTAATTAGAGTCATACCGGTGACATCGTTAGTTTAATTGAGGTTTGAATTATTCCTACATGTCAAAAATGACTTATGGATGATTTTACTATACCAAAACAATGGGAATGCGTTTTCTCTGTTTTGAGTATGTCAGTTGTTTTTTTGATTAAAATTATAGTCAATTTTGAATAAAAAGATGTACTTAGAGTCATACTGGTCACACTATGTGTCTTATTGAGGTGTGGATGATCCCTAAACATCACAAATAATTTATACATCATTTTTCTAAAGTACTAGAACAATATGAATGCGTTCTATTAGTTTTGAGAATGTTAGTTGTTTTTTTCACTAAAAGTATTGTCAACTTTGAATAAAAAGGGTCTCTTGGAGTCATAACATTGACATTCTACATCTAATTGAGGTGGGAATGAATTACACATGTCCCAAATGACTCATGAATCATTTTACTAAACTATCAAAACAATTGGAATGTGTTTCATTGGTTTTGAGTATGTCACATGTATTTTTTACTAAAATGTAATTTTAAACTAGAAACATGAACTTTAAACCATACAGGTAGCATCGGGTATGGTTTTGACATGAGAGTGATTCATACAGATCAAAAATGAATTATGAATTATTGTACCAAATTATCAAGACAATATGAGCGTGCTTGCTCAGTTTTCAGTGAGTGAATTTTTTTTGTATTAAAATATCAATTTTAAACTAAAAATGGACACTTGGAGTCATACTGGTCACATCGTGTGTTAGATTAAGGTGAAGATGATCCCTACATGCCAAAAATGATGTATATATAGTTTTCCTAAAGTACCAAAATAATATGAATGTGTTTTTTCAGTTTTGATTATGTCAGTTGTTTTTTCACTAAAATTAATATAAATTTTGAATAAAAAAGAAGTACTTGGAGTCATACCGGTCAAACTGTGCATTATATTTAGGCAAAAATGAATCATACACATCAAAAATGACTCATGAATCATTTTCCTAATGTAAAAAAACAATAAAAATTTGTTTCCTTGGTTTTGAGTACGCCACATGTGTTCTATACTAAAATGTCATTTTTAACTGGAAACACGCACTTTGAGTTATACAGGTGGTATCATGTGTGGATTTGACATGAGACTGATTCATACAAATCAAAAATTAATTATGAATCATTGTACCACATTATCAAGAAAATATGATCATGTTTTCTCAGTTTTTAGTGAGTGATTTTTTTTTATTAAAATGTCAATTTGAAATTGATAATAGAAACTTGGAGTAATAATGGTCACACCATGAATTGGATTGAGATTTGGATAATACTTAAACATCAAAAATTATGTATGTATCATTTTATTAAAGTAAAAAAACAATAATAATGTGTTTTCTTTGTTTTGAGTATGTCAGTTCTTTTTTCACTTAAATTGATGTCAATTTTGAATAAAAAAGATACAATTTGAGTCATATCAGTCACAATGTCAGTCAGATTTAGGATAAGCTGAATGTTACCCATCCCAAATTTTCACATATTGTTTTCTTAAAGTATAAAAACAATTGGAATGCATTTTCTCAGTTTTCAGTACACCATGTGTGTTTTTTACTAAAATATCATTTTAAACTAGAGACATGCACTTTGATCCGTAGAGGTGGAATCGTGTATGGGTTTTACATGAGATCGATTCATAAATGTCACAAATGAATTATAAATCATTGTCCCAAATTATAAATACAATATGAGTGTGTTTTCTTAGTTTTTAGTGAGTAATAATTTTTTTGTATTAAAATGTCAATTTTAAACTGATAACAGACACTTAGAGTCATACCAGTCACACCATGAATTGGATTGAGGTGAGGCTGATACGTACATGTCAAAAATTATGTATGGATCATTTTTCAAAAATACCAAAACAACTAAAATGTGTTTTCTCAGTTTTGAGTATGTCAGTTGTTTTTAACTAAAATTAATGTAAATTTTGAATAAAAAAGACGCATTTTGATTCATACTGGTCACACCGTGTGTATGATTGAGGCACAACTGAATGATACACATCCCAAATGACAAATAGATCATTTTACTAAAGTATAAAAATAATTATAATGTGTTTCCTTGGTTTTGAGTACTCCATGTGTGTTCTTTACTAAAATTTCGTTTTAAACTAGAAACACGCTCTTTGAGCCATTGAGGTGGCATCATGTATGGCTTTTACATGAGACTAATTTATACACGTTGAAAATTAATTATGAATTATTTTACTAATTATCAAGACAGTCTGAGCATGTTTTCTTGGTTTTCATTGAGTGAATATTTTTTATATTAAAATGTTAATTTTAAAATGATAACAGAAACTTGGAGTCATACCGGTCACATCGTGCATCTGATTGAGGTGAATCTGATACCTACATGTCAAAAATTATGTATGGATCATTGTCCTAAAGTACCAAAATAATATGAATTCATTTTATTGGTTTTGAGTACACCACATATATTTTTTACTAAAATTTCATTTTAAAATGGAAAGATGCACAATGGTTCTTATCTTAAGTGACAAGTGTTGTGTGCACTTTTAAACAATTTTTCTCAAACAAATTCATGGCATGATACTTATTCTACTTCATTTACCAAAAATTTTATTATTTACAAGCCTGAGTTTCTTATCCTCCTCCACCTCAGTCTTCGCCTCTACCTCCTCTTCCACATCGGTCTCTAACCCCAACTCTACCTCTGCCTCCACCTCTACCTTCGCCTATGCCTCCACAATTTCGCAAAAAAATTATTTTTTGTAGGTTAAAACTTATAAACAAATTGATTTACTCCATTACTCTTCTCATTAATAAAGAGATAAAGAAAGAATATATAATCATTATGAAACTAATTCTTCACACCCCAAATATCTTTAAAATGTCATAACTCATACTATATCACAAAAATAAAAAATAATCAACTAAATTTGTTGTCGACATACATTCTGAAAAAAAAAGTACACTACCTACTCATCTCTAAACAAATTGATTTATTCTTTTAAGTAACTTTTTTATCAAAAATCTTGATAGTACTGAGAAAATATAGACAAACAAATGATTATGAAATATATTTAATTAAATTGTAATTACCTTCAAAAATTACCTATTGGGGGATTCTGGTCTTTTTATTCTTTATGATTTCTATCATAAATTTTCAAACATAATATCCACAATCGATTGCATTATCTTATTTCAGACACTGTATAAACATTGACCAAAATAAGTACATTTTTTAAATGTTTTGATAGTTAAATATTTTTATATATACCTTAATTTTTTTCCATTTATAGTAATCCACATGCTTTAGCTTTTCAAACACTGACTTCATGCCATGATCCAACCTGTATTTAGAGATTTCCCTATCATAAAAAAAATTCTTATTAAAACACAGACTGAGCATATAATTCAAATTTCATCTATAATATATTTATTATAGTGTATTACATATTCACAATACACATCGTATGCAGTCGATTGGTTGGAAATCCATGCATTGAATCCAAAAAATTAATATTCAGGGTGTCTATGTTGACTACTATCAACATCCATTGCTTCCTTAAAAAACAAAAACAGTTAAATAATGAAATAATTAAAAATTTATTTTATGTGATTAGATCATATATTTTTACCTTGGAATTGTAGGGATCAAAAGGATTCTTTTGTTTGATTCTTTTTTATTAAACGCTTTGAGTAACTCATCTTTTTTGTTCTTAATTTCTTCCTCATTGAAAGTAATTTCTGGCCTAGAAATGATAATGAGATTAATGAATCCAAATCTTGATTTACATGATCTTCCATTTATATAGTTGTAATATAAATTCCTACACAAAATATAAATGGTTATTAACTATAATGAACATATTTATCTCACTATTTGGATAGACATATTATGAAAATGTACCTTATGTATGTATTCACAACTGCGAAACCCAACCATTCATGCTTAAGAATCTTAGTTAGAGTCTCGAGACCAATTACGTCTATGAAAAAACTCCATATATGTATTCTTCATATTCAATGTAATAGATAGTTTTATTTTTAAATGTGGACTCTTCATGAAGTTTTAATGATAATAAATATTTCTCTGGAACTTGAAGGGAGAAGGTACCCTTATAAGGTCTTTTTATTCTTGGTCGATTCACTAGATTTTCTTAATTCGACCATTCATTTCTCCACTGCTTTATCCATCTGTAATATCATACATCACTTCATACCTTTTATCATCAAGTGTTACATGTTTTTAATATGAAAATATTTTTTAAATACATACCTCATGTATCTTTATAGTAATAAACATCCATGCTATGAAATCTCCAATAGTAGATTTGACCATTTTATTATCGGGACCATCAATTGGAACATGAAACTTAGCAGTCAACTCATAAGATACCTTAATACCCAATATCATGTGATTTTTTGGGAGGGGTTGATTGTGTTTCTACTCTCCCAGGATATTGTATATTGTACCCATCAGAAAATGGTGGTACATGGGTGTTGACATATAAAAATCGCATACAAATATACCCTATAGAAATTTAGTAATATAATGCTATCAAAAAAAAAAATTTATTCACATTTAGGAGAAATAGTAATGAAAAATTGATTACCTTGAGTAAGGTAAGAAGTTGGGGGAAATAAATATCCTCAAATCTAGTGGGACCATTTGGTTCATGTGTAGATATTTTCCCCACTACTGGTTCACTTTGATACTACCTTTTCTATTAGTCTCCCAACCTGGATTGAAAAATAATATCTTTTAGTGATTCTATTTGCATATATATTTGTATCATTATATTATATGTATCTTCATGTGGTTTTATCTTCTCCAAATATGTTCTAGGAGACACTCCAAAACTTAATCCTCTAACACAACCATATTGTTCAGGTCGCTTCAAAGCTACTGAAATTCACTTTTATTCTGGTATGACCGTTTCTGATTCTTGCGTCTAAACCTTATAAAATAATATAAACATATTAATTTTTATGTAATATTGTTATAAATCATAACGAATTATAATTATATCATACTTACACATGATTCCCATACTTCTTTTTTGTATTCATCTACTAATATACCATACAAATTTACATAATCCTCCTTCCATATCACATGATGTGGGATGGAAGTGGCTTCATATTTTATTTCATAAATCTGTATATAGACAAAGGAACATATGTTGTTTCATATCATATAATTAACTTTTATTGTTGATTTAAAATTCATACCAATTTATTCTCTAATGAAGTGTACCCCATACTTCCTTTGCGATAGGGGTACATTGGTTTTAATGCACGTTCTTTATTTTCATCACACTTTTTTTTGTTTCATAAATTAACAATTTTGAATCAATTTGGATAAAATAAATAATGTAAAAAAATATATTATTGACCACAATGCACTTGAAATGATTTATCATTGTGATGATTTTTGAAATAAATCCATGTTTCATAATTTATAATGTGTGCATCACTATGTGGTGGGTGGGGCTTTATTTTCCCCTCATCATCCATAAGATGTAACTTAGTCAGAATATTCTAGAAGCCTATAAGGGATTTTCTAGTGGCCTTTAAGACAAATTTATTACAACAATCTTATAAAATAAATGAAGTCTTCAAGGAATAATGAAAACTAAATCAATGTTTTATTATATAATTTTTTTTGTAAAATAGAGAAAGTATATTGTAACATTACCATTATATCTTTACAAAGGATTTCCTTCGTCATAGGTTGGAATTGCTTCCATGAGTCAATATCAATTAGAATATTCATCCCCATTGTGACCCTATGATAACTAATGAACATTGAATTTTTGGGGTCAATAGGTTGGCCGTGTTGATTCCAACCAACATAAAATTTTATATCCTGACTTCTTGCATTGATAATTTTATTCAAAACTATGATGTTACATTATTGTTGTTTTTTTTCATTTTTTCCATAAACATATTGTTGATCCCCTAATAATTCCACAGTTTCATCTTTAATAGTCTGTTCTTTCTCAAGATTGGAAACATCATCATTTTCATAAGACATTTTATACATGAGTAGTCAAACATTTAATTTTTCTTAAATAACAACAATGCAATACACTTCATGCATAAAATTTCACAATTGCATGAATCATGCATGAAAATTGTTATTATCTTGAATAGAGTTATAATACTTCAATACTACAGTACAACTAACATCCACTACTTTTATTTAATTCATCCTCAGAAACTTGATTTCCTTCTATATCTTGATGATGGATTTGAGGCTACTCATTCCCTCTTACAAACTAGTATTCCTCCCATCACTATTCAGGAGGTATGTCATCAATGAACTTTGGAACCACAGTGATGGATGGATGGCTAGTTCTGAAGATGGAGTCCAATACATTATCAAGATATGGAAGACAATCAAGCATCATTAAAGTTTTCTAGGAACCTACACTAACAGTATCACTCCAAAAGTATCCTCAATTGAAGAGGAATTGGAATAGCTCAGCTCTAATGGGCTTGAAGAAATAAATCTCACCCCAAATACATTGGAAATCACTTCTCTCTACTCAAGGATTCTTGACCTATTAATTTTGGATATTTTTTTAACCCGCCATAAGATCCCCCCAATAACATACATCCCTTTAAAGGGTGAATTTTTCAATTTATACTTAGCATTGATCTTGAATTTTTTTACTCTTATGAATGAAACGAATCTATTCAATACAATCCTAAATTTATTATTATGATATATTACCATAAAATCATAGAGGAACCATAGATACCTCCCATCATTGAAAATTATACCACATAGATTGAAGTTAATCTACAATTACCTCTAGGAATTTCCTACTTTATGATTGATAATGATATTATCAGTTGTAAAATATAATATTAGAGAGAGGTATCCCCAAAAAAAATTATTCTATCATTTGAGGATATTACACTACCCTTTAGTCATAGAAATATTCTTGAGGACCCTAGATCACTGAAGGAGTGCTAGCGCTATAACCTAGTGATAAATAGTGATTAAAGAAGAAGAGAGGTTTGGATATGGAATAGAACAAAGGGTTAGTTACAATAGGTGGATCGTATCCCTTTATAGGGACTCTATATTTAATATAGTGCCTTGATAATTGACCGCCATCTCATGGAAACTAATAATTTCATCATGTTGGAGTACTTCTTTCATCTAGTGTTTCAATAAATGTTTCAGGACATATATGATGCTTCTTATGATTTATAATTAATGAGAAATAATTTGGGAGAAGTAACCAAAATCATTCAAACAATATCATATATTTAATGCCCCACCAAAACCTATATTTGTCATATATTGTATCCTCTGATAAAAGTATATTTAAGTTTAAATTTCTATTTATGATTCAAGGATATTAGAAAATATGATATCTCTGTTTTGTGCATTTTGGACATAGATAACAAATTACATGAATTATAGTACATAAAGATCCAAACCATCAAAAGTATATTTTAATAATTTTTTTCTCTCTATGGTTATTCACTATATTAGAAGACTTTTCAAATTATATTTTTATCCTATGAATTAATTATCTCTCTATTTTGATTAGTAAATCTATTAATAAATCACATCTCATAGTTTTCTTGATCAACTACCCAACAATGGATAAATCACTTACTTTTGGGAAATACACTCTTTATATGTTATTGTGTATTTTTAAGTCCATTTACCCAATTATTTCTCAACTCTATCCAATCTAGGATTTTTTTTAAAAAAACTCAAGCATACTTTTCTCACTAAAGAAATTCCACATCACTCTTTTTAACCCATGGTTAATGTTTAATAATAATCTTGAATTAATTAAAAAACAAAAAACTCACAACATGAATCACTAAAAGAATTTTTGGAATGTGACTAATTAATTAAATATTTATTTGAATTCAATAAAAAATTACTCATCAATGTCATAAATCTAAATAACCCATTTCATGGTTTAATAATTTACATGAATAACCAAAATCCACAAAATATGTTTTAATGCTTTTTACACTTACCTTGGCACCTATCTATTCATCACCCATAAATGAGGGCCACAACTTGGTATCCCATAATCCTCAAAAACCCTCATAATTAAGCCTTTAGAATCTATAATATAGTATATAAGATTAATTAAATTTGAGAAACTACCTAGATTTTATAACCCGATATTATTAAAATGAAGAGAAAACCTAGGGGGTGAGAGGTCTCCTTGGTAATACTGAGAGGAGAGTATACCATCTAAGTGTGTCTCTAGGGACAAATGTCCCAGACACTCAAATACACATTAAAGGAGAAAAATGATAAAATAGAACCACACTAAAAGTATTTTGGTAGCGACAAGAAGAGATGTTTGGTTCATCGTGTTTAAGAAAAATGCAAAAATGAAAAATGAGGAACCCAAAACATCATAAAATGATATAAGAAGAGTAGAAAATAACATACATTGGATTATAGCCATGATTAATCTGAGGGAACGTAGAGGAGTCATGCTGGCAACAGAGGAGATCCACGAGTGATTGAGAATCACAAGTGACTGAGTCATGGTTAGGGTTTTTTTTAAATAGATCTGGGACACTTTTAGAAATGCTTTCAGAAAAGCACTAAAAAATATCCCTGTTATCAGTACTAAATTTATAAGCAATCATAAAATGAATATTTATTAGTGCTTTTTTATCACTAATAAATCTTGAGCTTTATCATTGCTAAAAATTCACTGATAAAAGACATATTTATCAGTGCTAATATTTTATCATTGATAAATATATCTTTTAACAACATTTTTTAGCACTGATAAAGATTGATATTTATCATCACTAAAAAATACCTGATAAAAGTTTTATAATTATAATTATTTAAATAACTTTATTATAATTTTATAATTATTTAAATAAAATTATTATAATTTTATAATTATTTAAATAAATTTATTATAAATTTATTATTATTTAAATATATATAATGATTTATTTTTAATTATATAAATACTTAATTAAAAAATAATAAATATTTATTTATAATAATTATAAATATTGTAAATATATATTTATAGATATATTTACTTATAAATATTTATTTACAAATATATTTTTAACACTATTAATGGATATATAATATTTAATACATGCATTTTAAAAATGAGTGAAATTGAATAATTCAAAATGAGTACACTTTAAAAATATTGAAAAAATGGATAAGTTTTATTAATTAAATATAAGTTATTAAAAAATATGGATATATATATATATATTGAAGTGGATGAATACATATAGAAAATACTAAAACATAGTAAATAAATATATAAAAATAAATAATAGAAAATGATCAAATTCAAGAATAAAATAAAAAAATAAAAAACATTAAAAATGAATACCCTAACTGTAGTATTAAAAAAATAGACTGATTAAAAACATAATATATATTAAATGTATCATGTTATAATGAAATTCTAAAAGATACTAAAATATGAATAAATTACATAAATATTAGGTGTGTGTGTTTCTATATATTGCGTAAATATATTTGTGTGTGCGTTTATGTATACAAATGAATTAACACACACACACACACACATATACATGAAATAAATGCAACACATGGTGTTTGATATATGTTAAATTAAAAAATCAAACAACATTAATAATGAATAAGACATTAATATGTTTTTAATTAACATTATATATATATTATGCTTATTCATTATATATATATATATTTAATATATAGTATTTATTAATAATTATAATCTATATATATCTATATTAAATTTATCCATTTTTATCAATAATTATTCAATTAATAAAACGTTTCATATTTTTATAAATTTACTCATTTTATTTTTATTTGTTTAATTTTTTATTTATTATGGACCTTTATCAGCGCTAAAAAAGCACTGATAAAGCGAAACTTGTATCAGTGCTAGAAAATTTCACCGATAAAGTTCACCTTTTATCATCGCTAAAAATAAAGCGTTGATAAAGGCTTCCTTTATCAACGCTAAAATAAAGCACTGATAAAGGTTGCCTTTTATTAGTGCTAAAAATAGTATTGATAAAGGGTGTTATTTATCAGTGATTTGTTTTAGCACTGATGAAGGGATTCCTTTATCATCGCTTATTTTAGCACTAATAAAGATAAACTTTATCAGCGAATTTTTCTAGCACTCATAAATTCCAACACTATTATAGGAAAGTTTTTTAGTAGTGTTCCACTATATTTTTCCCTTGCTGAGCATTTAAGCTCACCCTTATTATTTTTCTTTCCTTAGGTATCCAAGGAGCATACTATGAATGATATATATGGATTTACTAGATGGATTAGAGTTATCCTAAAAGTTATTTATTTTTTTAGAAGAAAAAATATACTATCATTAGTGTATTATTTTGTAATAAAAGGCCCATGTATGTATCTAGTTTACCAAGACTATTAAACTCTCATTCCTTTAAGATTTTATTCCCTGTAATCATGCCAATGTAATTAGTAGCACACATTGTCTCTGGGATTCTGGGGCTAGGTCTCTACCATTGGTATCATAGGAAGTTTAGTAGCAACTTTGGGAACTAGATTTAAGAAAACATAGGTTAGAAAACATAACCCAAATGTAGAAATTGAGGATAATTATATAAGAACATCTTTGAATTTTGGTAAGGTAGAGATTATGTGGGTCTTCCTATCAATACATCCATTTTTAAATACTAAAAGTGGATTTGGTTGTGGTACAGATGTACCTAGGAGTAATAACTCCAATAAGGTGTTCCGAGCCTTACTTGGGGTAACCTGGTACACAACAATGGGCTTTACTGCGCACCTGGTTTGACACTCCCAAGGAATTTGATTAGGATAATCCACTTTTTCTTTACAAACCATTATGAAGAATTTGAAAGTATAATAAAAATTAATAATCAAGGTAAAACCTAAGGTGTTTTGAATTTAAAAATAAGGTGTCGTGATTTAGATATCTTTTATATAATTATATGCTTTTCTCACCATGACTAGGTTTTCTCACATGATTTTTTTAGGGTTTTAGTCAATGGATGGAACCCAATAAATTCAACTTAACATTGAACATGAGGTAAAATGTGGTGAAAATTAGAAAATAAATGGTGTGTTGATAAGAGTGAATGATATCATGTTTATTCCGAAGTATTTTTCACATAATATGATTAATAATATATACCTTTACAAACTCCCAAACACACAAAACAAGATAAGGATGGATGTTTCTAAGAGCTCGAGTGGTGGAGACCCTAAATAAAATATGGCTCGATTTTCAACATGTGAGAAGTGTGGAAGAAGAAACTTAGGAAAGTGTCTTAATGGAACAAGGAAATTTTTTATGTGTGGGAAAGAAGGACATAAAGCAAAGGAATTTTGAGCAAAAATGAAGAGTACGATGGAAGGAAATGAATCTCATCCTAATAAATCCTTTATATTTTTCTGTCATAAGTCTGGGGAACCTGGAAATTACCTAAGTCAATTCCCTCTTATAGAGGTAAAATCTAGACTAAGGAAGGATTTATGTGGAAATAAGTGGATTAAGTATTTAATTATTGATGTTGTGTTGAAAACCATAGTTAAAAGGTTATTTTGTAATCAAACTTATTTCAAGGATGTCCATAATATTTATTTTGTAAATTATATTAATTTTTTTTAGAAAAGGAAAACCTATATTCTAGATGACAACCAATAAAATATGTAAAGGTCATGGGTCTTGAACCCATGACTGAAGGATGATAAGGGTTTCACACTAACCATTGACCTACTCAATATACTCGTTAATTATTCATTGTTAAAAAATTTGACTAAAAAATGTTAACAGTGAACTAGTAGTATCTCTATTTAGGATTAGAGATTAATTTATTAACCATATTGGTTTTGGAAGATAGTTAAAGAAAAGTAGTCAGACTTGTCACTCTTTTATGGTTCTTAAGATCCTTTAGAAATGTATTTTTGTCCTTCATACATCAATATTAATTTTTAAATGAATTTTAAAATAGATCAAAGAAAAACCAAATGTTGAAATTATATTTATAGAAATATATAAACTAAGTATACATAGGTAGTAAAATAATTCCTAAACATTATGAAAAGTATCTTAAAAGAATGATTTCATAATACCTTATTTTTTGTTAAATTGATGGCGTTCTAAATCATCATAAATTTATGGCTTTGAGGCCCTAAACTTTCTATTGATCATTAACTTGTTTGTTATTGATGACCTCATTAAATCCCTAAAAATATTTATGCTTTCCTTCCAAGTAAGTATTTTATTTTGCCACTAATGTTCTTCTACTTAGAGACCTACTGACATGGTAGTCCATGTGACCTTTTTAATTACAATTATCTCTTTTCTAGAGGATGTTTTACAAAACCTTATCATGATTTGAGGTTTCAATGTTGGAAATATCAAACAATCTATTACCAATATTGAGTTTAAATTATGAGGATGCAATTTAATTAAGGTGGGGAGAATGCATCACCTTGAAATTCTAAAGTAAGAACCTTGTATTTGATTGCGTGTATGACACATAACACCAAGAAAACGAGGGAATATAATATATGGATACTTTATAATACACTTAATATTTAAAATATATTCTATATAATTAAATTTCTGAAACACCAAGTTAGTGTGCGTCACACATATGAGAGACCATCTTCGATGGATTGCGTTACACGTAAGACCGAGTTTCACCAAATAACAATGTTTTGTTAAAATATTATTATTTAATATAATATGATATGACCTTGTTGTTATGTTAGTGGTTATGAATATTACTGACTAAATTATGAAAATTTATGTTTATATAAATATAAGATGAATTCACTGGTTACCAATTAATGAGAAATGAAAATAAGAACCAATTGGATATAAAAAGAAATATTATTATATTTATGCTTCCAAAAGAGATTTGTATTAATAAAAATAATTAATTAAAATTAGTTAATTATTTTATTGACATATATATGATATATATTAAATGAAATATTTTTTATAATCATATATTAGGTTTGATATTCATAAGATAATAACAAACCCAATTTCACACATAAAAACCTATATTTTTTATCAATGTAATTTATATCCTTTTAATGGAGAACCCATTTTAAATATTAATTTTGAAACTTTAATTAATTTAATATGTAAAAATAAAATTTATCTTTGAAATTGAAACATAAAAATTTGGTTTGGGTGAATTTTGATATTTTTCAGAAACATAACATTTTTTAATAAATAGTTAAAAATACTGAATTTTAGTTAAAAACTTCCTTTTCATCTAATTAATTTATAATGATAAATTATAATTTTAATTGGTTTTAATGTTTAATTAGAAAATATTTTTATCAATTAATCCAATTTATTTCATTTGAATTAATTTCAATTTTAAATTTACTATAAAAACATAGAAAACTTTCAGATGTTTTTACTTTAAAAACCCACTTTGTCATCCCATCGGTGAGATGAATTTTAAATCAATTTATACCAATTAAATGATTTTAATTTGAAAATTTTATTCCATATTTTTAATCATATTAATTTATAATTTCTAATAAGACTAACTTTTTTTTGACCAAAAATATTAATGAAAGTTATTAAAATTAATTACAAAGATTAAGGTTAAATTAAGATTAATAAGGGACTAAACCTTAACCTTAAGTCCCAAAAAAACATATAGACTTGTCCAAGATATATTTTCTAGACATATTTCTTCCCTATAATCTCTTATATCTAAATTTTACCATTATTAGATCCACTTTCAATATGAAAAATGTGGGAAGAATTCTTTTGTTAAAATATTACAAGAGTGCTACCACTTGTCCCCATTCCTCACACCTCTCAAATCTCATAGGTTCATCCAAGACCATCCCAAATAGATTAACCACATCCATAACCTTGAAATTGAATCCCCTATTTGGGAATAAATCCTTACAAGGAGTTCATTTGGTATAAACCAAAAGGAGTTACCCGGTTTTAAGGTAACGTTTTCCAACGATCTCTTTTCATTGATTTACTCCTCCAACCCTTAAATTATTTTCAAATAAAGCTTATATGATGAAAATAGACTAATAAATATACTTTTATTTTGTTTTATTAAGGTTTATAACTACACTCACGCACAATTCCATCTAATGGTTAATAAACAAACTGTTTACGTATACGGTGAACTACCGTCTCATGAAATGATGATTGTTAATTTTTTCTTTACCACCACTCATGGGGGAAATTATGATGGAAAATATATTTATATATGTTATATATTATATTTATTATGTCATTATGCTTATTTAATTATTTTATAACACATACCCTTATACTTTCTATTTTGTATAAATATGATAACATCATTTGTGGAAGTGTGGACTACCGCCTCCTCAAAGCGATGTGAATCATTCACATTATACATGGAACATATTAAGGTTGATTTTAATAAACCTATGTAATATATATAACATATATTTGATTCTGGAATTATAATATGAATATTTATCATTTAATTTTCATTATTTTAATAAGAAAATGAAATGAAAGTAGCGTCCATGTGTACGTACGACCTACCGTCTCCATGAACGATTTATTTCATTTATTATCCCCAAACTTTATAGGTTATTATAAATACATATATAATTATAATATATGATAATTAATTATTTTTTTTAAATTCTGGATATGATTAAATCATGATCTAATTAATGATAACAATACGTAACAAGTTAAAACTTACTTGAGAAAACTGGGCAATTAACACCTGAAATAGTGAAATCAATGAAAGTTTGTTAACAAACAGGTAAAGAGATGTTATAAGAAGTTAATATATGGTATTATAAACATGTTTAGGGTTATTTTATTAGTTAGTAATATAATTTAAACCATTATACATTAGTTTCAATACCACACAACAAAAAGGAAGGATAAGGTAAGGGATTTTCATCTCACTTTGTTACTTCTGTGAGATAAATGTCATGTTCACAAGTTACTTATTTTATGTAGTGTATCAACTATAAATTTTTATATATTATATCATTAATTAAATTACCTTAATTTTATTTAAACCTTCCATTTATCAATATTCCTTCAAGAGGTTTGTGATTTAAAATTTTTCAATGTGGTATGAGACACTTTGGAATGTTTAAAGATTATTTTCCTCAAAAATAACTTTAATTATTTTTCAATGGTATTTAAATTTGAGGAAATCATATAAAAAATTTTCAATAAAAGATTTCATTTTATCTCCGCTGATTATTCATGGCCATTATCAAGTATTAGTGCCATTTTTTCACTCCTAGGGACTCAAAATGTTTCAAAAACTGTTTTTTCAGAAAACCTGACTTTATTTATTCCTTTAGTCGAAGAACCTATATTATTCTAGACACCATGTATTAATAAAATGTTTTAAAAAATTATTTTAAAATTATTTTGGAAATAAATTTTTACCCTTCTTTTCATTTACAAATTGTTTCAAAGGAACATTCTTGTTGTTTTACCGACAAGGCATTTTTCAAACCTTTTTACTGTGAAAAAGGAATGTTCTTTTAACTCATATGACAAGTACAGATTTAGCTGCCTTACTTTATTTGACTCTTACTTTCCATGTATAAAAGGTTAATTTTTATATAAATTTTTTTCAAAAGTGCTTTTCAAAGAAAAGGTTTTTCAAAAGGTTTTACAAAACAAAAAAAAAATCCTCAATAATACTATAAAAGATATTTTTATAGTATTTCTATTCATCAACAACAAAAACACTTTATTTTTACTCTAGGTAGGATTTTTTGTATTGATACCATCCTTATTATTCCTATGGATGATTTTTTATTTATTTGGACAAGGATAGTGTCCAAATTCACTTCCTTGAATCATTTTTTATTCCACTTGAAATATTCAATATACTATGATCATTGAACCTTGAATTCCCTCATAATTATACATTTCATTTATCATGGATATTAATATTGCCTAAATCATATACCATTTTACATATGGTTTCCACTTTGATAGTTATTTGATTATTTGGGGAATATTGATAATTCTGTATTCTTTATTCAATATAGATATTTAATATTTTATAATATTTATTTTTATTATTTGATAAGAGGAATTATTTCAGCTCGTAATCACGGGTGGATACAATAAATTATATAGATTATAGATGAATCGATATGTTTTTATGAGTCAAATATGTTGCCTAAATTAAATGGGTTTCTCTCTATAGTTTTAAACCATCTTGTGAAATTTCTTGACTGTATAAGTTTTCATGTGTCTTAGACATGAAATCCATTAAGGAAGCACTGCCTTCATATTATTTTCAGTAATTATTCATCCATTAGATTTTATGTCAACATATATATGGATACATTTCATTTACTATTCTTTGATTAAATTTCATGTGTTTTAGTTTCTTACCTTTCTATATTTATTCTTCCTTATCTAGTTATTTGAATGGCATGTGTTTCTATTTATTACCTTAACATATTTTTTATTCACTTCTTTCTTAGTTTATTGTTTATATGGCATGTGAGTTTAGTTATTTACCAAGTCATAATTATTATTCTTATTGATTCATTATTTCTTCCGCTATATTTTTTCCTTATTGAGCATTTGAACTCACCCTTAATATGTTTATTTCTCCAACTTCATATTTTTATTATTAACCAAAAGACACTTTTAAGGTAAAAGTGATAAATCCCAGGAGAAAAAAAAGTTATTGAAGGAAAAATTAAGCATATTGGCATGTTTATCCTTAAGGAGATTCCAAGAGAGAGATGTTATCTGTGTTTCTGGATCATCCTGAATAAGATCATTGAAGCGGTGTTCGATTCTATCCCATGATTTCATGAAATAATCTTGGTTGATTTTCCAAGCATTGAAGCCTCTAACTAAGATTAAATTCTGCTTAGCAATCCAATCCATCTGATTGGGAAGCTGTGTTACCTTGATCTTGTAGGAAACTCCTATCAGGATCATCCCTAGATACCACAACCTATTCACCTATTTTATTACCATTAGATATGGGAGTACCATCCATCACTTGGGCCTTCAACTTTATAGCATATAGGGTCTTCATTGGATAAGGTAGATAAGAGTAGTCCTTTCATCCTTTCTTGCCTCCTCGCCATCCCTTCCCCCTCCTTGGACTGTAGACATCACTTCCTTGAAATTATTGAGGACTAACCCTAAAATATAACTATATAAGTCATCCCCAGACTCCTCCCATGGAATACCCTACTTCTTATTGAAGGTTTCCTCCTAGTCTGCCTCCTGAGAAGGCCCTTCGTTCTCTAGGCTCACAAAACGGTTACTCAATTTCATAGTCGAAACCACTATTCTCGATCTTGAAATGATCAAAGGAGTTAGCTCAACTTGGGGGCCCTCACTTCCAGTTTCTTCAATCCCTGTATGTATAGCCTCCACATAATATGAGATCTTACGACATTCACATTCCTCCACTGGCCTTCGAATCACCACTCCCTGGTTAATAATAGCAGCAACATCCTTAGTTGTGCCAGGTTCAGCAAATCCCACCGAACTATGCACAACAGGTGAGAGAACACCCAAATCATCCCTCAAATTATTGAAGACATTATAAACCAAGGGATTACTCACTAGAGGATCATGTTGAATTCCTTTTACCTAGGCTAAGACCAAGCCTACATTCCCACCAGTCAGACCTTCAGTAACAGGAGCAGCAACATCCTGATTCCCACCAGCAACGGTAGGGGAGAAACATGCACCCTCCTCCATTGAGAATAGATTCCTCTACATGCCAGGAAGAAACAGTCACACCTACAATCGAAGGGAAACATAACTATTTGACTTTGATGAGCTATGAGATGAATGAAAACTGGAATGCAGATGACCGAGATGAAAGTACGAACTGCAGAAATCAAACCAATTTTAGAAGACCACTGATTGTTGATAAAGAATTTCTTCACCAACCTCAATCCAAAAAATGTCCACCGGAGGTTTGGGAATATTGACTTCCACACATATGTGGGGAGAAATAAGGTGATAAAGGTAGAAAAAATGCTCATCAAAGGCTAGGAATCTCCCAACGAGGTTACCCAACATCTTCAAAATTATGGGATTTTGAAAAGGAAGAGGTAGATAGGGGAAGCTTACCCAAATTTCTGTGAGGGAGGAGTCACATTTCTAGTGGAACTCATAACTCCATCGGTATAGGAATAAATAGGAGCCATCGCAAGATCGTGTGAATTTGGACCATGTAGAAGCCATGTCATCAGCGAATTCGAAGTGAAGAATAAAGTGATGAGGATCCAGAAGCCCAACTACAATGCGGTTCTTGAGGGGCCAAGAACTGTTGAAGAACCTATATAAGTGGTCTATGGATAGCCGTCGACAACCAATGCGGGCGACAAGGGATAACCCAATGAGCGAGGAAGCCTCCAAGAACTCCTGGAGAGAGATCAGAAGCGAAGGAGCACCAAAGTGAAAGGCAAGGACTTTTAGGCTAAGTATGATTTGATGAAAAACTAGGAGCGATGAAGGATCAGTGAAAGGGGAGAATATTGGCTGAGGGTAGGGGGAAGCGGGATGACTATCGCCACTGCCTGAAGGGTGAGCGCACGACTAGAGATCCATGTAGAAACTGCCATCGGAGAAGAGATTGAGATTGTTTCTCTCTCTAGGAATCCAAGAAGAATACTATGAAATTTATATAGAAGGATTAGAATTATCGTCAAAGTTATTTTTTTATTTAGAAGGAAAAAAATTATATTATAATTAGTGTATTATTTTTTTTAATAAAAGACTCATGTATGTATTTGGTTTACCAAGACTAAAAAACTCTCATTCCTTCAGAATTTGATTCCTTGTAATCTTGATAATGTAATTAGTAGTGGACACTATCTCAAGGATTCTGGGGCTGGTTTTCTATAGTTGGTATCATAGTAAGTTTATTAGAAACCTTGGGAACTATATTTGGGAAAACATAGGTTAGAAAACATAACCCTAAGGGAGAATTTGAGGATAAGTATAGAAGAGAATACTATAATTTTGGCAAGGTGGATATTATGCGGGTGTTCCTAGAAATACATCCCTCTTTGGATACTAAAAGAGGATGTGGTTTGGGAAAATATTTACCTAAAAGTAATAACTCCGATAAGGTGTTCTGAGCCTGACTCGGGGTAACTTGGTACATGAAAACAAGCCTTACTACACACCTAGTTTCACACTCTTGGTTGATTTTCTTAGGATGATCCACTTTTTATTTACAAACCATCATGAGGAATTTGAATGGATAATGAAAATGAATAATCAAGCTTAAACATAAGGTGTTTTAGATTTAAAAATAAGGTTTCATGATTTAGAAATAATATAGGTAATTTTACGCTTTTCTCATTATGACTATTTTTATTCACACTATTCTTTCTGGTTTTAGTCAATGGTTGGAACATGAAAGATTCAAGTTAATATCCAACATGGAGGAAAAAATTTGTGAAAATGAGAAACCAATTGATGTGATAATAGAAGTGAAGGACATATTTTTTATGCAAAATTAGTTTTCCAAAAATATGAATAACAATATATACCTTTACCAACTCTCGAACACTCAAAATAAGAGAAGTATGGAAGTTGAAAAGAGATTGAGTGGTGGAGACCATAAATAAAATAAGGCTTTATTTCTAACATGTGAGAAGTGTGGAAGGAGACACCCAGGAAATTTTCTCGATGGAACAATGAAATATTTTATATTTGGGAAATAAGGACATAAATCAAAGGTTTTATGAGAAAAAATGAAGAGTACAGTGAAAGGAAATGAATCTCATCCTAAGAAATCCTTTATAGTTATTTGTTTTAAGTGTGGGGAACCTGAACATTAACCAATTCAATGTCCTCTTATAAAGGATAAACTCTAGACTAAGGAAGTATTTATGTGGAAATAAGTGGATGAAGTGTTTATGTATTAAGGTTGTATTGAAAACCTTAGTTAAGAGTATATTTTGTGATTATCCTTATTTCAAGGATGTCCATACTTTTTATTTTGGAAATTATGTTAATTTGGTTTTAGAAAAGGACAGCATGTAAGATGGGTGAAAACCAACCAAATCTAGGAAGGTCACGGGTCTTGAACCCATGACCGAAGGATGATAAGGGTTTCACACCAACCACCGACCTACTCAATGTCCTAGTTAAATTTTAATTATTAAATAATTTGATGAAAAAATGTTAATGATGAACTAGTAGTATCGATTTTTAGGATTAGAGATTAATATATTAACCATATTGGCTTTGGAAGATAGTTAAAGACAAATAGTCAGAGTTTTCACTCTTTTATGGGTATTAAGATCCTTTAGAAATATATTTTTGTGCTTCATGCATCAATATTAATTTTTGAATGAATTGTAAAATATATTGAATCACAACCAAATATTGAAATTATGTTTATATAAATATATTAACTAAATCTATATAGGCAGTAAAATAATTCCTAAACATTAAAAAAAGTATCTTCAAATAAAAATGTTGTCCTACTACCTTATTTTTTGATAAACTGGTAACCTTCTAAATCATCAAATATTTATGGATTTGAGGCCCTCATATTTCTATTGATAATTCACTTGTTTTTTTATTTATGACCTCATTCACTCTCTAAAAATATTTACACTTTCCCTCAAAGTATGTATTTTCACTTACCAGTAATGTTCTCCTACTTAGAGACCTAGTGGCATGGTAGTCGATGTGACCTTTTTTTACTTCCCATTCTATCTTTTCTGGAAGATGTTTTATAAAACCTTCTCACAATGTTGGATTTAAATATAGGAAATATCAAGGACTCTATTACCAATATTGAGTTTAAATTGAGAGGACACAATTTAATTAAGGTGGGGAGAATGTAACACCCTAAAATTCTAAAGTAATAACATTTTATTTGATAGCGTGTATGACATGCGACACCAAACACATGCAGTAATATAATATCAAAATAATTAATAATATATTTACTATTTAAAATAAATTATATATATTTCAATTCATGAAACATTGAGTTATAATGCATTACATGCAAGAGTGACCTTCTTCGATGGCTTGTGTTGCACGCAAGTCCGAGTTTCACCAAATAAAAATGTATTATTAAAATAATATTATTTAATACAATATGATATAAAATAGCCATTATGTTAGAAGTTATGAATAGTATTAACTAAATTATAAAAATTTATGGTTTATAGATATATTAAATTAATTCATTGATTACCAATTAATGAGAAACAAAAATAAGAACCAATTAGATATAAAAAGAACCATTATTATATTTATGCATTCAAAGGAGTTTTTTTCTTAATAAGAATAATTAATTACAATTATTTAATTATTTTAATAAACTATATCTATTATATATTCAATAAAATATTTTTTATATTCATCTATTAGGTTTTATAGGCATAAAATAAGAACAAACCCAATTTAACACATAAAACCCTATATTTTTATAAAGGCCATTTTATCGCCTTTTAATGGTGAACCCATTTTAAATATGAATTTTGAAACTTTAATTAATTTAATATGTCAAAATAAAATTTATATTTTAAATATAAATATAGAAATTAGGTTAGGGTGAATTATTTATATTTTTTAGAAACATATCATTTTGTAATGAATAGTTAAAAATACTGAATTTTAGTTCAAATTTGAATTTTCATATAATTTATTTATTATCATAAATTATAATTTTAATTGGCTTAAAAGTTTAATTATATCATATTTTTATATATTAATCCATTTTAGTTCATTTGAATCAAATTCAATTCGAAATTGATTATAAAAACATAGCAAATTTCGGATGTTTTTACTTTAAAAACCCACATTGTCATCCCTCCTACGGGATGTATTTTAAATCAATTTATGCCACTACTATAATTGGAATTTTAAAAAACTGATTACATATTTGTAATCATAAAATATTTTAATTTATAATAAGAACAACTCTATTTTTTACTTAAAATATTAGTGAAAGTGATTAAAATTAATTACAATGATTGAGGTTAAATTAAGATTAATAAGGGACTATAACTTAACTTTAAGGCCAAAAACGACCTATAAACTTGTAAAAGAGCTATTTTATGGACATATTTAGACTATATAATCTATTTTATTTAAATGGGACCGTTATTGGATCCAATTTCAGAATGAAAAATGTGGGAATAATTCCTTTGTCAAAATATTATAAGAGTGCCACTCCTCCTCCACTATAAAGGCCCCCAATTCTCCCCATTCCTCAAACATCTCAAACCACTTAGGTTCTAAAAATATATAACCCAATGGATTAAAAAAATCATTACCCTTCACCTTGAATCATATATTTGGGTTTAAATCCTTCCAAGGAATCCCATTGGTATAAACCAAAAGGAGTTACCTGATTTTAAGGTAACATTTCCCAACATTCTCTTTTTTATTTGTTTACTCCTCCACCACATCAATTATTATAAAATAATTATTGTATGATTAAAACCATATCCTAAATTTACTATGATATGTTTTATTAATTCTTTGATCTAAACTCATTCTCACTTCAATCTAATGGGTAAAAAACATATTGTTTACGTGTACGGTGAACTACCGCCTCACTAAACGATGACTGTTCATTTTTCTTCTACCACACCTCATGATGGAAATTATGAAAAAAAATATGTTTATATATGTTATATATGATATTTATTATGTATTTATTCTTTTAAAATTATTTTATAACACATAACTTAACACTTTATATTTTGTATAAATGCGATAACATTGTTTGTGGAAGTGTGGACTACCACCTCCTCAAAGCGATGTGACTTGTTCACGTTATACATAGAACATATTAAGGATGATTTTAATAAAACTATGTAACATATATAACATTGATATTATATTTTAGTTAGAATATAAATATTTATCATTTAATTTTTATTCTTTTAATATGACAAAGAAACGAATATAGTGTTCATGCATACGTACGGTCTACCATCTCCATAAACGGTGCATTTCATTTCTTATCCCCAAAATTTATATATTATTCTAAATAAATATATAATTATTATATATGATAGTTAATTAATTATTTACATTATTTATATGATTAAACCATGATCTAATTAATGATAACAACAAGTAAAAGTTAAAAACTTACTTGATAAAACTCAGCAATTAACACTAGGAATAGTGAAATTAATGAAAGTTTGTTAACAGATGGATAATGAGATGTTATAAGAAGTTAATATATAGTATTATAAAAATTATTATGGTAATTATATTAGTGATTAAAATATTTTAAACCACCATATATAGTGATAAATTCTATACAACAAAAAGGAAGGATAAGGAAAGGTATTTTCAACTCACTTTTTACTTTTGTGAGATAAATGTCATGTTCACTACTTACTTTTTTTGTGTGGTGTATATCTTACCCATTTTTATATATTATATCATGAATTAATTTTTCTTCATGTTATTTAAAACTTAAATTTAATATTATTCCTTCACGAGGTTTGTTATTTAAAATGTTTCAAAGTGGTATGGGACACTTTGTAATGTTTAAAGATTGTTTATCTCAATAATAAATTTATTGATCTTTCAATGGTATTTCCATTAGAGTAAATTATATAAACATTATTCAATAAAACCTTTAATTTTCTCTCCTCTTGTTATTAATTACCATTTTCAAGTATTATTACCATTTTTCCACTTGTTGGTAATCAAAATGTTTTAGAAAATGTTTTTCAGAAAACCTGAATTTCTTTCTCTCTTTAGTCAAAGAACCTATTTTCTTATGAAACCCATGTTGTATTAAAATGTTTTTAAATGATTTGTTAAATAAATTTTTACCAATATTTTATTTTACCAATGCTTTTGAATTGACCTTCTTATCTCTTTACTGAAAATGCATTTTTCAAACCTTTTTATCGTATAAAATGAATATTTTTTACCTCATACGACAAGTATAGATTTACCCACAGTCATTTATTTGAATCTTCTTGTTTCATGTATAAAAGGTTACTTTTTAAAGAAAATGTTTTCAAAATTTATTTTCAAATAAATGGTTTTTAAAATTTTTTTACAAAATAAAAGGATATTTTCCTCAATAATGATTTTCAAATATATTTTTATAGTACTTCTATTCATCAACAACAAAAACCCTTTATTTTTACTCTATGTGGAATTTTTTGCATTGATATCATACATATTATTCTTATAGATGGTTTATTATTGATTTTTATAATTTTAGTATTCAAATTAAATTTATTGAATTATTTTTTATTCCCCTTGAAATATTCAATCTTCTATGATCATTGAATAATGTATTTCCCACAAATTATCCGTTTTATTTATCATAGGTATTAATATTTCTTAAACTTTATACCATTTTACATACAGTTTCCACTTTGATAGTTATTTGATTATTTGGGGAAATATTAATAATTTTTTATTCTTTATTCAATACAGATATTTGATAAGGAATATTATTTATTTTGATTATTTGATATGTGGAATGCTTTGGACTGGTAATGACGGGTGGATCCCAGACTTTATATAGCTCTCAATGCATCGATAGGTTCTCAGGAGACAAATATGTTGTGAAAATTAAATGGGTTTCTATACATAGTTTTAAACCATCTTGTGAAAAAAAATCTATGTTATAGGTTTTCATGTTCCTTAGACATGAAATACATTAAGAAATCATAACCCTCATATTAGTTTCAGTTATTATTTATCCATAAGATTTTGCATCGACATATCTATGGATACATTTCATTTCCAATTCATTGATTAAATGGCATGTGATTTAGTTTCTCACATTTCCATATTTATTCTACCTTATATAGTTATTTGAATATCATATGTTTCTTGTTATTATCTTTCCATATTGTTTATGCACTTCCTTCTCAGTTTATTATTTATATGAAATGTGAGTTCAGTTATTTACCAACTCATAATTATTATTCTAATTTATTCATTGTTGATTTTGTTATATTTTTCACTTACTGGGAATTTGAGATCACCCTTATTATGTTTATTTCACTAGGAATCCAAGAAGAAAACTATGAAATATATGAATGAATTTACTAGATGTATTAGAGTTATCCTCAAATATATTTATTTATTTTGAAGAAAAAATTATGTTATAATTAGTGTATTCTTTTATAATAAATGAATCATATATATATCTAGTTTTCCAAGACTATTAAACTCTCGTTCCTTTGAGGTTTGATTCCTTGTAATCATGCCATTGTAATTAGTAGAAGATAGCATCATTGGGATTCTGGGGTCGGCTCACTATAGAGTGGAAATATATGAAGTTGATATACTTGAAGGAATATCGACAAGAACCTTTTTCATAAATAGATTCATAGACGTCAGTGATTTCATTTCATGATCCATGATATTTACTTTCCCTAAATTGTTTTTGAAAAAAAGACTTAAAATATTTAAGAGAATAAATAAAAACTAGATAAATAACAATAGGTTAGGTTTCAAGTGATATTAAAATGATAGGAGGTTTGTACACAATCAACTACCTACATAAAACTAGAGCTAAATTCTCTAAATATTATTCTAAAGATTCTCCAAAAGATGATTCTGATTCTGAATCTAATTTTGAATATGATTTTTCCATACTATAAAGTTCCAAAATATTTGAAAAGATTACTTATATATTTTTAAAATAATATGATTGTTTGTATTGATTAGTTTAAGGAAGCATGAAATTCTACCTCTTTCTTGATTTGCTGCATCCAAATTTTCTTCACCCAAATATATAAGGGATTTATCAATATGACCAACATGGTCATTATTTCACATGTTTAGTCGTACCCTAAAATTATTAATGGATTTTTGGGAATTGTGAAAATGACCAGAAATATTATTTTCCATTTCATCCATTAACACTGGAGAAATCATATCATCTTGGAGACACCGAATCAGAGAAGAAATAGAACTAAACTCTAACCTTATCTGACAAACCCCATCATAGAAATCTAGAATAATTGGAGTTTCTGAATTAGCAGATGTATAATGTTAAAACTTATATATAAACTTGAACTTACTTAACCCAATACCTTTAATGGTGTGAAAAGTATCTTTCACTCCAACTCAGAAAGAAATGATTTCATGAATCACTTCCTAAGATAAAACTGATTGCATTGATGAAGAATTATGGGATAAACCCTTTGTAGATGAAAGAAAATAAAAAATCTCACCAAAATCAAGTTTTTTAGGGAAATTTTCTTTCAATCCAATTATCAAGGCTTTAATATCTTCAATTTTCTTATAACTTACACTCAAACTAGCTTGTAGTAAAGGATAATCTATTAGAATACCATTGATTATTGTTGTTTGAGAAGCCACCATTACAACTAACTTATTAAAATATGATTTATAGATAGATGAATATTTAATTCTCTGATCTCACCTTTGGAATAAAATACCTCAATTGGTAAATCAATTTAATTTGATCTCATATTATCAAGCTCTATCATTACCATATTAGAGAACACTTTATTTTCCAAAAATTTTAAACTCTTTCTAAATGAAGGAGCCACTTCATAAGAAGTTGAGGGTGAATATGGTACTGATGGTGTATGGGCATACTTTTCAGTTTCCATAACCACATCAACATCCATTCTTATATTAATAGGTGATCCATGTGAAATTGGATCATTTCCTTCATGAAATTAAATTAACTTTGGAATTATATGAACATTAGAACTTATAGGATCAGTTTGATCCACCCTATCATTATAAAAATTTTCAATTGTCTTAACAACTATTTCTACACAATGACCTTATTTAACATACATAGTATCTTCACCAGAAGATTAATTTTTAGCAGCCACATCCTCCCAAATCTAAACAGATTCACCAACTGAAGGACATATAATTGGAACTGAAGAATTGGTTCTTACTAATTTTTTCTCTTCTAATCCTATAGTAGACACCATCTCGACCGGTTTTTCATCGCTAGGTAGTGAGTTCTGAGATGACTCCACCTGATTCGCACTCCCCTGACCAACTATATTCAAATATTTTGAAGCATAATCCCATAAATATTCAATAATCTTGAAGGGAACTAACGATAGGGTAATAATTTTATAAAACTATACCACATTACATTCATTTAATTACACTTGCCTCTTATTCAAAACTAAATAAATTAATCTACTATTAGGATAGTAGTTTAACTTCCCTTTTCCTTCACAACAATGATGCATGTATCTCATAATTTATCTTGAAAAACTAAACTTAACATTAAAAATAAATAAATAAATTAAATTAATATCTTGAAAAAGAACTTTATACATATCTCCTACTCTTTTTTCTATACCTGACATCATAAACTTTCATAAAACATTATATTTAGCAGGAATCTCTTTCAATGGTTTCTTTTCAAACATATAGGTTCTAAACAAAAACTTTAACACATCTGTTGGACCTACTAAGTTTTTCCCAAAAAGCATCTGAATAGTAGAAAACTCTCCCTCATGGGTAAAATGAATGATTTCACTCATTTTAAAAGAAGAACATACTACTAGTTTTCCTTTAACATTTAATGAGATTACATCCTCTATTTGATTAAACTGGAAATCAATATTCATAAAGTTCCCATTAACTTATTCCTTAAAAAGATAACCTAATTTCTTCTCATTAAATAAAAAATTCCAACCGTGGAACTCATGAAATTTCTTTAATATTATTTCAATTGTCTTAAACCATGCCATATATATTACTTTTCATACAAGAAATCTTATTCCAATTCCTTTGGATTTATTAAAATATCATGATATTCCATCATCATAACGATTTGACTTTCCTATTTAGAATAGGTTAGTTGAAGGTTGAATAGGGATGTAGAGGTTAATGATAATGGTTTGGATTCAAATGGAGGTTACATATATGAATGGAAAAATGTTTGAGAGATGATTTTGTAATCATTCACGTTCCAAAATCCCAATTTGATTACATAATTAATTTTTTAGGGTTAATATCAACTGATAAATAAATAACATAAATAAAAAAATAAAATAAAATAAAGAACGAAATTTATATTTTTACAATTTAAAAAAAATCTAAACGAATAATAATAATTTTCATATAGTATTAAACTAAACAAAATAACCAAACATTCAATCTTATATTTCAAAAATAATAAACACAATTAAGAATATAAATTCATTTAAATCAAAATAAATTGAAACACATTAAATATATTTAAAAATAAATAAACTCAATTATCTTTTAATAAAATCAAAACTCTCACATGCATGGGGAATAGTAAAAATACCCACTAACTACTTTTTTTAGAGATAAATTCAAGAGAAATACAACCTTTTTGAATATGATCTCTAAAAAAATTAATCCTTTAGACTATTTTCTTAATTATTGAATGATTTATCAAATTCATAGAAATATTGATAGCGTTAGTTTTACCACATTTAATTAATACTTGATTATAATTGAATCCAAATTCCATTAAGATGTGTTTCATCTATAACACTGCTGCATAAAAACTACTAGAAATAATATATTCTAATTATGTAGTAGATAATGTAACAGAGTGTTGCTTCTTACTAGACCAGGATACCATGGATTTACATAGAAAATGGGAAGTTCCTAAATTACCCTTCACGTCTATTCCAAAACCACCAAATTCAGCATCATAATATGATATTAAATAAAAAAATATGTTTTTAGAAAAAGTAGGGAAATGGAATTTGTTCCTTTTAAATATCAGAACATCCTTTTGGAATATTTTAAATGTGATTCTTGAGGATTATCATGAAATCAAGAAAAAACACATACTTCAAAAATAATATCCAGCCTAATAGAAATCAAATACAATAAAATCTTAAGTATAACTCTATAAATATTTTTGTAAAATGGTTTCCTAGCTTCATCCAAGTCAAATTTTTCATTATAACTCATAAGGATATTATGCACATTACGGATTTCAAGTCCAAAACTTTTCAGTAAGTCAAGTTTGTATTTTATTTTATTTAAAACATTTCTAAATTCATTTTGATAAATTTTAAAACCTAAAAAAGAATTTAACTCACCCATCATGCTCATTTCCTATTATTTTTTCATGTTTTTTGAAAATTAATTACAAAATATTTTATTTCTAGAACCAAAAATAACATCATCAAAGTATATTTTCAATAACAAGATATCTGCAGATGGAGTTTTATTAAATAATGGAGGATCTTTCTTACTTTCTAAAAAAACACTTGATAAAATAAAGTAAATTAAATTCTCATACCAAGATCTAGGTTCTTGTTTAATACCATAAAGTGATTTGGTATGTTTAAAAACTGTGTCTGAAAAAATAGGGATTTTCAAAACATGGAGGTTGTTCAGTTTACAATTCTTCCATTTGAAGACCATTTAGAAAAGAAGATTTTATATCCATATGATAAAATTTAAAAATAATATATGATTCATAGTCTAAAATAATTATAATAGATTTCAATCTAGCTTTTGGGGAAAAGTTATCCTCATAGTCTATACCTTCTTCCTGATTATATCCTTTACCTACCAATCTGGACTTATTTCTAGTTATCACACCATAGTCATCCTCCTTACTCTTAAAAAATCATTTAGTTCCTATAACATGATAGTCAAAGGGTCTATCAACTAATCCACATACATTTTCCCTCCTGAATTTGTTTAATTCATCTCACATAACTATTACCCAAGATTAATATACTAAGGATTATTATATAAACTCAGGTTCTAACTGAGATAAAAAGTTATAAAACTCTACTAGGTTTCCTACAATCATTTCAGTTCTAATTACTTCATATAAAATTCCTATAATAGTTTATAAAGCATGGTTATTAAGGGTTCAAGTATGTCTAGGTGGTACACTTTTAGGTTCACTAGAATCTGACCTTTAAAGATTCGTTTATAGAAAATTAAGTTCTAATTATTCACCATTTTTATTATCAAAAAGAAATTCAGATATCATATTTTCAAAAGAATCACTTAGTTCATCAATTTGAGTTACTTTGTGATCAAAAGGTTCACTTTCATAAAATCTCACATGCATTTATTCTTTAATAATATTTGATCATTTATTTAAAACTCTATATTCTTTTAAAGTAGTAGAATATACTAGAAATATTCCTTCATCATATTTCATATCAAACTTACCAAGATTATCCTTTTTGTTTAAAATATAAACCTTTCAGCCCAAAACCTTAAAGTATCAAACTTTTGTATTTCTATGATTCCACAGCTCATAGGGTGTTTTCTTTAAAAATATGTCTAATTAAAACTATATTTACGAAATAACATGTTGTATTCAAAGATTCAGCCCAAAAATCAGTAGACATGTTATATTCACATAACATAGTCCTAATAATTTATTATAAATAACTATTCCTCTTTTTGACAAAATCATTCTATTGAGGTGTCCTAGGGGAATAAAAGGTACACTTGATACCATGTTTTGAACGAAAGGCATTGAACTCATGGTTTTCAAATTCTATTCCATGGTCACTTCTTAAAGAAATAATTTTGGAATCTTTCTCTTTTTTAACTAATTTTAAAAAACTTATAAAAAAAGAACAAGAATAACTTTTAACACTTAAAAATGAAAACCCATCTCAATAGAGAAAAATAATAAACTAAAACATAAAAAAATATTTCCTTATGAGGATTGAAACTCTATATGACCCAAAAAAATCCATACGAATAAGATCCAAGGGTCTAGAAGTAGAAACCTCTTTAATTGGTTTAAAAGATGTCTTGCATTTCTTTTCCATTTGGAATGCATCATATAACTTGTTTTTATTCAAATTAAGTTGAGTTAAATATGAAACTAAATTAATTTTATAAAATTTCTTCAAATAATAATCATTACAATGTCCCAATATTCTATTCCATATCCATGAATCGTTTGTTTTATCATTTAGATATCCACCTTTTTCTACTCAAAGAATTAAGATCTAGAGTGTAAACATTCTTTTTTCACAGTACCTTAAATTTAATAATTTTATCTTTAAAAATAGAACATTCATTATTTAACAAATAAACATAATAAAATTCATCAAAAAATTGAGATATTCTTATCAAATTTTTCTTTAAACCTTCCATATAGAGAACATTGTTGATAAGGATAGAGCTTGAATTTCCAATATATCTAACTCCCTTAATATTTCCTTTGACATTTTCCCCAAAGGTGACATGAACTCCATATATCTTTGATAAAGAGTGAAAATTATATAAATATACACTTATATGGCTTGAGAATCCACTTTCCATATACCATGTTTTATTGGAATCTTGGACCTTTATGTCTAAAAAGACAAATTAAACAAGAAATTGTTTTGGTACCCATATTTTCTTGGGTCCAAAAAGGTTAGAAATTAAAGATTTAGTAATTAAAATGTATTTGGGATGTCTGAAATCATCATCACTAAATTTTGAAAATATTTAAAAAAAACATTTTTAACTCCAGAAAACTTTGGGTTTTTAAAATTTCAAAAATTTGAATAGTTTCCTAGATCATCATAATGAAAATAAGTAATTTTTAAATAATTTATATTCTTGGAACAAGGTGAAAAATAGTTCTTGAAATACTTCAGTTTTTTCACCATGAATTTCAATTCCAAATATATTTTTATGAGTTTTATTATTACGAAGAATTTTATTTAAATAATTTTCAACTTTTGTAAATAAACTAGTATCATCTTTAAAATCTTTAACTTCTTTTTTATAATTTTTCAATTTTATTTCCATGTTAAATACATGATGTAGAATAATTTTTTAGTTTTTTTTAAATTAACATTTTTTTAGTTAAGTCATTTTTTTAATTAATGATTACTTCATAATATTTTTTCATAGTTTTATTTTTATTTTTTAAAGATTCATATTTATCTTCTAACATGGAGAAATATTCATCTAATTCCTCAAATGAGTAGTTTTCATTTTCTTGTTCAGTTTCATGATATAAAAGAATATAAAGATTATACCTCATTAGTTTATTCTATAAAACACATGTTTTCTTTCTAATTAGAATGTTCAGGTTTTGATCCTAAAAATGAAACATCACTAGAATCATCTAAAACACTCCATGTTTCCTTCATGGATTTCTTAGATTTCTTATTGTAACCATATTTCTTGAAGTATTTCTTTTATAACTTTTTATCACCTTGAAGCTGTGGATAGTCTAGCCTGATATTTCAAATCCTATTACACTAATAAAATATGAATTACTTATAATTTATATCTGAATTCTAATATTTTTTAAAGGTTTCTTGTAAAATCTTCTCTATTTATAGAAATTTTTGAATTTTATAAAAAAGTGAGCAAGCTCATTGTTCGAATATGAACTACTTGAATAATTTCCATATGATGACTCAGTTATTTGAACTTATTTACACCTCTTACAATCCTTTAAATTTGAGACTTTTAAATCACCAGTATCTTTCTTAACTAACCTTTGTTTTCCAGTTTCAGTGTACCTCATACATCATTAGAGTGATAATAAGATCTTTTATTTTAAAACTATTGACCTCTGTTGATTGTCTGATAATAGCTAAAATACCACCCCACCTTGGTAGTAGTATTATAAGAACTTTCAGAGCCCGACCAAGTTCAGTAATTCGTTTCCCTAAGGTCGAAACATTACTTACAATTTCTTTAATTATTCCATTCCACTATGTGATACTCTCACCATTCATCATTAAAAAAGTTTAAAATATCAATTTGGTAGTATTAAGTTTGAGATCCCACACATTATTTTTTCCTTAATAGGAAACTAAAATTGTAGTCCACATTTCATGGCCTGTCTAATATTGAGAAACTCTATTGAACTCATCTAGACCTAATCCATAGAATATATCATCCATATCTTTATAATTAAAATCATATTTTGATTCATTTTTATCATTCAAAGCTATTTATTATATTTTTTTAATTTCATAAGGCATAAAGGATTTGACATAAACCTTCATACCATGTTTCTTTATATATAAAATCATATGTTCCTTCCAACATCCATAATTATCACCATTAAAATAAGGTGCTCTGACCATATACATTCCTTTTATTTTTTCAGTCATTGTAGCCATTATTGAAGATATCTTTATATTATAACTTTTCACTATTGAGAACTTAAGGATCAAACCCTCTGATACCAAATGTTGTTAGAGACTTACTACTATAAAACTCAATAGGGGGTTTATTGATTTATTTAAATTTTTAATCACATAGAAAAATCTTCCTCTATTGTTTATGAATAATGTGTGTTCTATTCTTTGAAAAATATTATAGTGTAAATAAATTAATAAAAGAAACAAACACAAATAGATTTATAGTGTTTTAGGGAATAAAATTTACCTATTCCACTCCACCGCCACTCTTCTCCATGAGTGTTATGATTTTCCCTAGACCGGTCCTTTTGCAGGGGAATTCCATTCCTTTTTTCAGGGACTGAATGATTAAGTAAAATTAGTTGACACTTGGTATAAGCATTGGAGCTTTCAACTAGGCTTAAAAAAGGATTTATAAGAATTTTCCTTCAAATTTTACTTTACCAGGAACCTTTACAAAAAAATATAAAAATTGAAAAGGTGTATAGATATTAGCTCACAACTTCAAGAAAAATCAGACAAAAAAGAAATATCTCTAAGATAAATGATCAAAAGAATAAGAATATATAGGAGAGTCTTCAAAACACAACAAAGATTGATAAAAAACACAGCTGATAAAATGAGACTTCCTCTTCCTTATTTTCAAAGAAAAAATAGATTGTTTTTATTGTACATTTGAGAAAACCATTATCTATATTTTCTTGTTAACTTCACTTATCATGCATAAGCTTGTGTTCACACACCTATTCTTGAAAATGCATGTGCTCCTTATTTAAACACACGATTCATGATATATAGAAATAAGGGATTATTAAAAAATATTTTTTACTTTAAATTACTTGGAAATAATAAAGATAGATAGAATATATAATCTTATTTCTTCTATCTCAGTACTCGGTTCTTATAATATTAAATTTTATATTAAAGTGGAAATATAGCACTTAATAATTATAAATAAGACTTAAAAACTTTACTTGAGTGCTTAAATAGTAATAAATACCAACTAGAAACATGACATAGCCTATTTGAATAATTAAATCCACATGTCCAAATTGTTGAACTAAAACCACACAGCCGATTTAAAGTTCTGAATCTATATAGACAATGTTTATTCATGTAGCCTATCACAAACCAAGACGGGTCACCATCCGACCCGACACCTGACCTAGTTAGTGGTAAGGCCCAAAGGGAATTCCCGATCCCCATGAGCTAGTACAAATGCCTAGGTATCACTACAATCAATTGGGAACGATTTCACCTAAAGATATAAGCACAACACAACCAACAATATAAAAATAAACAAAGTTGGAAAACATAACCAAACAAGCCCTTACTTGGTTTCAAATTTAAGTTTACAAGTTTTATACAAAAACCAAAAAGAAGGCTACTACAAAAAAGAAAGAAAAACCAAGATTGAAAAACCACCACAAGAAAGGGGGAGTGTCTCCCTCAATCCATCTCCATAGAACCTCCCAAGAAGCTCCCTAGAATCCTGATCCAACTTCACCCAAGACTTAACCCTTAACTATATCAAACATAAAAAAGTATTCTTACACCCAAAGGTGTAAGACAGGTGTGAGCTATTTCCTAGTAGGATGTCACCCAAAAGAGATCCCATACTCTAAACATTATAATGAAAAATAAATTTTCAAGATTAAATAAAACAAAGGGTGTGAAAAAACAATTTAAAGAAAAAAAATTAGTAAAAAGTATTTTAAAGGAATGAAATTTCAACTAAAAACACATTTTCCTTTGGAGTAGCCCAAATTCCCCACCGTATGCCAATGGTGAGCGTGTGATAGTCAAGGAGCACCAAACCTGGGAGAGGCCCTATAGGGGTTAGCTTTCTAAATAGGCTCAATAACCTTGTGTATCGGTGTAAGGTGGTATAATAACCACAATCATCCATGTTCTTATGCATGATCCACTAGAGAAAAGAAGCATCCAATAAACTAGTGGTCTCCATTCATCAATATGTTCAGTTAGTGTTGTCAATATCAATCCCTCTAAGTGAACTTGGTCTGTATCCACTTCCTAATCACTAGAACGCTAGTCCTAGTCCACCTTCATAGATACTCGGGATTCTCTTTGAGTTCTCATACAAGTTTTAACACAATACTCAGGATAACCCATTTATATTCCTTAACCAATAAGGAACAACACGCCAAAGTCACTATTTTCTCACCAAAAACCCTTTTTAAAACCAAACACACACCAAAACCTTTAAAAAATATTGTTATAACCTCCAACACAATTTATGAAAACATTTCCTATAATTATAAAGCATTTCAAATGCACACAAGGAAGTCACACCTCAATATTTTTCCAATTACACATGAAAATCCTATTAAAAAAACAATTACAGAACCAAGCTCATCAAAAACCACATTCACATAACATTTATAATTTATTGACATTTTAAAGAACACAATCATACCAAATAAATTCATTAATTAACATTTAAGCATGGAACCACCTACTGTTTGTGTAGAAGCCCCACAAATCTGGTGTGAAACTCTCTCTACACATAAATCGCACCAAGAAGAAGCAAGATCGAACCCTAAATCAAGATATTGACCCATAAATGTCAAGTATGAACCATAAAATTGGTACCATAGGGATGTAAAAGATGAAACCCCCCAAAAGAAAGGAAGAAACACCAAATTATAGGGGAAAACGAGAGAAGGAGACACTTAATTAAAGTTTATAGGGAGATTCACACCAAATTTAGCAAGAAAATTGAGTCCCAAGGGAGGTAGAGGAAGGTAGAGGCATAATTGGGGTGAGGGAGACCATGTGGGGTGCCAAAATGGGGAGGAAGGGGGTAAAACCTAAGAGGAGAGAGAAGAATAGGTAATTTTTAATGTGTTGGCAGGTCCGCATGGTTAGTCCACACGGTTCGGGAAACCATGAGGAAACTATGCAGACCATTCTATCCAAAAAGAAACATCTGCACTGTTACATGGGCCATAGATCATAGATGTGCTGAAGCCTTGTGGTAGGTATTGTCTCCTACAACACGGTTTCCTAGGATTGTGCGTGGTTAATACTAACCAGGCACAAACTGTGCGCATGGGACTTCCTTCCCAAATTTCTCCATTTTCTTCTATGATTTCAAATAGAAACCCAAGGAAAAAGATAGAATAGAATAAAATAAAATAATACCGGAAAATTAAGACATATATGTGAAAATTCTCCCCACCATGGAAACATTCCTCCCTCAGAAAGTCAACTAGTAACTTGATCAGAAAACAGAAATGGGTACTATTGCTCGAACTAAGACTTTCGCTCCCAAGTACCATGTGTATCGTTTCCATTCTACCAAAGGACATGGACCAATGAGATAGATTTCCCACGAATAACCTTCTCTTGGGATTCCACTATCTACACTGGCTTCTCAAACACTAACAAGTCAAACTCAAAATCCAAATCTTCCCAATTTAGAACATGATGTGGGTCTGGGATATACTTATTTAGTTGAAAAACATGAGAAACATTGTGAACTGATGCCAAATGAGAGGGAAAATTCAGCTGGTATACCACCTCCTAATTAGATCGGTGATTTCAAAGGGCCCGACGTACCTCAATATGAGCTTACCCTACTCCCCCAAGAGATGATGTCCCAAACAGGGTTCTACCTTCAAGAACACTCGGTCACCCACATAAAACTCTATATCTCAATGCCTCTGATTGGCATAAGACTTGTGGTGACTCTGAGCTGTCAACAACCGCTACCTGGTCAGCTTAACCTTCTCAGATACATCTCACACAAGACTTAGTCCCTTAAGTGGGGTCTCAACCACCACATCAAAACATAAAAGATACCGAAAAGTCTGACCATAAAGAACCTAAAAGGGAGACATTTGAATAGAGTATTTGAAAATGTTGTTATAATTAAATTCAACCAATTCAAAATAGATATCCCACAAACCTCCGAAGCCCAACACATAAGCTCAGAGTATGTCTTCAAGGATCTGATTCGCCTAATCTATTTGGCCATCCAATTGAGGATGTTATGTCATGATAATTTTAATTTGTGACCCCAAATACCATTGAAGGCCTTCCAAAAACAAAGAGGTGAAATATGGGTCTCTATCAAAAACAATATCAGATGGCACACCATGAAGCCAGACCACTTCTGGAACATATAACCATCACAACTCATCCACCTTTTCCGTATCTATAATTGGAAACAAATGAGCTAATTTAGTCAAGAAGTTGATGACTACCCAAATATAATTCTTCCCTCGAGTTGTACAAGGAAATCCAATAATGAAATCCATGGATACCTCATCCCACTTACAGGTAGGAATGGATAATATCTAGAGAAAACCATAGAGCCTTTAATTCTCTTCTTTCACCTACTGACAAGTATAACATCATGATATGAAGTCAACTATGTCCCATATCATACCTGGACACTAGAACTTCTAACACACATCATAAAACATCTTGGTAGTACTAGGATGAATAGGCCACTAAGACTGGTGGCTATCTTTCGTTACCACCTTCCTCAATGCTAGAGGCACCATGAACTGGACCTTGAAACATAGAATTCCCTTAGGAGACAATGACCAATCAAGTTACATATCCCCACCATGAAAAAACTACAAGGATAACTCGCACAACTCATCTTCGGGCTATTCCTGCTGAACTATCTCCAGAAGAGAAGGAACAAACTATACAATTTCTAAAAATGTACCTCAACTTCTCTGCCTAGTCTCTAAGTGAATTTGGGACAAGAGTACCATAAAAGTCCACTCATCCTTCTACTTACTCAAATATTTCACTGGCACTTTTCTACTTAATACATTATCTACCACATTACCCTTTATTGGGGTATAGACAATATCAAAGCAAAACCCCTACAGATATTTGATCCAGTGATGTTGCCTCAAATTGAGATCCTTCTGAGAGAAGATGTAGGCCAAATGCTTATGATTAGAATAGACCAAAAACCTCTCCCCAAAGAGGTAGTGACTCCATGCCTTCAAGTCATGCATCACCACTGCTATCCCCAAGTCATGAGTTGGGTAATTATTCTCATGTGGTCGGAGTTGGCATGAGTTATATGCCACCATGTGATCATCCAACATAAGAACACACTTGAGATCCATATATAAAGCATCATAGTAAATCACATACCCCTTTCCTGAATCTAGAAAGATCAACATGGGTGTGGTGTTCAAATATCACTTTAGAACCTTAAAAGATTCCTGACACTCTGTGCTCCATTCTAACTTCACCCCCTTCTGGGTGAGTGTGGTCATAGGATAAGCTAGACATAAGAAATCCTGAATGAACCACCTATAATACCCTACCATCCTGAAAAAACTCCTGATATCAAACACGTTTATGAGCACCATAAATACTTCTAGAGAATTCATCAATCCTAAGGGAATGACCATGTACTCTAAGTGGACAGAACTGCTTCAGAAAGTAATCTTCAGGATATCTACCTCTTTCACCCTGACTTGGTGGTAACTTGAATGCAAGTAGATCTTGGAAAACTACCTTTTCCCTTTCATCTAGTTGAATAAATCACCAATCTAAGTAAATGGGTATTTTTTCTTGATGGTTACCTTATTAAGATTTCGGTAGTCGACGCACAACTGGAGAGACCCACAAGCCTTCCTCGCAAAAATAATAGGAGTGGCCTAAGGAGTGATGCTCAGGAAAATGAATCCTTTGGATTCCAAATCATCCAACTATATCATTAATTCCATTAATTTCGTGGGGTCCATGTGATATGAGGGAAGAGATATTGACTATGTTCTCAGTGCCAAATCGATTGTGATATCCACATCCTACTCTAGGGGTAGCCTAGAAAAATCATCCGGGAACACCTTTGAGAAATCCTCCATCACATGTGGTAAACCATCCTTAGAAGAACTGATATCTTCCTCTAGCATGATCAATGATAAATGGAAATCAAGAATACCCAACTCTAGGATTTGAGTTCCTGCTCGACCCGACTAGGGATCTTAATCTCTGAGGAAAACCTGAGCACTTTCATCAGGTTCCAAGAAACTAACTCACCACTGATAACAATCAATTTTCACTTGGAAATGCACCATCCATTATATTCCAAGGACCGCATCAAAAAATTCCATATCTAGGACAAAGATATCCATATCCATATCAACCCATGACATGGAAAGCGCACACGATGAACACCTGAATCCTTGCTCCTTCCTCTTACCCGGTGGCATCACCAACTCCATCGAAAAAGATAAAATCTCAGTTGGAAGATTCAACGGGTTAACAAGAAAAGTAAATATAAAAGATATAGACACAATGATATCAAAAGGAATATTATCTATAGAGTATGAAATCATAATGGTACCTCAAATAGTTGAGGTCCCCATATCTTATCCCACCGGTGCCTACCCCACAACATGAAGGTGTTTGGTATCAGTCTGGACCTGACCACAACCATTGGCCTATGAATCTTCCCTAAGTTGACTCTAACCAGAAGAAGATCTGTTCCAACTTCATAGACCTCCAAATTAGTATCCCACCATCTTGGAAGGTTCTGACTGAGCTGACATTCCCCTAGACACCACTGACCCTACCCCTCCCTAATATGAGCGTGTATCTTTGTAGAATCGCTGCAAGTGCCCCCACACTCCACACCAATGACAGGATTTGGGAGGAACCACACAAGCTTTTCAGGTGTGTTTCACCTTCCCACATTGGTTTCACACCACATAACCTACATTAAAAGCCATAGAGGAGGGTTTCCTAGAAGGTTTGACTGAACTGCCACCTCCCTTCTTCCCTTTCTACTCAGACTTCCTTTTTTTCTCAGAAGAACAACAACTATACATTGCCAACATAACTCCAGATCCACTTTACCTTCTCTTACGATTGATCTCCACCATGTAATCCCAATTAACCACTTAAGCATAAGTCTTCAGTTTAAACAAGAAGACCTGAGAATATATCTTTGGCCTCAAGACTTTATCGGACCTTTTAGCCTTCATTTTCTCTTTATAAACTATCTTAGGAGCATACCTTACCAACTCAGTAAAACAGTTGGTGTACTCCATCACCATCAGGTCCCCCTGGACAAGGTCCATGAACTCTTGAGACTTTTCCTATACCAAGACCTGAGGGCAGTATTAATCATTGAAGACAACCTTGAATTCCTTCCAGGTCATTTGCTCATGCTTCCCAGCCCGAACCACTGAGTCCCACCACCTTCGAATGGGACCCTCCTACATAAAGGAAACACATTTCACCCTGACCTCTTTAGGGGTTTCTAGGAACTCGAACATATACTCTATATTATAGACACATTATTATGCTTCTTGAGGTTATGAGGTACCTCTAAAGGCATGACTCTTATTCTTCAATAATTCTTGGGCCTTATCCTTTTGCGAGTGAGGATCAACTCCCCTAACTAGAGAAGGAGAAGGACCTGATCCCTATCCCAGAGCTTGAACTGCTATAACGATAGCATCTACCAACCTCTAATCAAGTGGGGAAGGAGAACTCTGTCCAGATCCTTCCCTCGATTGTGGGGGAAATTTCTGAGGAGGTATGTTGCTACAAGAAGAAATAGTCACATCGTAAAATCATCAATATATCAAGTCTAAGAAAATTATAGCAACATTATAGAGAAAATAAATCCAACATTCCAAGACAATACAAAGACCAAAACAATTGACCCCCATCCAATTTCTATGTACAGTCTACAGCCTTCAGGTCCCACCTAGAGGAGAATCCTAACAAGCATCCCAACATCCCATAGAGACTCAAGGTCTGTCAAGAGGTGTGTTGGCCATGTACCCTACTCACAACCAGAACTATGCACCTCGATAGTCCTATATCTTATATATCTAGACTCATACCAAATAACATGACCCAAAGATCTAAAATCTCTTATGATACCATTTTTTCAAGAACAAATCCTGGTCTTCATCTGACTCGGTTCCCGACCCAATCCACAATAAGGCCTGAAGGGTGTTCTTGATCCCCATGGGTTGGCACAAGTTATTGGGTATCAATACAAGAAATCGGGAATGATTTCATCTAAGGATATAAGAAAAAAACAACCAACAATATGAAAATAATAAAAGATGGAAAACATAACCAAACAAGCCCTTACATGGATTCAAATTTAAGTTTTCAAGTTGTATACAAAAAGAAAAAAGAGGGATACTACAAAAAAGAACTAAAACCCAAGATTCAAAAACCACCATAATAAAAGGGAGTGTCACCCCCAAGACATCTCCACAACACTGAACAAGAAACTCCCTAGCATCCCAATCCACCTTCACCCAATACTCTACCCTTACCACTATCAAACATAACCATGTCTTCTTACACCGAAATGTGTAACCATGGTGTGAGTTATTTCCCAATAGGATGGAATCCAAAAGAGATTACATGCTCTAAACGATAGAATGAAAAATAAACTTTCAATCTTAAATTAAAGAAATGGTGTGACAAAACAATTTAAAGAAAAAAACTTTAGTAAAAGGCTTTTAAAGGAATGGAATTTCAACTAAAAACACCTTTGCCTTTAGAGTAGCCCAAATGCACCACCGTATGATGATGGTGAGCATGAGATGGTCAAGGAGCACCAAACATAGGAGATTCCTTATGGGGGTTAACTTGATAAAGGTACCCTAGAACCTCACGCCTCTGTGTAAGGTGTTATAGGAATCACAATAATCCACGTTCTCATGCACGAGCCACTAGAGAGGAGAAACGTCCAATATTCTAGTGGTCTCCATTCATCAATATGTTTAGTTAGTGTTGTTAACATCAATCCCGCTAAGTGAATCTGGGTCATATCCACTTCCAAATCACTAGAACGCTAGACTTAGTCTACCCTCTAAGCTACCTGAGCTTCCTATTGAGCACCCATACAAGTTTTCAAACAATACTATAGATAACCCATTTATATTCCTCAACCAACAAAAAAACACACCAAAGTCACTATTTTATCACCCAAACCCCATTTTAAAACCAAAATAACACCAAAAACTTTCAAAAATATATTTCTCACTTCTTACACAATTTATGAAAACATTTCCTCCAATTATAAATCATTTAAAATGCACACAAAAAAGGTACACCTCAATATTTTTCCAATTACACATGAAAATACTATTAAAAAACAATTGCATAACCAAGATCATCAAAAAACACATTCTCATAACATTTATAATTTATTAAACATTTTAATGAATACAATCATGAAAAATAAACTCTTCAAGTAGCTTTTAAGCACAGAACCACCTATAGTTTGTGGAAAAGCCCTAAAAATTCAGTGTGAAACCCTCGCTACACCTTAATTGCACCAAGAAGGATCAATATCAAACCCTAAATCAAGAGATCGACCCATAAATGTCGAGGAAGAAACCTAAAATTAAAACACAAGGGTTGGAGAAGATGAAACCCAAAAAATTAAAGGAAGAAACCCTATATTAGAGGGGAAACAAGAGAATGAGACACTTACTTGAAGTTTAGAGGGAGATTCGTACCAAATATGGCAAGAAAATTGAGTCCCAAGGGAGGTGTAGGAAGGGAGAAGCATTCCTAGGGTGAGGAATCCTGATTGGGGTGCCAAAATAAAGATAAATGGGGTTAAACCTGAGAGGATAGATAAGAAGAGGCAATTTTTAATGTATTGGTAGGTCTGCACAGTTTGTCCTCACAGTTTTGGAAACCGTGTAGAAAGTGTGTGGACCATTCTGTCTGAATAGAAACATCTTCACAATTACTTGGGCCATAGAGAATGGCCGTATTAAATCCTTGTGGTAGGTGATGTCTCCTACTGCATAGTTTCCAGGGATTACGCACAGTTAATACTAACCGTACACAAACCGTGCGCATGGGCCTGCCTTCCCAAATTTATCAATTTTCTTCTAAAATTTCATATGGAAACCCAAGGTAAAAGATATACGAAAATAAAATAAAATAATATCTAAAAAAGAAGACACATATGTAACACCCCAAGCTTCCACGGTACGCTTCTCTTTGAGTAATACAGTAGCGTGTGTTGTACATAACTTCGAGTTCTAACACACACCACAACCAATCAAACTAGCTATTATGAATAGTAATACCCACTTATAATTTTTTTATAAATTTTATCTTTCAAAATAGACTTCATTTTTGGATTCGGAATATCAAAATTAGCTTAGGGTGAATTTTTGGTATTTTTCTGAAAACATTCAATTTTTGATGGATAGAGAAAAAACACGAAGATATAGTTTAAAACCAAATTTTTATTTAAATAATTATTTATTTTATTTAAATTTAATTAAGGTCAAAATAGATACATAATACCTATATAAGTTTAATGCAATTCAATGGAGTTAGTTTATAATAATTTTAGATATATAAAAATTTTATTGAACTTTTCACCGTCTTTTACCCACCTCCTAGGAGAATTTGCAAATTCACATAAAACATAATTTTACCGCTTATTTGAGTGGAATTTAAAAAATCCTAGAGATTCAGTTAATATCAAGGAGTAAATTGTGGTTCAATAAGATAAATATAATTTTTAGTGAATAGTAACTTTTTACCTTTATTTACCACAGTTAATAGTAAATAGGGTAATTAAGGGTAAAAATGATATTAATATTACCCTAACACATGTCCTAATTCTATTGGACAAGTTTATATCGACCAAAAAAACCTTAGGAATAAAATATTATCATTTAGGTCCACTAGGATTAGATTAGGACATTTATTATTATTTAATTCAAGGAAGAGTTAAAAGAGTTAAAATCAAAGTTTAAGAATTAAAACATTTTTAATATAGGGTTATACATAAGATAAATTAGATTATAAATATTAATTAGAAATATATAAGGATTTAATAAATAATGGTATTTTATTTATAATTTTTAGACATTAAATAATTTAATTTATTTATGACACAATGATGATGCAGTAATTACCTTATCAGTGAAATATTAAAATAATTGATATTATAAATACCCAAATAAATATAATTTGAGACCTATATGAATTAAAATAATTTTATAGGTTAATATGACATATTAGGATTGATTAAATGAATTATTTTCGAAGTAATAATTCTGTTATGAATTTAGCAAAAACAAAATAACAAATAGTGTCAAAATTGACATAAAAGAGCTTTTAAAACAAATATTATATTATTAATTGATATTCTATTCCTAAAAATCTAAGGTTCAGAAAAAGGGCTTATATAATCATAGGTGTATAATTAATGGACCACTTTGGGGGTCTATTGGGAGTTTATAGAAAGTTTATTAACCATATAATATAAAAATACAAAGAGACATGGTAAATGTCAAACTAATTAACTAAGAGTTAAAACTAAAAGATAAGGTTAATAAAGTGACCCAAACCTGTCTAAAACCCATTGGTTTAGTGGATTTAGACCAATCCCTACCTTATCCTCGAAATAAATCAATTTGGAGCCATTATAAACCGAATATGAATTTATTATAAAATAATATTTTAAGTTTTTCCTAAGGTGACCCTCACCCCTCTTATAAAAGGGCACTCCCCCTTCTCTCTAATTAACACCTTCTAAGCCTTTTGGATTAGCCAAAACCTATCCAAATATTCTCCCAACACCCCTCAATTCATTTTAGAGGCCTTAGTTTGATGAGAAATCCACCCTAAGGATCCCTTTTGATCAAATCAAAAGGAAGAACCCGAAGAAGAGGTAATGTTTTCACCACCCTCTTTCAAGTTCCTTTCTTCTTCCACTTCTTATTTCTTTGTTATTTACATTCTAAAATAGTAAATCCAGTATATTCTATATACTGTGATGTTATTATAAATATGGTACTACCATATTTAGTATTCAATCCATCCTTCGAATGACATGTCACCATACGTGAGTACGTATGGCTTACCGTCTCCACGTCGTGGTGTAATTGTTATTAAATACATTATTATTTGGATGGGTATAATAATGATGTGTATTTCATGTAAATAATAAATAAAAAATTATAATTATTCTGTATATATGATACACCATCCAATTATATATTATTTTAATATCAAAGGAATGATATTGTCGCTCGTGCGTACGTACAGACTACTGTCTCCACGAACGCGATGAGATTCATTCCACATCGTATCCATTCAAGAATAATTTTCATTTTATGATTAAAAATAATATTTAAGGACTTGATATCATTCTGAATATGAATAAGATACAAACTATGGATAACAAACACGGCTTATGTAACAAAACATATAAAAGAAAACAAGTAAGTGAACACCTGAAACGACGATAATAATAAAATATTATTAACGAAACAATATTAAAAGATCATATATGATATAATATTTATGTATATGATTATTGTATAATTTAATAATAATTATTTAACTATTATACAAGAGGTTAACCTACCCTCGACCAAGGAAATGTACAAGGTAAGGGTTTATATCACAATCTCTTCATTATCTGAGGTTGTTTATACGCAATTATCTACAGGGACGTCTTTATCATCCACATCCATGTTTCCTAAAAATGTATTTCAAAACATTCTTACTAATTTATAGAATATGGGTTAAAGTCATTTATACCCTTTTTTGACTTTTTATAAGATGTTTGTAAATGAATCTTTCCGTCATTTTCCAAACAAGGTCCTTTTTATCCTTTTCGACAGAATTAAGGTAAGAATGTATTTTTTAACTTATACGGCGGGTGTGGATATTTTCTTCCATTTTAAAATTGTCGAAGCTTCCCTTACAAGATTATAAGAATATTTTCAAAATAAATGTTTTCTTTATAATTATGATTTCAAAATAGAAAGAGATATTTCTCTAAAAAGGGTTTTGATTTCATCTATGTCAACATCCTTTGATGGATTTTATGTTTATTCGAAGTTGATTTATTATGATACAAAACTTCCATATTGTATTGAAGGTTTTGTGATATGTTTGATTGTGGATGTTCTATTTTTATACCATTCATGGTTTATGGTTAAATTATTGACATTTCGTATGCTAGTTTTAATACGAATGTTTATTATATGTTTACACCTTTTCATATGAAGAATGTATTGGACTTAGTAAGTGACAGGTGGAGCCTGCTACAGCTCCTTGATGCATCGGTAGGTCTCATGAGACAACTAGACGTGGAATTGGCTGAGGCCCTTTCCCATTTTGATATATGGTTTTGGTCGAGGCCTTAATAATTTTTAGATGTCTTAGTCGGGGCCTTGAAAAAATGTTTCAGAATGTCCAACATTATACATTCCCTCATTATGAAAATAATATTGATGGTTCATGTGGTCATTCAACTAGTAAAATACCAATGATTATGTTTTATTATGGAATTATTTACTCAGCTCATATTCCTGCCATAAAATTATTCATGTTTATTATTGGTAAAGGCGTGTGGTTTAAATTATTCACCATGCTTATATTTATGTTATCTTCTGCTGTATTTCTTACCCTTACTGGGCGTTCGAGCTCACCCCTTTCTTATGTTTCATTTTCCCAGGATATGAAGAAGTTAGTTATGAGTGACTTTCAGGCATTATTTAGGAGGCTTGGATGTTTCCAATGGAATAAATTCGTGTTGTATTTCTTTTCAAGTTGTAAAGTTGAACTTATGTATGAATCTTGTTTCCAATAATACTAAACTGATCGGTCATTCGAGACATGATTTCCTTGTGATCATGCCAATGTTATGTAATAATGTACAGACTCTAGGTAACTAGGGTCGGGGCATTATAGTTGGTATCAGAGGAAGTTTAGTAAAAACCTTGGAAACTAGAATTAGATAAACTCTGATTAGAGCACATAGCCCTAAGATAGACTTTGAGGATTAGTATAGAAGAACATCCTATAATTTTGGTATTGTAGAGATTTTGTGAGTTTTCCAAGAAATACATCCCTGTCTGGATACAATCAGGTAGAGGTGGCTCTGGCACAGATGTACCAAGGGGTAAAACCCAAAAACACCACTTTGAGCTAGACTTGAATGGGAACTGGTGCACGACAACGGGCCTTGCTGCACTCTTTGTTACAACACTCCCGGGGGATATGCTTAGGATAATTCTCATTTTATTTACAAACCATTATGAAGGATTTATGAGTATATAATTCCTCCAAGAAAACATTTTTATGATTATGGATTATATCCATAAACTGTTTAATCTATGTTAAGCATTTTAGAAGTTTGGAATTATATATTTCAATTCATAAACTAATCTAGTGTATGCCATTGTTTAGAAATGGAACCTAGTGTAAGGAATGGAAATCGTATCAATGCACGCACTCCATTTAGGGATTTCCCTCCTACTCAAGATAATTATAGTGGAGCTGGTGATACAACTGGTGCTGATCATCTAATCACTATATTGGGAAAACTCACTCAGGTTATGAATAATAACCTTACCCATATGGATCACCTTGATCCGTAGTGTGGAGGATCAATGTTAGATCGCTTCATGAGGAAACAACCACTGCCATTCAATGGGAGTACAAATCTATTATTGGCTAAGCAATGGATAAATTCCTTAGAGAAAATATTCCATGCCTTGGGGAGTAGTGAAAGGGAAAAAGTTATCATGGTAGTTTACCGCCTCATTAGAGATGCTGATCAATGGTGGTCATTGATTCAAAACACAAAGTAAGATGATGAAGTATCAAATATGGAATGGAGGGGGTTCAAATATATTTTCTTAGTAAAATAATTTCCTCGTGACCATCGAGCAGATATGGAAAGACAATTTCTGAGTCTGATGCAAAAGGAGGATGAGAATGTCGCAAAGTATGAGGATAACTTTACAAGGTTAGCGAGGCATGTTGCAGATTATATACGTAACCTAAGAAGTAAGATTGATCATTTCTTTGATGGGTTAAAACCATTTATCCATCAAGAATTAGTATCACAATCCTTATCATCATACAAAGATATTGTCTCGTGTGCTATCAAGACAGAAAAGGAATTCTCTAAGTCTTATGACTTTAAATTAAAGCAAGAGAAGAAGAGATATTCTGAACACTTTGGGAAAGGAAATAAGGAAATAGGGAAGAAGGGAAGAATCGAATTTCCACCCTGTGATAATTGTGGAAGGAAGCACCCTGGTGCCTGTCTAAAAGGAAAAGGAGTATGCTACAAATGTGGACAGAAAGGCCATCTAACTGGTGGTTGTAAAGGAAAGAAAGATGCTACCAATGTTCAATGCTACAATTGTAGGGAGGTGGGACATTATGAAAATGAATGTCCTAAGTGTCAGGGAAACTTACCTCAGAAAAGTCCTAGGGACCAAGGCCAAGATTATGCTATCACTACTACTGAGGTAGAAGCTCCGAAAGAAGTGGTGGCAGGTAATTTAATGGTTTCCTCAAGTTTAGAAAATGCATTATTTGATTCTAGATCATCGCATTGTTTCATATCTTCCCAATTTTCTAAGAAAATTAGATATTTCCAATTTGATTTAACAAGGGATTTGTCAGTCAAAACTCCTAAGGGATGTATCATTACAACAATGTTTTGTGAATCAGTACCCATTAGAGCACATAAATGTTCTTTATCTGCTGATCTCATCGTCATACCCATGATTGAATTTGATATAATCCTCAGTATGGATTGGATTTCGGACCATGATGTGAATATTTATTTTAAGAAGAAGGAGGTTACGATTTTTGATGCTGATGATAAAGAAAACCTTATCTTTAGAACAGAATCATCACCACCTGATTCTTATCTAGATCCACCCCCAGTAGCTCAACTAAATTTAATTATCAGGGAGGAAGATAATTAAATAACTTTGAGTGAGGAAATGAATGTTCAAATAGAGGATGTACCTATTGTTAAAGAATATGTAGATGTGTTTCTGGATGATTTACCTGGACATCCTCTAGAATGAGAAATTGAGTTTTCCATTGATTTAATTACCGGTTCAAGGCCCATATCGAAGACCCCTTATAGAATGGACACTATGGAATTAGTTAAACTGAAGAAACAACTAGAGGAATTGAGTAATAAGGGATATATTCTCCTTAGTGTTTCTCCATGGGGATCCCCTGTCCTTTTTGTTAAGAAGAAAGATGGATCTATGAGGTTATGTATCGACTGCAGGGAAATCAATTCTATAATAATAAATAACAATTATCCCCTACCGCGTATTGATGATTTATTTGACCAAATGCATGGAGATCAATACTTTTCAAAGATTGAACTTCGATCTAGATACCATCAGTTGTGTGTGAAGAAGGAAGACATTCCAAAGACAGCATTCCAAACCAGGTATGGGCATTACGAGTTTACAGTAATGCCTTTTGGATTGACTAATGAACCCTCTGTATTCATGGATCTAATGAATAGAGTTTTCAAGGAATATCTCGATGATTTTGTGGTGGTATTTATTGATGATATCTTGGTATACTCCAAAAGCTACTAAGATCATGAAAATCACTTGCGCATTATCCTGAAGACTCTTAGAAGACATGAATTATATGGGAAGTTTAGCAAATGTGAATTCTGGCTTCAAGATATTTCTTTTCTTGGCCATATTTCCTCTAAGTATGAAATCTATATTGATCCTTCTAAGACCAAGGCAATCCAAGAATGGACAACACCGACGAGTATAACTGATGTACATAGTTTTATTGGTTTAGTAGGTTATTATCGGTGTTTCATCCAGAACTTTTCCCGATTGGATAACCCATTAATGAAGCTCACACGTAAAGGGGTTAAATTTGTTTGGACAAAAGAGTGTGAAGAATATTTTGAAGAACTGAAGAAAAGATTAGTCAATGCTCCAATATTGACTCTACCATCGAGGAATGATGGGTTTGTTATTTATAGTGATGCATCTAAGAAAGGACTTGGTTGTGTCCTTATGCAGAATGATAGAGTTATTGCCTATGCATCACGACAACTAAAAATTCATGATAAAAACTATCCTACTCATGATCTTGAGTGAGAAACTATAATATTTTCTTTGAAGATTTGGAGACACTATCTCTATGGTGAGAAATGTGAGATTTATACTGATCACGAGAGTTTGAAGTATATTTTCTAATAAAAAGAACTTAACATGAGGCAAAGGAGATGGCTTGAACTAATCAAGGATTATGATTTCACAATACACTACCACCAGGGAAAGGAAAATAAGGTGGTAAATGCTTTGAGCAGAAAGGATCGTGGAGTTTTTAACAAGATGAGAGTTGAAAAGGACCCTATATATATGGATCTAGTAAAGTTGGATATGGGAATAACCATGGAAGGTGAAACATCAATGCTTTTTCAAATGGTTTCCAAACCATATTTACTAGAAAGGATAAAGAGTTCTCAGACCGATGATGAAGAGTTTAAAAAGAAGATTAAAGCTGTGAATGATGGGAGATTGAGCGACTTTGTGTATGAACATGGAATTTTGAAGTATGGGAAGAAACTTTGTGTTCCTGATATACCTGATCTAAAAATGGAAATATTGGATGATGCTTATAGTTCCAATTTCTCAATACACCATGGGAGCACCAAAATGTATAGATATTTGAAGGAACATTTTTGGTGGGACAACATGAAGAGGGAGATTGCTGATTTTGTGTCATGATGTATAGTTTGTCAACAAGTGAAAGCTGGAAGGCAACAGCCTGGAGGACTCATGAAACCTCTTCCCATACCTGAGTGGAAATGGGATAATATCACGATGGAATTTGTCATGGGACTACCAAAGACTCCTAGAAGAAACGATGAAATATGGGTCATTGTTGATCGTCTTACCAAATCAGCACATTTTATTACTATAAGAGAATATCTACTAGTTGAACGTCTAGAAAGGCTATATATTAATGAAGTTGTGAGACTTCATGGAGTAACCCAATCGATTGTTTCTGATCTTGATCCTTGTTTTACTTCAAGATTCTGGAAAAGCCTTCAGAAATCCCTGGATATTGAACTTCGTTTGAGCACTGCCTACCACCCCCAAACTGATGGACAATCAGAACGGACTATTCAAACCTTAAAAGACATGTTGAGATCTTGCTCACTTGACTTTCAGGGTATGTGGGATCAATATTTACCTCTTGTGGAATTTTCTTATAACAATATCTTCCATTCAAGTATTCAGATGGCACCATATGAAGCATTATACGGAAAGAGATGTCGCACACCAACCTGTTGGGATGGTGTTGGTGAGATAAAAATCGTAGGCCCAGAACTAGTGGAGGAAACGATGGAAAAGGTGAAGGTAATTCAAAACCACACCAAAGAAGCTCAAAGTAGGTAGAAGAGCTATGTCGATAAAAAATGGAAGGATTTGGAATTTCAGGTAGGAGATCATGTTTTATTGAAGGTATCTCTATGGAAGGGAGTTATATGTTTCGGTAAGGAAGGTAAATTGAGTCCCAGGTACATCAGACCTTTCGAAATTCTAGAATGAATTAGGGCCATTGCTTACCGTTTGGCAATGTCGCCAAATCTATCCAAAGTTCACAATGTGTTCCACGTATCACTGTTGAGAAAATACATGTCTGACCCAATGCATGTACTCACCTATGAAGAAGTAGATCTGGAACCCGATCTATCTTATTGAAAAGAGCCCTTCAGGATTCTTGATACCAGAGAGCAAGTGTTGAGAAACCGGATGACTCTTCTGGTAAAAGTTCTATGGAGAAACCCTAAGATGGAAGAGGCAACATGGGAACCCAAGGAACTTATGATGAAGAACAACCCGAGTCTTTTTATGCAATAATATTATAGAAATTTCAAGGATGAAATTATTTGAAGGAGGGGAGAATGTAACACCCCAAGCTTCCACGGTACGCTTCTCTTTGAATAATACAGTAGCATGTGTTGTACGCAACTTCGAGTTCTAATACACACCCCAACCAATCAAACTAGCTGTTATGAATAGTAATAACCACTTTTTTAAATTTTATAAATTTTATCTTTCAAAATAGACTTCATTTTTTGGATTCGGAATATCGAAATTATCTTAGGGTGAATTTTTGTTATTTTTCTGAAAACATTCAATTTTTGATGAATAGTGAAAAAACACTGAGTTATAGTTTAAAACTCAATTTTTATTTAAATAATTATTTCATTTATTTAAATTTAATTAAATTCAAAATAAATACATAATAACTATATAATTTCAATGTAATTCATTGGAGTTAGTTTAGAATAATTTTAGATATATAAAAATTATATTGAACTTTTCGCCGTCTTTTACCCACCTCCTAGGAGAATTTGCAAATTCACATAAAACTTAATTTTACCTCTTTTGTGAGTGGAATTTCGAAAATCTGAGAGACATGGTTAATATCAAGGAGTAATATGTGGTTCAATAGGATAAAAATAATTTTTGGTGAATAGTAACTTTTTACTTTTATTTACCACGCTTAAAAGTAAATGGGGTAATTAAGGGTTAAAATGATATTAATATTACCCTAACATGTGTCCTAATTCTATTGGACAAATTTATCTCGACCAAAAACAACCTTAGGAAAAAAATATTATCATTTAGGTCCACTTGGATTAGATTAGGACATTTATTATTATTTAATTCAAAGAAGAGTTAAATGTGTTAAAATCAAAGTTTAATAACTAAAAAATTTTTAATATAGGGTTATACATAAGATAAATTCGATTATAAATATTAATTAGAAAGATATATATATTTCATACATAATGGTATTTTATGTATAATTTTTAGACATTAAATAAGTTAATTTATTTATGGCACAATGATGATACAGTAATTACCTTATTAGTGAAATATTAAAATAATTGATATTATAAATACCCAAATAAATATAATTTGAGACTTATATTAATTACAATAATTTTCTAGGTTAATATGACAAATTAGTATTGATTAAATGAATTATTTTTGAATCAATAATGTTGTTATGAATTTAGCAAAAACAAAATACCAAATAGTGTCAAAATTGACATAAAAAAGTTTCTAAAAAAAATATTGTATTATTAATTGATATTCTATTCCTAAAAATATAAGGTTCGGCCAAAGGACTTATTTCATGATAGGTGTATCATTAATGGACCACTTTTGGGTCTATTGTAAGTTTATAGTAAGTTTATTAACCATATAATATAAAAATACAAAGAGACATGGTAAATGTCAAACAAATTAACTAAGAGTTAAAACTAAAAGATAAGGTTAATAAAGTGACCCAAACCTGTCTAAAACCTATTGGTTGAGTGGATTTCGACCAATACCCACCTTATACTCGAAATAAAGCAATTGGGAGCCATTATAAATCGAATATGAATTTATTATAAAATAATATTTAAGTTTTTCCTAAGGTGCCCATCACCCCTCTTATAAAAGAGAACTCCCCCTTCTCTCTAATTTACACCTTCTAAGCCATTTGGATCAGAAAAACCCAGCCCAAATATTCTACCAATATCCCTCACTTCAACCTATAGGCCTTAGTTTGATCATAAAGCTATCCTAAGGATCCATTTTGATCAAATAAAAAGGAAGAACCCGAAGAAGAGGTAATGTTTTCACCACCCTCTTTCAAGTTCCGTTCTTCTTCCACTTCTTCTTTCTTTTTTATTTCCATTCTAAAATAATAAATCCAGTATCTTATATATAATGTGATGTTATTATAAATATGGTAAAACCATATTCAGTATTATATCCATCCTTTGAATGACATGTCACCATACGTGCGTATGTACGGTTTACCGTCTCCACGTCGTGGTGTAATTGTTATTCAATACATTATTATTTGTATGGGTATAATAATGATGTGTAATTCATGTAAATAATAAATATAACATGATAATTATTATGTATATATGATACAACATTCAATTATACATTATTTTAATATCAAATGAATGATATTGTCGCTCGTGCGTACGTACAGACTACCATCTCCACGAACGCGATGAGATTCATTCCCCATCGTATCCATTCAAGACTAATTTTCATTTGATGATTAAAAATAATATTTAAGGACTTGATATAATTCTGCATATGAATAAGATACAACCTATGTATAACAAACACGGCTTATGTAACAAAACATATAAAAGAAAATGAGTAAGTGAACACCCGAAACGACGATAATACTAAACTATTATTAACGAAACAATATTAAAAGATAATATATGATATCATATTTATGTATATGATTCTTGTATAATTTAATAATAATTATTTAACTATTATACTAGAGTTTAACCTACCCTCGACCAAGGAAAAGTACAAGGTAAGGGTTTATATCACAATCTCTTCATTATCTGAGGTTGTTTATAAGTAATTATCTACTGGGACCTCTTTATCATCCACATCCATGTTTCTTAAAAATGTATTTCAAAACATTCTTAATATTTTATAGAATATGGGTTAAAGTAATTTATACCCTTTTTTGACTTTTTATAAGATTATTGTAAAGGAATCTTTCCGTTGTTTTCCAAACAAGGTCCTTTTTAACCTTTTTGACAGAATTAAGGTAAGAATGTCTTTTTTAACTTATACGGCGGGTGCAGATATTTTTTGCTGTTATAAAATCATCGAAGCTTCCCTTACAAGCATATAAGAATATTTTCAAAATAAATTTTTTCTTTATAATTATTATTTCAAAATAGAAAGTGATATTTCTCTAAAAAGGGGTTTGATTTCATCTATGCCAGCATCCTTTGATGGATTTTAAGTTTATTCGAAGTTGATTTATTATGATACAAAAATTCCATGTTGTATTGAAGGTTTTTTGATATGTTTGACTATGGATGTTATATTTTTATACCATTCAGGGTTTATGGTTAAAGTATTGACATTTCGTATGCTAGTTTTAATAAGAATGTTTATGATATGTTTAAACCTTCTCATATGAGGAATGTATTGGACTTAGTAAGTGACGGGTGGAACCTGCTATAGCTCCCCAATGCATCGGTAGGTCTCATGAGACAACTAGATGTGGAATTGGTCAAGGCCCTTTCCCATTTTGATATATGGTTTTGGCTGATCCCTTAATCATTTTTAAATGTCTTGGCCAAGGCCTTGACAAAATGTTTCAGAATGTCCGGCATTATACATTCCCTCATTAAGAAAATAATATTGATGGTTCATGTGGTCATTCGACTAGTAGAATACCAATGATTATGTTTTATTATGGCATTATTTACTCAGCTCATATTCCTTCCATAAAAGTATTCATGTTTATTATTGGTAAAGGCATGTGGTTTCAATTATTCACCATGATTATATTTATGTTATCTTTCGCTGTATTTCTTACCCTTACTGAGTGTTTGAGCTCACCCCTTTCTTATGTTTCATTTTCCCAAGATATGAAGAAGTTAGTTATGAGTGACTTGCAGGCATTATTTATGAGGATTGGATGTTTCCAATGGAATAAATTCGTTTTGTATTTCTTTTCAAGTTGTAAAGTTGAACTTATGTATGAATCTTGTTTCCAATAATACTAAACTGATCGGTCTTTCGATACATGATTTCCTTGTGATCATGCCAATGTTATGTAATAATGCACCGACTCTGGGTAACTGGGGTCGGGGCGTTACACATATGTGACATAGCCAAATTGAATCGCGTAGTCATTTTATTCACATAGTCAAATTTGATATACCTGACTAAAATGACGTAGCTGATGGAAATGCATAGACACTTTCTTCATGTACATGTTTCATCGATACTAACATATCTAATTGAAGAGGTGTATCTAATTTCATCATATAGTATATTCACATAAATGATTTCTTCATATAAATGATTTATATATTTGATTACTCAAGTAACGGATTACTCATGTATCCAATTACACCATGTAATTGTTTTATGTATCTGACTAATCACATGGTTTATTCCTCACATAGGCGATCTTGTAGATATATGAAATTTTGATTTAGTCAATTGACATAACTATTTCCTTCAGGTATGTGATTGATCACCATAGCTAAAAACCATCATGTATCCAATTTTCCAATCATTATCTAGATTACAACAAAAATTCCAGAATCCATACTTAGATAAATTTACCACTGAATACATAATAATAAAATAAAACATGATAATAACACTTAGAAAACAAGATTATTAGTAAATTAAGAAGTGTATTTGAGATCATCAAAACCTAAAGTACATGGAATATGTTGGAAAAAATTATTAGTCCAATAATAAGTTTTATAACTCGGATATATATCCCATAAAAAATAGAACTAAAGAGGGAACATCTAGATGATGTGCATAGATCATCCTTATCTATTCATCCAAGAAGTAATAATTTTTATAGAGATCTAAAGAAAAACATTCGATGGGATAAAATGAAAAGAGATATTGAAAAATTTGTATCTATATTCATGGCATGTCAATAAGTAAAGTCCTCATGAAATAAGTCTAAGGGTATGATGAAACCATTTCTTATACTAGTGTTGAAATAGGAAAACATAACCATGAGTTTCTTCACATGACTCCACAATATATCTAAAGGAAATAATAGAATATTGGTGGTAATTGATTACCTTTCAAAGTTAGCACATTTAATTGATATTAAGGAAGAATTATATCTTAACAAACTCTCTAATATATACATAAGTGAAGTAGTAATACGTGTACCACTCTCCATTGTATCTGATTGAGATCTAAGGTTTACCTTAAGATTATAGAGAATCCTTCAGTAATCATTGGATACATAGCTATGTTTTAGCACTACCTATCTCCCTTAGATAGATGTTTAGTATTAAAGAATCATTCCAACTCTAGAGGATATACCGATATCTTATACAATGGATTTCCAAGGATTTGGGGATCAATGACTTCCATTAGTGGAGTTCTCATATAACAATAGTTTATATTCTATAATTGAAATGGAACCTTATAAGGATCTGTATTGGAAGATGTGTCAGACTCCAACATGTTGGGATAGAGTTGGAGAGCGGATACTGATGGGACCTGATATTATCTAAGAGATGATAGATAAGGTTTAAACTATTCAACATCATATTAAATCCAGGTAAAGTTGATATAAAGTCTATTCATAAAATCATATATGTGATTTAGAGTTTGAGATTAGAGATAATGTATTCCTTCATATATCACTACGGAAGAATGTTCTGTGGTTTAGGAAGAAGGTAAAGCTTATTCCTAGATACATCGACCCATTTAAGATCCTTGATCAAATTAGAGTTGTGGTCTATCGACTAGTATTCCCACCTATGCTATCTCATGTGCGTGATGTGTTTCATGTATCCCTCTTGAGGAAGTACATATGAGACCCCCCACATGTACTGAATCTTGAGGTCATACCTTTAGAGAATGATATTTCATATTATGATCATCTGATGAAGATATTATATCATAGAGTAAAATTTATACAAAATAAGAAAAATCATGTGGTCAATGTACTTTGGTGGAACCATAAGTTTGAGGTGGAAACATGGGAACCAGAATAGGTGATGAAACAGAAGTACCATAATTTATTTTAGTGTATGAAATGAAATTTTGTGGGTGAAATTTTTAATGGGGGGGATAATGTAATAAACCAAACTTTTATAAATGAAATTATCTTTTGAATAAATTCCTTATTGAGTAATGTATTTATAAGAAACACATACACTATATGTCATTTTTTATTTTAGACTTTTATAAACTATAGATATAATTTATCTAATGGGATTAAAAGGACATTAATCATTATAACTATTGATAATTTATCCATTCTCCAATTACCACAAAGATTATTATATATTAAGTGTTATGATAAATTCTTATTGACATAGAAGGAAGAAGCAATGACCTCGACTAGTTGGATCATATCCTATAAATCCCATTTATTATAACTTTCAAGTGAGATTGCATCATTTCCATTTACCCTTGACCAAGTGCAAGTTAATATTAAACAACTAAGACATGAGGAACCATTTATAGGATATGTTCAAGCTTGTTTGGATCATGAATCAAACCATGTTTTCCAAACCACCCCAATAAAGTACCAACATAACACACTTTACCCTTAGGGCATACGCTGGTTGATGAGGGGTTATGTATCAAGACCCCAATAGTATGAATTTTTATATTTTATTTTAATACAATAATGATTATATTTATCCCTTTACTTATTAATATGATTATATAATTATTTTTATTAAAATTATATTTTGATATAAAGAAACAAGAATTATATTTTTGGGAAATATTTAGTTTCAATTTAAACACTCTTTTTGATAAATTCAAGAATTTTGAAATATATTTTATTTTAAATAAATATTATTATTAAATAATATTTATTTAAATATAAACAATAATATAATTTAATTAATTCTAACGTAATTTTTATAAGGGTTTGAGAGTAGTTAGAGTCGTAAAAAATAGCATTTCCCATTAAAAATAGATTTTTATTTAAAAGTTTAAATTTTCAAATTTATAAAATTATTTTGGTAAAATAAATATCATTTTTTGAAATAAAGATATCGAAATTATTCAATGGTGAATTTTTTATAATTTTATAAGATAATTTATTTTTTGTGTAAATATTAAATATAGTATAAATAGATTATTTGTATTATGACATCATAATAGCTAAAACGTGATGTAATAAATACTATAGGGATCATCCAAGACCATAAAAATATTTACCCTTTAGAATAATGTTATTTTTAAGTTATTTTTTAAAATTTTACAAACCAATAAATAATCCTCAAAAACATATATTATATTTTAAGGTTTTAAAAAAATTCTTTATGAACATAACCCACTTACACATATTTAATGGTATTAATTTAAGGATTTTAGTTATCAGCCTATTAAAATTTTAAAAACAACTACTATTTGGTAAAAACCATTGGAAAAAAATATAGCAAGTTTTTTTGTTTTGATTATTTTATTACATGGAGTCCAAAACCTATGTTTAGAAATTAATAAACAATTCTACTTTCTTTGTCTATAAATACACACCCAACCTCCCATTACTCTTCAATAAAAATCCATTGAGCTTCAATTTTCTCTTTGAGTACCTCTATAAATCCCTCTCAATGTGTTCCCAATCTCTTAAGATACTCTTCCCAATATTTTATATGCAACCTATCAAGTAAGGGATTCAGTTCCTCTTCTTTTTATTCATGTAATTTCTTCATATTAAGCCTTTTAATTTCAAATTGTTTATGTTTTAATGTGTTTTTACATGACCCTTTACTACAATTATGATTACTATTTAATGATATGCCACCTTTAACTCTCATTATATCACCTTTCACTCTCATTAAACCCTTTCATGAACCTTTATGTACACCTGTTATGCTTCCAAAATTATCCGATTATTTTCCATGCACAAATTTTGTATTGTGAATACCCATCCACATTTCCAATCAAGGGTGTTCACCTTGATATACCTATACTTAATTGATTGGGTACTTCCATGTATGTAATCCACACTCCTTAATCGTGGGATTAAATGTGATGAAAATTGTTCTTTTATTGTATGATATCTATAGAACACAAATTAATGTACATAATATGAATGTGATCGGTGGGCCTAAAATTATATATACCTACAATGAATTGGGTAATGTTTTTATCTTCTAGGATACCATGTATGGTACACAATTGGTTAGCCCAAGAACACTATGCTATTATGCCTCAGCGATTATCCTTGATTTATGATTATGATGTCAAGTTTCATGTTGTTTCCACATTCATATGTTACCTTGATGTTATCACCTTATATCATGCATTGATGTTCTTGTTTATGATTCTAGACCTTTCATGCCACCTTGATATACCTATTGACTCACATGTATTAATTTCATCATGTTTTGCTATGATTATTCCATTATTAAGATTTATAGCTCCCCCCTTTATTATGTATGTACCTGGGTTATCCCTTGTAGTATTAAAAGATCAATGGAATATAAGGTCATTTTTTGTTGGTTTTAAATAAAGTTGATGTTCCCATGTTTCAAGTTATTATTCTATGGATCTAATAACCATAGGCACTAGGCCTCATGATCTTTTTGTATTTTATTAAGTGTGTCTTTATATAATAAATCATGAAATAAATTTTATTAAAGATATGGGTTTTTATAGAAAACATGATGGAAGTGATCTTGAGAAATGATCCCCTACACAACGGCCCACTATGGGCATGTATCTCTACATGGATCAAAACATACTTACCAAATTCATGACATACCATAAGTAAAACATGATGTGTAAGTCACATAGGGTATTGATTTGTGTACCATTATCAAGACATGTCATGTGACCCAACATGGCCTATACTTGTACAATCCATGTACCTCACATGGGGTGTCTAGATGTGTACATAGACACATTCGAGTTTGGGTACCCGAAGGTCCTACACATCATGTCCATAGGGACACACACCATGTGAATTTATTCTCTAACTTGGGATGCACCTACAATATACACAACATTTATTTTATGAATTATACACCATGTAATCTATATTTCCAGATACTGACCCCTATGTAAACTATCCAATCCACCTGATCAGCTACAAATCTCCCTTCCATTTCCATTTTTTCATAAAAAAACTAAAATCCCAAAAAAATAAAAGGAAGAAACTAAAAATTATGTTCTATTTAAACATTGAAATAATTATTCCTAACAAATGATGAATTATAGAAGTTTAGGGTATAGTTTTGAACTCCATTACCACTACTTCCCGATCTATCTTCAATCAAAATCCTCAGACAAAGACCCATACTCCCTACCCCTCATTCTCCATCTGATCTATTGGTTTAAATTAAAGGTATGTTTTCTTTATTATCATGTGAATTTTGGAAGAGAATAGGGGAGATGTGAAATATAGACCAAAAATAAAATAAAATACCCATAAAAGGATCTACCTAGGACCCATAACCTATAAATAGTTCATACCTAGACTAGAAAAACATCCTACTCTAGAATCAACCACAGAATTATAATTTCCATACATAGTTTTTTAGGAGATAATTGAATTCACAAATATGATAATAAAGAATATTTATTTAATAAATATTATATATCCCAAAAATATTTCTGAATCATAATTAAACCAAATTCATTTCCAATTACATCCATAATATACTAAGAATAATAAAATAGTTAGAAAATATTTTTGAGGTCATAGTCTGTTGAAAATTACCATTTTACCCTTATTAAGGGTCTGGGATTTGGAACTCAAAAATGAGTTAAGTCTTCTGCATGGTAAAACAAAGTTTAATAGTGGAGATAGATAAGAGGATGTGGATGATGATTTTCTCTTTCTTTTGGATATAAAATTAATATGTGAAAAATGAAAATTCAAGGGAAAGCTACCATTAGATTTATTTTAGTGTAGAAAAGTAGAACACAATCTTATGATTTGCCTAAGGAGGATTCAAATTGTTGAAGTTGAGGTTGAATTAAAACAAAAATAATGATGTAAGTTTCCCCCTAAATAAAACATCACATAACAAAATACATCTTGAAAGATGTTTCAATTAAAAATATTGATAAGAAGTTAATAAAAATATGATGATATTTATCTTTAGGAAGTTGAAATGTATTTTAAATTAGATTCATATGATACTATGATGGTAAAAAGTGATAAATCACAAATTAAAACTAATAAAGAAAACCTAATAGAAAGCAAATTTAGATCTCAAGGTTGATTTTGAAGGTTCTATTTAGGATATTTTCTTATAAAGGAAGAAAAATAGGAATATTGGTGAAATATTGAATAAGTAATCAGAGTATGTTAACAAACTTGAATCTGAAAAATGTTGGTAAATAAAGCCATAAAAGATCATAATTCCACTTAATAAAATTTAGTATAATTTTTGGATTTGAAGATAAAAATTGGAGTGAGATATAAGGTAATTTCTAACCTTAATTCCAATATCAAGGAGTGATCAAAGAATATTTAACCCCCTAAGGAAGAAGTTGCTTCCCTGTAAAATAGGCTTGAAGATGAAATGAAAATAATTTGTTCCCTAAAGAAGCTATGGTTTTGAAAATTATTTTATAAATAATCAAAGTAAAGGGATGAAAGAGTCACAAAGAGTGTTCAGAAAATATTGAATGATCAAATACCAAAAATGGGTAAAATATGAATTGGTTCTGAATAAAAATAATTTAAATCCATGATATAAAGTTCAAAGGATAAAAAAAAATTTAGATATAAGCCCCAATAATTGAGGTTTTATAAAAAAACTAAATAGTTATTTGGAGGGCATAGATATGAAGAGTTGCAGAAAAAAATTATTCATACTAATGAATATCCAATTTTTTGGCTACTTTGGATACACCATGGCTTATTATATAGAGGTACAAATATACATAAACAATGAGTAACTCAAAACCAATAAATAATAGTGTGAACATATCCTTCATTCTAAAAAAGAATTTATTCTAATGGATTTTTTTTATTTTTTTAACTTTGGCTATAAATCTATTGATTTTGGGGAAATAAGTAGTGAGAATAACTCATATAGAAATACAAGTATAATGATATGATTTTAGTGAACATTATTATATTATTAAACATATCTTCCATGTTAGATTAGAAAGATGAACAGTGTGTTAAAATAACCTAAAATAATGAGGATAGATCCATAATGTTCTTAACTTAATCTAGATTATAATATAAGGAAAAGAAGAAGGAAATGGACATCCTAGAAAGAATTAATTTTAATGAGGAACAGAATAATAACATGTGGATTCTTGATAGTGGGGATCATCCCACATGAACAAGAACATGAACTTATAAAAGAACATGATGTGATGTATTGATGAAACTTTTTTTTATGAAAAAGATTCAAAATTTAAAAAAAGTGGAAAGATGAGTCTTTCTGGCGATGAATTGAAAAACACTAATTTTACCTATGTGGATGGACTTTGACAAAATATTTTTCTCACAATCCAATTATGGAACTTGAGACTCATGGTCTCATTTAATAATATTTTATTCCCAATAAATGTAAAATATAGAAATTCTCTGATGAAAATTTAGATAATGAATAAGAATTTATTTATAGTAGATAGTAAGGAGAGAACATATCTCCTATAATAGAAGAGGAGAATAGTATCTAGCATCAAATACTTACTCATATTTATTAATGATACATAGATAATATCTTAAATCCAAATCCTATAATTGAAATTAAAAATTTTAATTGAGATAGAGAAAATAAATAGAATACTTTATTAAGATGGAATATGGTGATTGATCCCAATCATCAAAATAAGAAGTGGGTATTAAACTTACTATATTTGGTTCATATCGAATTGTGTAGACTGATGATACATCTTGAAATATGAGGTGAAATATATTTCATTATGTTTATTAATTATTATAGTATGACTGGTTGTTTTATGTTTATAAAACCAAAAAAGGTAAGGGGTGAGTGAAAAAAAAGGTTTCAAATGTGAGCTAAAAATGAAACTAAAAGTTTGGCAGAAATTATTTGATTGGATAATATTATAAAGTATAATTACACTGAGGTATGAAATTTCATGGATAAACATGGAATTAAACCTGAGGTTTCATCAGTGATAAATCGGTAACAAAATAGAGTCATTGAAAGGAACAACCTAAGGGTAACAAATATAGTAAATATATCTCTTATTGAAGGTTTCATTTTATGACATTAATGTAAGGAAGTGATATAATTGTCTATTTATATATAAAATTGTGTTTTTTAAGTCCTAAAGAATGTAAAAATACATTTTAAATATAATATTGAATTAATTCACTTTTGAAACAATTTAGAGTGTTTATAAGTAAGTTATACATCATAAATAAGGAATGAAACTACAGAAAATATTGTTATTTATATGATGAAAGAGTATTCTTAGGCTTATTAACTAAAAGTAAATACTAAAATTTATTTAACAGAAGGTTTAATACAATTATGGAATGTAATGATGTCAAAGTGATTGAAGGGAAAGCTAAATAAAATTTGGTAATCCATATTAGGATGAATTTTGTGAAGAAGAGGATAAAGGTGAAAAAAAATTCTATTATATTTCAACCCTCAATGAATGATGAGGATTCTATGGATAAATTAGAGGAAGAAATTATTTATGAAGAGATTCAATTATCAACTCAAAGGAGAAGGAGAAGATCTAAGAATCATGATCCCAACATCATTGGGGAAAAACTATGCCAACCCAAACATGATGGATGGGGAGAGTTGATCATACTTCTCTATTATGAAAAATGAGGTTATAGATATTTAAATAAGTGAAATTTTTAAAATATATTTTTTAGTTAGATGAATGAATAGTTTGATAAAATATATGAAAATTTGTTTTAATAAGTTTTAAAGAGGCCAAAAAATCATAAAATATATGAAAATTTGTTTTGAATTTCACTTTTGTTACTTAGGAATATTTTGGTTTCCAAAAAAACAATAGGGGAAGGATATTGGAACCAAGATTATTCACGATAGAGAACATTGAAACCAAGGTTATTCAAGAGTGGAGAATGTTGGTTTGATGAGCTGGTTACAAAGTAATAATTAGAATGTGTTGATCTTATTTTCAATCCAAGGATAGAAATTGAGTGTCATGAATGGTATTTGAAGTTGTGGTAATCTTGGAGTATAATAGAGGATTCTTAGTAAGGTATCAAGGAGTTTTAGTTGAAATGGGAACATAATGTGCTATAATGGTGTAAAACATGTCATGGTTTTGATGACTTTGATGAGGATTGAATATTATGGTTATGGTGAAAGATGTTTTATTTGGGATATCCATGTATTCCATGATATAGTGAACTACATTATGGTAAAAGTCACGGTTTAATGTAATATGGGGAAGACCACTTATTTGAGATTAAAAAATAGGGAGAAGGAGTTGAACATGCCATACTACATGTCCTAGTTTAAGTATAGAGTTTTAAAAAATCCCTTTATTCTATAAGGAGGTCTACAATGGGAATGTTGGTCATTATATTATAAATAAAAATAGTTAGTTGAGGAAATATATGAGAATTTTTATTAGAGTGGTATCTATAGATTCATCTAAACAATAAAACATCATAATTTGTAGAGAAACACATTATAATCAGTCAATAAAAAAATTGAAGTTGGAAATGACCTAAATACTTGGTCATTTTGAATTTGAATCTTTAAGTGTTTAGGATTTTGATACAAATAGTATTTAAACCAGTATTAGGTGAGGCGGGGCCATGCTGTGGTTGAGAAATAAATTGAAATTTTAAAAATTTATGATGATTTAAAATATGTGTGAGATATAATTTTTATTTCTAATTTTTATTTTTTTTAAAAGGATGAATTTGAGGCCCAATAAGGGACTGACACAAGAATTTTTTTGGATAATAATTTTGGAAATCATAAATAGAAGATATTTTATGGATTTAGAAGAGAATAAGAGTTAGATATTTTTTAAGAGAGAATTATTTTATCTAAAATTATCAAATAGGATTGGTTTAAATTATGAATATATTTGGCGATCCATATTTATTCAAGAATCTTATATGTTGATGGAAGAACACCCATTTTGATTTTTTTAATATTTTGTTGAAATTATTATAATACTGACTCAAGTATTTTTTATTCTTATTTAATATTTCTTTAAGCAATTCATGGATAGAAATAAGGTGGAATTGGGACCTTATTTGTCAATGGGACTTATATAAACTTTATAATCACATATAGTTCACGGTTATCTCTCTATATTATCAACACATTGTTAGTGTACTCTCCTAATATTATCCTATTGTGGTGAACCAACTAAAATCAATGTGATCGTGTGTTTATTTTCAATTTTTGGATATATTATTGATTTTTAATGTTTTATAGTGTTATTTAAAAAGTGAGAAAAATATCCATTAATATTTAAAATGAAATTTCACAACCTAATTCATCCCCCTCTTGGGGTGTGTTTTTGACCCTTAGTCATAATAAGTGGTATCCGATAAATAAGGTTATTCGTGATGAATCTATCCTAAAAATTTTAGAAATAGAGAAAAATATAAATGAAAAATAAGTTTTTTTGTTTGATGGTTGTAATTATAATATTTATAAAAACAAAATAGGATCACATCTAAGACCTTTAGAGGTCAATTTTTTCTCTACTTCCATAGGAGAAATATATATTAGTGATCCTACAGAGTTCTCTCTGATTAAATTAGGTAATAAGTTTCTCAATATTATGTAAAGGTGAAAAATACATTTTTAGAGACTTTGAAAATTATATTTATATGAAAGTGGTGATTTATAGATTCATGAAGTCCATATGGGATATGTTATCAAATATATATAAAGGGGACATTAATATTAAATAAGAAAATTTTAAAGTGTTTAAAAATAATTTTGATGATTTGAATATGTACCAAAATGAAAAAATTGATGGCTCCTTTAGATGAATCATTGAGGTTGTCAGATATATTCATGTAATTTGTGAGGAGATAAAATATATAAATAAAGTAAAGAAAATATTAAGGATACTAACAACCTTTTACAATCAAAATGTGTTGACTTTATAGGAAATAAATCTTGTAGGGATTTCACTCGATGATTTAAAAAGTAGGATGGTTATATATAAGATGCTTTTTAATACATTAGGGATGAAAATACATTCATATACAGAAAAACATTCAAATATATAGTAAAATATAATATAAATGATATTAGAGATGGATAATTTGATAAGAGTGATGAATTTCTATTACGTTTGGCTAGAAAATTCATGCATGGAAAACAGAATTTCAAGGGAAAGTTACCATTAACATGATTTTCAATTGAAAAATTACGATGCATTGATATGATGTAAACATAGAGGCTTTAGGGTCATGAAGGTGATTATGGATCCATATAAAAATAGTGTAGGAATTTTGTAACACCCTGGTATTAAAAAAATCTATGTTCGGTAGCATATACGACAAGCAACACTGAGTCTAAAAAAACCACAAAATATTATTATTTAAAGATGACCATTATAACATTTACATTAAATTTGGTTGTATAAATAAGATTAAATGATTTATGAAATGTATATAAATATCCTATATAATATAAATTTATTGATATATTCTTAAGAAATAAGCACACAATTTTTATTGTAGACATTTTATTCTTAAAAAAATGTTTTCTTCAAAAATGATTTTGTTTTTTTTGTGGGAAATGTTATAATTAATTTCTAAAAATTTTAGAAATTTTTTATTATAAAATTGAATTAATTTTATAAATAAAAATATCAAAATTAACTTAAGGTTAAATTTTATTATTTCTCTAAAATGATTGATTTTTAATCAAATAGTAAAAATTATCGATTTTTCTAATGTTTTCATTTATTTTAATTAAATAAAGTAATTTAAAAATTGCATTATATTTTATATTTTTTACTAAAGTTAATTATTAACCATTTTATTTATAATAATATAATTAATTTTACTTGAATCAAAAAAATTCATGAATTTGTTATAAGTTTATTTTTATGCTTAAAAACACGATTTCTACAAATTGTTTTTAAGTGCATAAAGTTTATCAATTTTAAATAATTAAAATAACCCATCATAAGAAACTATTGAAATGAAATTTATATATTTAATATTTATTTATATTAATTTAAATTCATATAATGATGATTTCTAGTTCTTAAGTCAAATATATAATCATCTATTTCTTGAAAAATGTATTTTTCAGAAAAATTGCTTTTCATCTCATTTTTCATGTTAAATTTTAAATTATATTATACAAATTATATGAATTTAATTTAATAAAAATGGATTCCATATTTATAATTAGAATGATTAATATTAGGTAATAATTTCAACTTAATTTTTTGGTTATAATGAATAGTAGAAATAGTAAAAACATAATTATTGTGTTTACGATTAAAATAGAATTTTTCAAATTACATGCACAAGTGTTAAAATTAATTTTAAACAAAAATAGTATTTTATTATAGAAATTATATTTAATATTTATAATCAATGGGTCCAAATAATCTAATAAGTCCAATTTTATTTTTAGTCTTAAACAATAATTACCAAGGTAAAAAAACTAGTTGACTTTGTGAAAACTAAAATGGTAAAAATGATTAACCTTATAGGTAAAGGGAATAAAATGTTTAAAAATGTTAATTTTTTAGTTTTGGAGGTGTGTCTTGAATTTATCTTACATCCAGTCCTTTATTGGTCAATTTTAGAGGCACTTGGTTTGAGATTCAATAACCATTATTAAATAGTGTTTGGTATTTACAGAAATTTCATTCCTTCTCACTTATAAAAGAGAACCTCATATAATATTTTCTTCACAATTAAAAATCCTTTTAGTTCATCCAATACATAATAAAATACCTCCCTTAATTCCCTTACTAGTCCTAGAGGCCTTGGTTTGATTAGAAAACCCTCCTAAGAAGTCTTTTGGTGAAAATATAAAGAAGTTTCAAAAGAAGATGTATGGCTCTAAACCAATAATTTCTGTATTATTTCTTATTCCATCTCCTTTAAATATTATTAAAACATTATGATATAATAACATAAATATCTAGAATATAATTGGATGTTATTGTGTTAATTTAATAACATATATCCATCTTGTAATGACCCACCTTTTCAATGAAGGTATGGATCATTAGTTTTTAAATTTGAATTCCTTAAATAACCCTAATGTAGATTTATAATTGAGTAATAGGGGTATCAGGTGATTTTGGGGCTCTTTCAGAGCCCATGGATCTGAAGTGGGAAAACAGACCAGGCCGCCCAATGTTTCTGCAACCATGCAACCCAGGGCACACAGACATGCAGTAAATTGTAGGTGTGGGGAAGATCCATTTGAAATTGTTTTCCCAGGGTTATACAAATCATGCACCTAATAGTGTGGTGTTCCCCAAGTAGTAGTGAAATGAGCATGGTTTGCACACATTTTGGACAAACCGTGTGGCCAAACCATGTGCCTTTGTATTTTTATGTGAAATTACATTTTTCTCTCTTCTAATCTAAAACCCTAATTTATATTCCGTCTTGCACATTTCTTTTGGTGGGAAGTGTTCTTCTTCACCTGTAACTTCAAAATTATCTCAACCTAGGATATCCTATATCTCTCTCATACGACATCTAAATCAAGATTTGAAGGAAGCATTGGACTCCTTAAGGTAATTCTAACCTCACACTTACCTCATATCAAAATTAATCATCGAATATGTTGTGTTATTTAAGTGCAAGATAATTTTCCCTATTTTAAGGTCATTGGACCATTTCTTAGATCTCTTTTAACCTAATCCAAATTAGAGGCTGATATTGACTGAGGAGTTGTCTATGTCCTTGAGGTAGGTGGTGACATTGTTTTCCCTTTATGTTTTGATGTCTCGTAGTTGTGTCGTTGTGCCGCATGTCGAACTTCACCGAGCATACAAATTATATTAATTCATTCATGTATAATTTACCCTTGAACCTAGATACATGCTCATTGATCCTTGTTTAGTGGATTATAGGTTGGTTTCCGCACTTATGGGAACCCCTTAGATGTTCCACTTTGAATTTTCCTTTGTAGTTAATTTCCAAATTTCCCGGAATACCTCTTTAGACTTCATCTTAAACTTAAAATATAATTTCTCTTGATATATGATTGTTCATAGAACCCGAGGAACCTCTTAGGTGTTTAGTTAATCCTATACTTGGAATTTCCCAAGTAAGAAAGTTCCTTAATGACCATGTCACCCTCTAAGTGACCCTTTTGATCATATAAATGGTGTTTCCATGTTTTAATGAATTGAATGAGATAGATGTAATTTTTTACATGGGTTGGATTATGCAAGATGGTATACTCTCCCTTAAGTGAAATGAATCAATTTATTTAAAATGGAATGAACCTAAGGGATGGTATGGCCATGCCCCTTTTTTATGCTTCATAAAATGATTAATATGAGTCGTTGTGTTATAAATAGAATTGAACTTGGCTAATGAAATGCATAAGATTTTATACCTTATGTATTATATTATAAATGAAAATACCTATTCTATATAAAGATGGGCTTGGTAAAAGAGATGGATGGGAGGTAATTCCCATTCTAGTTATAATTATAATACACCTTCATGGAGGTTGTGTATGATGGTAAGGGGTGCCGAGCATGGTGGATAGTCACTCTCTCTTACATCGGGTGTTGCGTATGGAATTAGACACCAGTGATTCTATATGGGTGTTGGGCTTTATGTGCTACATTTCATGACTTGAGTGATTCCATGATGGATCAATCACCATCCCAAGTGTTGTTTCATGGAATCTCTCACTCTATTGGGATGTAGGGCATGTACCCTATTTCTTAGGTTTATAGGATCATTAGACATGTCATGGATGTATGAGTTACATCCCAGTGTAGCCAAGACTAGTATTCCACATATATGGACACTTATGTCTGCACAAACTTGGTTTATATAGGTGGATGAAATATATATAAATATTATATATATATATTGCTACATATATAGTGATAATTCAAACATTCCTTCCGACAATGATCTAGAGAATGTAGAGACATAAAGTGTGCCTCAGGAACCTGATTGGCCTGGTTATTTATTTCAGTATTTATTTACTTATTATATTATACATACACATTTTTTAGTTATGAGAACTGATTAGATTACATGTAGATACCATTGGTGGTGGCCTACTGAGATTTTATCTCACACCCTACTTGGGCTACCTTTGGTACCAAAAAGATTATTTCTCTATAGGCACTGATAAGGGAAATAACTCAACTATTGGTCTTTGACATGCTTTACCTTTAGTTGGATCTTAGGAGAAGAGGATCGAGCACAGGCTCAAGATTCTTGGAGTTATTTTGTCTTTTTTAATTTTTTACTATTGTGTAGCATGCATGTATCTTCCTCTTTCCTTTATTTATTACTGCATTCCATGAATCCGTGTATCATACACTTCTATAGAGGGTTTTTTTTATATTTACTCAGCTTCTTAGTTATTGTACTTACGAACTTTCATGTTTCTTCTGTTTATTTATGCTTCTACATTTTATCAAATTTGTATCTTTATATTATACTTCTTCTGTTGATTGTATCAAATTGTATCCATTGTGCCACTCTGATATGAGGGTATAGTGTTCCCATTGTACCACCTTTACACCCTTACTTCTAGTCAGCAGCCTCTAGCATACAGTGAGGAACATTTGAGGCCATGTGACCCATCAGCTCATGGCATGGGTTAAGTGGATCCTGGGTTGGGACATTACAAAGTGGTATCATTGAATTTGTTTTTCCTATGTATTATTGTTTGGGTATTAAATAATTTACTAGGAGTTAAAGGGATTTGGAATTTACCTTGGGACTGGATTTAGCCTACCCATGTATAGGGGAAACCCAAATTACCTGGGATGGGAAATTGATGTTACTGATTCTTCCATTTATATTTTATATGACTTCACCACTAGGTGATGCACTTGTTTTACAATGTTAATAGTATTGATATGATTCAAATGAGATTAATTTACTAGGATAGATGAAATGAGTGTGTTTCATTAGCAGGTTATTATCGGTGTTTCATCCAGAACTTTGCCCAATTGGCTAACCCATTAATGAAGCTCACACGTAAAGGGGTTAAATTTGTTTGGACAAAAGAGTGTAAAGAATGTTTTGAAGAACTGAAGAAAATATTAGTCAATGCTCCTATATTGACTCTACCATTGGGGAATGATGGATTTTTTATTTATAGTGATGAATTGAAGAAAGGACTTGGTTGTGTCCTTATGCAGAATGATAGAGTTATTTCCTATGCATCAAGACAACTGAAAATTCATGAGAAAAACTATCCTGCTCATGATCTTGAGTTAGTAGTTGTAATCTTTGCTTCGAATATTTGGAGACACTATCTCTATGGTGAGAAAAGTGAGATTTATACTGATCACAAGAGTTTTAAGTATATTTTCTCACAGAAAGAACTCAACATGAGGCAAAGGAGATGGCTTGAACTAATCAAGGATTATGATTTCACAATACACTACCACCAGGGGAAGGAAAATATGGTGGTAAATGCTTTGATCAGAAAGGATCATGGAGTTTTTAACAAGATGAGAGTTGAAAAGGACCCTATATATATGGATCTAGTAAAGTTGGATATGGGAATAACCATGGAAGGTGAAACATCAATGCCTTTTCAAATGGTTGCCAAACCATATTTACTATAAAGGATAAAGAGTTCTCAGACCGATGATGAAGAGTTTCAAAAGAAGATTAAAGTTGTGAATGATGGGAGATTGAGTGACTTTGTGTATGAAGATGGAATTTTGAAGTTTGGGAAGAGACTTTGTGTTCCTGATATACCTGATCTAAAAATGGAATTATTGGATGATGCTCATAGTTCCAATTTCTCAATACACCCTAGGAGCACCAAAATGTATAGATATTTGAAGGAACGTTTTTGGTGGGACAACATGAAGAGGGAGATTGCTGATTTTGTGTCAAGATGTATAGTTTTTCAACAAGTTAAAGCTGGAAGAAAATAGCATGGAGGAGTCATGCAACCTATTCCCATACCTGAGTGAAAATGGGATAATATCATGATGGAATTTGTGATGGGACTAACAAAGACTCCTAGAAGGAACGATGAAATATGGGTCATTGTTGATCGTCTTACCAAATCAGCACATTTTATTACTATAAGAGAATATCTACTAGTTGAACGTCTAGCAAGGCTATATATTAATGAAGTTGTGAGACTTCATGGAGTACCCCAATCGATTTTTTCTGATCTTGATCCCCGTTTTACTTCAAGATTCTGGAAAAGTATTTAGAAAGCCCTGGATACTGAACTTCATTTGAGCACTGCCTGCCACCCCCAAACTGATGGAAAATCAGAACGGACTATTCAAACCTTAGAAGACATGTTGAGATCTTTCTCACTTGACTTTCAGGGTATGTGGGATCAATATTTAGCTCTGGTGGAATTTTCCTATAACAATACCTTCCATTCAAGTATTCGGATGGCACCATATGAAGCATTATACGGAAAGAGATGTCGCACACCAACCTGTTGGGATGACATTGGTGAGAGAAAAATCGTAGGCCCAGAACTAGTGGAGGAAACGATGGAAAAGGTGAAGGTAATCCAAAACCACATCAAAGCATCTCAAAGTAGGCAGAATAGCTATGTCGATAACTGAAGGAAGGATTTATAATTTCAAGTAGGAGATCATGTTTTATTGAAGGTATCTCAATGGAAGGGAGTTATATGTTTCGGTAAGAAAGGTAAATTGAGTCCCAGGTACATCAGACCTTTCGAAATTCTAGAACGAATTGGGGCCATTGCTTACCGTTTGGCAATGCCGCCAAATCTATCCAAAGTTCACAATGTGTTCCACGTATCACTATTGAGAAAATACATGCCTGACCCAACGCATGTACTCACCTATAAAGAAGTAGATCTGGAACCCGATATATCTTATTGCAAAGAGCCCATCAGGATTCTTGATACCAAAGAACAAGTGTTGAGAAACCGGATGACTCGTCTGGTAGAAGTTCTATGGAGAAACCCTAAGATGGAAGAGGCAACATGGGAACCCAAGGAAATTATGATGAAGAACAACCCGAGTCTTTTTATGAAATAATATTCTAGAAATTTTGAGGACGAAATTATTTGAAGGAGGGGAGAATGTAACAACCCAAGATTCCACGGTACGCTTCTCTTTGAATAATACAGTAGCGTGTGTTGTACGCAACTTCGAGTTCTAACACACACCCCAACCAATCAAACTAACTGTTATGAATAGTAATACCCACTTTTTTAAATTTTATAAATTTTATCTTTAAAAATATACTTAATTTTTTGGATTCGGAATATCGAAATAATCTTAGCGTGAATTTTTGTTATTTTTCTGAAAACATTCAATTTTTGATGAATAGTGAAAAAACACTGAGTTATAGTTTAAAACTGAATTTTTATTTAAATAATTATTTATTTTATTTAAATTTAATTAAATTCAAAATAAATACATAATAACTATATAATTTCAATTTAATTCATTAGAGTTAGTTTAGAATAATTTTAGATATATAAATATTTTATTGAACTTTTCACCGTCTTTTTCCCACCTCTTAGAAGAATTTGGAAATTCACATAAAACTTAATTTTACCACTTCTGTGAGTGGAATTTCGAAAATATGAGAGACATGGTTAATGTCAAGGAGTAATATGTGGTTCAATAGGATAAAAATAATTTTTTGGTGAATAGTAACTTTTTACTTTTATTTACCAGGCTTAAAAGTAAATGGGGTAATTAAGGGTAAAATGGTATTAATATTACCCTAACACGTGTCCTAATTCTATTGGACAAGTTTATCTCCACCAAAAACAACCTTAGGAACAAAATATTATCATTTAGGTCCACTTCGATTAGATTAGGACATTTATTATTATTTAATTCAAAGAAGAGTTAAAAGAGTTAAAATCAAAGTTTAATAACTAAATTTTTTTTAATATAGGGTTATACATAAGATAAATTTGATTATAAATATTAATTAGAAAGATATAAATATTTCATACATAATGGTATTTTATTTATAATTTTTAGACATTAAATAATTTAATTTATTTATGACATAATGATGATGCAGTAATTACCTTCTTAGTGAAATATTAAAATAATTGATATTATAAATACCCAAATAAATATAATTTGAGACTTATATTAATTCCAATAATTTTCTATGTTAATATGACAAATTAGGATTGATTAAATGAATTAGGTTTGAAGTAATAATGTTGTTATGAATTTAGAAAAAACAAAATACCCAATAGTGTCAAAATTGACATAAAAGAGTTTCTAAAAAAAATATTATATTATTAATTGATATTCTATTCCTAAAAATATAAGGTTCGGCCAAAGGACTTATATCATGATATTTGTATCATTAATGGACCACTTGGGTGTCGATTGGAAGTTTATATTATGTTTATTAACCATATAATATAAAAATACAAAGAGACATGGTAAATGTCAAACAAATTAACTAAGAGTTAAAACTAAAAAACAAGGTTAATAAAGTGACCCAAACCTGTCTAAAACCTATTGGTTGAGTTGATGTCGTCCAATACCCACCATATCCTCCAAATAAATCAATTTGGAGCCATTATAAACCGAATATGAATTTATTATAAAATAATATTTATGTTTTTTCTAAGGTTCCCCTCACCCCTCTTATAAAAGGGAACTCCCCCTTATCTCTAATTCACACCTTCTAAGCCATTTGGATTGGCAAAACCCTGCCCAAATATTCTCCCAACATCCCTCACTTCAACCTAGAGGACTTAGTTTGATCAGAAATCCATCCTAAGGAGCCCTTTTGATCAAATAAAAAGGAGGAACCCAAAGAAGAGGTAATGTTTTCACCACCCTCTTTCAAGTTCCTTTCTTATTCTACTTCTTATTTCTTTGTTATTTCCATTTTAAAATAATAAATCCAGTATCTTCTATATACTGTGATGTTATTATAAATATGGTACAACCATATTCAGTATTCTATCCATCCTTTGAATGACATGTCACCATACGTGCGTATGTACGGCTTACCGTCTCCACGTCGTGGTGTAATTGTTATTTAATATATTATTATTTTTATGGGTATAATAATGATGTGTAATTCATGTAAATAATAAATATAACATGATAATTATTCTGTATATATAATACACCATGCAATTATATATTATTTTAATATCAAATGAATGATATTTTCGCTCGTGCGTACGTACAGACTACCATCTCCACGAACGCGATGAGATTCATTCCCCATCGTATCCATTCAAGACTAATTTTCATTTGATGATTAAAAATAATATTTAAGGACTTAATATAATTCTGGATATGAATAAGATACAACCAATGGATAAAAAACATGGCTTATGTAACAAAACATATAAAAGAAAACGAGTAAGTGAACACCCGAAATGACGATAATACTAAAATATTATTAACGAAACAATATTAAAAGATCGTATATGATATCATATTTATGTATATGATTCTTGCATAATTTAATAATAATTATTTAACTATTATACCGGAGTTTAACCTACCCTCAACCAAGGAAAAGTATAAGGTAAGGGTTTATATCACAATCTCTTCATTATCTGAGGTTGTTTATACATAATTATCTACTGGGACCTCTTTATCATCCACATCCATGTTTCTTAAAAATGTATTTCAAAACATTCTTACTATTTTATAAAATATGGGTTAAAGTCATTCATACCCTTTTTTGACTTTTTATGAGATGTTTGTAAAGGAATCTTTCTGTTGTTTTCCAAACAAGGTCATTTTTAACCTTTTCGACGGAATTAAGGTAAGAATGTATTTTTTAAATTATATAGCGGGTGCGGATATTTTTCGCGGTTATAAAATCATCGAAGCTTCCCTTACAAGAATATAAGAATATTTTCAAAATAAATTTTTTCTTTATAATTATGATTTCAAAATAGAAAGTGATATTTCTCTAAAAAGGGGTTTGATTTCATCTATGTCAACATCCTTTGATGGATTTTAAGTTTATTCGAAGTTGATTTATTATGATACAAAACTTCCATATTGTATTGAAGTTTTTGTGATATGTTTGACTGTGGATGTTCTATTTTTACACCATTCATGGTTTATGTTTAAAGTATTGACATTTCGTATGCTAGTTTTAATACGAATGTTTGTGATATGTTTAAACCTTTTCATATGAGGAATGTATTGGACTTAGTAAGTGACGGGTGGATCCCGCTATAGCTCTTCAAAGCATCGGTAGGTCTCATGAGACAACTAGACGTGGAATTGGTCAAGGCCCTTTCCCATTTTGATATATGGTTTTGGCTAATCCCTTAATCATTTTTAGATGTCTTGGCCAAGGCCTTGACAAAATGTTTCAGAATATCTGGCATTATACATTCCCTCATTATAAAAATAATATTGATGGTTTATGTGGTCATTCGACTAGTAGAATAAAAATGATTATATTTTATTATGGCATTATTTACTCAGCTCATATTCCTTCCATAAAAGTATTCATGTTTATTATTGGTAAAGGAATGTAGTTTCAATTATTCACCATGCTTATATTTATGTTATCTTTCGCTGTATTTCTTACCCTTACTGAGTATTTGAGCTCACCCCTTTCTTATGTTTCATTTTCCCAGGATATGAAGAAGTTAGTTATGAGTGACTTGTAGGCATTATTTAGGAGGCTTGGATGTTTCCAATGGAATAAATTCGTGTTGTATTTCTTTTCAAGTTGTAAATTTGAACTTATGTATGAATATTGTTTCCAATAATACTAAATTGATCGGTCTTTCGATACATGATTTCCTTGTGATCATGCCAATGTTATGTAATAATGCACTGACTCTGGGTAACTGGGGTCGGGGCATTACACATATGTGACATAGCCAAATTGAATCACATAGTCATTTTATTCATATAGTCAAATTTGATATAGCTGACTAAAATGACGTAGCTTATGGAAATGCATAGCCACTTTCTTCATGTACAAGTTTCATCGATATTAACAGATCTAATTGAAGTGGTGTATCTAATTTCATCATCTAGTATATTCACATAAATGATTTCTTCATATAAGTGATTTATATATTTTATTACTCAAGTAAGTGATTACTCATGTATCCAATTACACCATGTAATTGTTTTATGTATCTGACTAATCACATGGTTGATTCCTCACATAGGTGATCTTGTAGATATATGAAATTTTGATTTAGTCAATTGACATAACTATTTCCTTCAGGTATGTGATTGATCACCATAGCTAAAAACCATCATGTATCCAATTTTCCAAAAATTATCTAGATTACAACAAAAAGTCCAGAATCCATACTTAGATAAATTCACCACTGAATAAATAATAATAAAATAAAACATGATAAACACACTTATAAAACAAGATTATTAGTAAATTAATAAGCGTATTTGAGATCATCAAAACCTAAAGTACATGGAATATGTTGGAAAAAATTATTAGTCCAATAATAAGTTTTAGAACTCGGATATATATCCCATAAAAAATAGAACTAAAGAGGGAACTTCTAGATGATGTGCATAGATAATCCTTATATATTCATCCAAGAAGTAATAATTTGTATAGAGATCTAAAGAAAAACATTCAGTGGGATAAAATGAAAAGAGAGATTGAAAAAATTTTATCTATATTCATGGTATGTCAATAAGTAAAGGCCTCATAAAATAAGCCTAAGGGTATGATGAAACCATTTCCTATACTAGTGTTGAAATAGGAAAACATTACCATGGGTTTCTTCACATGACTCCCCAAGATATCTAAAGGAAATAATGGAATATGGGTGGTAATTGATTACCTTTCAAAGTTAGCACATTTAATTGATATTAAGGAAGAATTATATCTTAACCAACTCTCTAATATATACATAAGTGAAGTAGTAATATGAGTACCACTCTCTATTGTATCTGATTGAGATCTAAGGTTTACCTTAAGATTCTAGAGAATCCTTCAGTAATCATTGGATACATAGCTATGTTTTAGCACTACCTATCACCCTTAGATAGATGATTAGTATTAAAGAAACATACCAACTCTAGATGATATATTGAGATCTTATACAATGGATTTTTAAGGATTTGGGGATCAAAGACTTCCATTAGTGGAGTTCTCATATAACAATAGTTTCTATTCTATAATTGAAATGGAACAATATAAGGCTCTATATGGGAAGAGGTGTCAGACTCCAACATGTTGGGATAAAGTTGGAGAGCAGATGCTGATGGGACCTGATATTTTCTAAGAGATGATAGATAATGTTTAAACTATTCAACATCATATTAAATCCAAGTAAAGTTGATATAAATTCTATTCATAAAATCATATATGTGATTTAGAGCTTGAGATTAGAGATAATGTATTCCTTCATATATCACTATGGAAGAATGTTATGTGGTTTAGGAATAAGGTAAAGCTTATTCCTAGATACATCGACCCCTTTAAGATCCTTGATCAAATTAGAGTTGTGGTCTATCGACTAGTATTCCCACCTATGCTATCTCATGTGCGTGATGTGTTCCATGTATCCCACTTGAGGAAGTACATATGAGAACCCCCACATGTACTGAATCTCGAGGTCATACCTTTAGAGAATGATATTTCATATTATGATCATCTGATGAAGATATTAGATCATAGAGTAAAATTTATACAAAATAAGAAAAATCATGTGGTCAATGAACTTTGGTGGAACCATAAGTTTGAGAAGGAAACATGGGAACCAGAATAGGTGATAAAACAGAAGTACCCTAATTTATTTTAGTGTATGAAATGAAATTTTGAGGGTGAAATTTTTAATGGGGGGGATAATGTAATAAATCAAACTTTTATAAATGAAATTATATTTTGAATAAATTCCATATTGAGTAATGTAGTTATAGAAAAAACATGCACTATATGTCATTTTTTATTTTAGACTATTATGAACTATAGATATAATTTATCTAATGGGATTAAAAGGCCATTAATCATTATAACTATTGATAATTTAGCCATTCTCTAATTACGACTAAGATTATTATATATTAAGTGTTATGATAAATTCTTATTGACATTGAAGGAAGAAGCAATGACCTAGACTAGTTGGATCATATCCTATAAATCCCATTTATTGGAACTTTCAAGGGAGATTGCATCGTTTCCATTTACCCTTGACCAAGCGCAAGTTAATATTAATCAACTAAGACATGAGGAACCATTTATAGGATATGTTCAAGCTTGTTTGGATCATGAATCAAACCATGTTTTCCAAACCACCCCAATAAAGTACCAACATAACACACTTTGCCATTAGGGAATACGCTGGTGTGATAAGGGGTTATGTATCAAGACCCCAATAGTATGAATTTTTAGATTTTATTTTTAATAAAATAATGATTATATTTATCCCTTTAATTATTAATATGATTATATAATTATTTTTATTAAAATTATATTTTGATATAAAGAAACGAGAATTATTTTTTGGGGAAATATTTAGTTTCAATTTAAACACTCTTTTTGATAAATTCAGGAATTTTGAAATAAATTTTATTTTAAATAAATATTATTATTAAATAATATTTATTTAAATATAAACAATTATATAATTTAATTAATTCTAACGTAATTTTTATAAGGGTTTGAGAGTAGTTAGAGTCGTAAAAAAGAGCATTTCCCATTAAAAATTGATTTTTATTTAAAAGTGTAAATTTTCAAATTTATAAAATTATTTTGGTAAAATAAATATAATTTTTTGAAATAAATATATTAAAATTATTCAACGGTGAATTTTTTATAATTTTCTAAGATAGTTGATTTTTTGTGTAAATATTAAATATACTATAAATATATTGTTTGTATTCTGACATCATAATAGCTAAAACGTGATGTAATAAATACTATAGGGATCTTCCAAGACTATAAAAATATTTACCCTTTAGAATAATGTTATTTTTAAGTTATTTTTTAAAATTTTACAAACCAATAAATAATCCTCAAAAACATATATTATATTTTAAGGTTTTAAAAACAATTCTTTATGAACATAACCCACTTACACATCTTCAATGGTATTAATTTAGGGATTTTAGTTATCATCCTATTAAAATTTTAAAAACAACTACTCTTTGGTAAAAACCATTGGAAAAAAATATAGGAAGTTTTTTGGTTTTTATTATTTTATTACATGGAGTCCAAAACCTATGTTTAGAAATTAATAAACAATTCCACTCTCTTTTGTATAAATACACACCCAACCTCCCGTTACTCTTCAATAAAAATCCACTGAGCTTTAATTTTCTCTCTGAGTACCTCTATAAATCCCTCTCAATGTGTTCCCAATCTCTTAAGATACTCTTCCCAATATTTTATATGCAACCTATCAAGTAAGGGATTCAGTTTCTCTTCTTTTTATTCAAGTACTTTCTTCATATTAATCCTTTTAATTTCAAATTGTTTATGTTTTAATGTGTTTTTACATTCCCCCTTACTACACTTATGATTACTATTTAATGATATGCCACCTTTCACTCTCATTAAACCCTTCCATGAACCTTTATGTACACCTGTTATGCTTCCAAAATTATCCGATTATTTTCCATGCCCAAATTTTTTATTGTGAATACCCATCCCCATTTCCAATCAAGGGTGTTCACCTTGATATACCTATACTTAATTTATTGGGTACTTCCATGTATGTAATCCACCATCCTTAATCGTGGGATTAAATGTGATGAAAATTGTTCTTTTATTGTATGATCTCTATAGAACACAAATTCATGTACATAATATGAATGTGATGGGTGGGCCTAAAATTATATATACCTACAATGAATTTGGTAATGTTTTTATCTTCTGGGATACCATGTATGGTACACAATTGGTTAGCCCAAGAACACTATGCTATGATGCCTCTGAAATTATCCTTGATTTATGATTCTGATGTCAAGTTTCATGTTGTTTCCACATTCATATGTTACCTTGATGTTATCACCTTATATCATGATTTGATGTTCTTGTTTATGATTCTAGACCTTTTATGACACCTTGATATACCTATTGACTCACATGTATTACTTTTATCATGTTTTTCTATGATTATTCCATTATTAAGATTTATAGATCCCCCCTTTATTATGTATGTCCCCAGGTTATCCCTTGTAGTATTAAAAGATCAATGGAATATAAGGTCATGTTTTGTTGGTTTTAAATAAAGTTGTTGTTCCCATGTTTCAAGTTATTATTCTATGGATCTAATTACCCATAGGCACTAGGCCTCATGATCTTTTTATATGTTATTAAGTGTGTCTTTATATAATAAATCATGAAATAAATTTTATTAAAGATATGGGTTTTTATAGAAAACATGATGGAAGGGATCTTGAGAAATGATCCCCTACACAACGACCCACTATGGGAATGTATCTCTACAAGGATCAAAACATACTTACCAAATTCGTGACATACCATAAGTAAAAAATGATGTGTAAGTCACATAGGGTATTTATTTGTGTACCATTATCAAGACATGTCATGTGACCCAACATGGCCTATACTTGTACAATCCATGTACCTAACATGGGGTGTCTAGATGTGTACATAGACACATTCGAGGTTGTGTACCTAGAGGTCCTACACATCATGTCCATAGGGACACACACCATGTGAATTTCTTCTCCAACTTGGGATGCACCTACAATATACACAACATTTATTTTATGAATTATACACCATGTAATCTATATTTCCAGATACTTACCCCTATGTAAACTATCCAATCCACCTGATCAGCTACAAATCGCCCTTCCATTTCCATTTTTTCATAAAAAGAAACTAAAATCCCAAAAAAATAAAAGGGAAAAACTAAAAATTATGGTCTATTTAAACATTGAAATAATTATTCCTAACAAATGATGAATTATAGAAGTTTAGGGTATAGTTTTGAACTCCATTACCACTACTTCCCGATCTATCTTCAATCAAACTCCTCAGAAAAATACCCAACCTCCCTACCCCTCATTCTCCATCTGATCTATTGGTTTAAATTAAAGGTATGGTTTCTTTATTATCATGTGAATTTTGGAAGAGAATAGGGGAGATGTGAAATATAGACCAAAAATAAAATAAAATACCCATAAAAGGCTCTACCTAGGACCCATAACCTAGAAATAGTTCATACCTAGATTAGAAAAACCTCCTACTCTAGAATCAACCACAGAATTATAATTTCCATACATAGCTTTTTTAGGAGATAATTGAATTCACAAATACGAGAATAAAGAATATTTATTTAATAAATATTATATATCCCAAAAATATTTCTGAATCATAATTAAACGAAATTCATGCCCAATGACATCCATAATATACTAAGAATAATAAAACAGTTAGAAAATATTTTTGAGGTCATAGTCTGTTGAAAATTACCATTTTACCCTTATTAAGGGTCTGGGATTTGGAACTCAAAAATGAGTTAAGTCTTCTGCATGCTAAAACAAAGTTTAATAGTGGAGATAGATAAGAGGATGTGGATGATGATTTTCTCTTGATTTTGGATAGAAAATTAATATGTGAAAAATGAAAATTCAAGGGAAATCTACCATTAGATTTATTTTAGTGTAGAAAAGTAGAAAACAATCCTATGATTTTCCTAAGGAGGCTTCAAATTGTTGAAGTTGAGGTTGAATTAAAACAAAAATAATGATGTAATTTTCCCCCTAAATAAAACATCATATACCAAAATACATCTTGAAAGATGTTGAAATTAAAAATATTGATAAGAAGTTAATAAAAATATGATTATATTTGTCTTTATGAAGTTGAAATGTAGTTTAAATTAGATTCATATGATACTATGTTGGTAAAAATTGATAAATCTCAAATTAAAACTAATAAATAAAACCAACTAGAAAAGAAATTTATATCTCAAGGTTGATCTTGAAGGTTCTATTTAGGCTATTTTCTTATAAAGGAAGAAAAATAGGAATATTTGTGAAATATTGAAGAAGTAATCAGAGTATGTTAACAAACTTGAATCTGAAAAATGTGGCTAAATAAATCCATAAAATATCATAATTCCACTTAATAAAATTTAGTATAAGTTTTGGATTTGAAGACGAAAATTGGAGTGAGATATAAGGTAATTTATAACCTTAATTCCAATATCAAGGAGTGATCAAAGAATATTTAACCACCTAAGGAATAAGTTTCTTCCTTGTAAAATATGCTTGAAGATGAAATGAAAATAATTGGTTCCCAAAAGAAGCTATGGTTTTGAAAATTATTTTATAAATAATCAAAGTAAAGGGATGAAAGAGTCACAAAGAGTGTTGAGAAAATATCGAATGATCAAATACCAAAAAATGGGTAAAATATGAATTGGTTTTGAATAAAAATAATTTAAATCCATGATATAAAGTTCAAAGGATAAAAAAAATAAAATTTTAGAGATAAACCCCAATACTTGAGGGTTAATAAAAAACTAAAGAGTTATTTGGAGGGCATAGATATGAAGAGTTGCAGAAAAAAATTATTCATACTAATGAATATCCAATTTTTTGGCTACTTAGGATACACCATGGCTTATTATATAGAGGTATAAATCTACATAAACAATGAGTAACTAAAAACCAATAAATAATAGTGTGAACATATCATTAATTCTAAAAAAGAATTTATTCTAATGGATTTTTTTATTTTTTTAACTTTGGCTATAAATCTATTGATTTTTGGAAAATAAGTAGTGAGAATAACTCATATAGAAATACAAGTATGAATGATATGATTTTAGTGAACATTATTCTATTATTAAACATATCTTCCATGTTAGAGTAGGAAGGTGACCAATGTGATAAAATAACCTAAAATAATGAGGATAGATCCGCAATTTTCTGAACTTAATCTAGATTATCATATAAGGAAAAGAAGAAGGAAAAGGACATCCTAGAAAGAATTAATTTTAATGAGGAAAAGAATAATAACATGTGGATTCTTGATAGTGGTTGATCATCCCACATGAACAAGAACATGAACTTATAAAATAACATGAAGTGATATATTGATGAAACTGTTTTTTTATGAAAAAGCTTCCAAATTTAAAAAAAGTGGAAAGATGAGTCTTTCTGGCGATGAATTGAAAAACACAAATTTTACCGATGTGGATGGACGTTGACAAAATATTTTTCTCACAATCCAATTATGGAACTCAAGACTCATAGTCTCATTTAATCATATGGTATTTCCAATAAATGTAAAATATATAAATTCTCTGATGAAAAGTTAGATAATGAGTAAGAATTTATTTCAAGTAGATAGTAAGGAGAACACTTATCTCCTATAATAGAAGAAGAGAATAGTCTCTGGCATCAAATACTTACTCATATTTATTAATGAGACATAGATAATATCTTAAATCCAAATCCTATAATTGAAATTACAAATTTTAATTGAGATAGAGAAAATAAATAGAATACTTTATTAAGAGGGAATATGGTGACTGATACCAATCATCAAAATAAGAAGTGGTTATTAAAATTAATATATTTGGTTCATATCGAATTGTGTAGACTGATGATACATCTTGAAATATGAGGTGAAATATATTTCATTATTTTTATTAATTATTATAGTATGATTGGTTGTATTATGTTTATAAAACCAAAAAAGGTAATGGGTGTGTGAAAAAAAAGGTTTCAAATGTGAGCTAAAAATGAATCTAAAAGTTTGACAAAAATTATTTGATTGGATAATATTATAAAGTATAATTACACCGAGGTATGAAATTTCATGGATAAACATGGAATTAAACCTGAGGTTTCATCAGTGATAAATCCATAACAAAATAGTGTCATTGAAAGGAACAACCTAAGGGTAACAAATATAGTAAATATATCTCTTATTGAAGGTTTCATTTTATGAAATTAATGTAAGGAAGTGATATAATTTTCTATTTATATATAAAATTGTGTTTTTTTAAGTCCTAAAGAATGTAAAAATACATTTTATATATAATATTGATTTACTTCACTGTTGAAACAATTTAGAGTGTTTATAAGTAAGTTATACATCATAAATAAGGAATGAAACTACAGAAAATATTGTTCTTTATATGATGAAAGAGTATATTTAGGCTTATTAACTAAAAGTAAATACTAAAATTTATTTAACAGAAGGTTGAATACAATTATGGAATGTAATGATGTCAAAGTGATTGAAGGGAAAGTTAAATAAAATTTGGTAATCCATATTTGGATGAATTTTGTGAAGAAGAGGATAAAGGTGAAAAAATTCTATTGTATTTCAACCCTCAATGAATGATGAGGATTTCTATGGATAAATTAGAGGAAGAAATTATTTACGAAGAGATTCAATTACCAACTCAAAGGAGAAGGAGAAGATCTAAGAATGGTGATTCCAACATTATTGGGGGGAAAACTATGCCAACCCAAACATGATGGATGGGGAGAGTTGATCATACTTCTCTATTATGAAAAATGAGGTTAGAAATATTTAAAGAAGTGAAAATTTATAAAATATATTTTTTAGTTAGATGAATGAATAGTTTGATAAAATAGATGAAAATTTGTTTTAATAAGTTTTAAAGAGGCCAAAAGATCATAATATTTTTAAAACTAAATGGGTGTTCAAGAATAATTTTGATGAGCATGGAATGGTGATTTAAAACAAATCTAAGTTCGTTTATGAAATATTTGCTAAAATCAAAGACATAGATATGGAAGAAAAATTCTCATCAGTGAATATACTTGATTCAATTATACTTTACTGAGTTTTTATGATTCAAATTGATTTTAAATTTTATCAAATCGATGTGAATATGACATTCTCTAATTGAGTGCATAAATAGGAGGTCTATATTTAATAAATAGTTTGTTTTCAAATTACAGATGATGAAGAAAAGGTGTATTATTTAAATATATATTTATATATCATAAAAATATCACCGTAACCTTGGTATAATTGATTCAAATCTTACTTGCGTAAAATTTAATTCAAGAATGGTTTCATTTAATAAAACTTCTATGTGGAATATTCTAAGATAATTTTGTGGTACTCATTAATGTTGATGATATCATATTTAGTGAAACAAATCTATAGTTGTTGAAGGAAATTTATAACATTATATAATCATAAATTGATTTGATTATGATTAGTGATATAACATACTCTCTCAGGATAAGAGTGAATCAAAAGGAGAAGTGAACATTTTTATCTATCAAAATATACATGGGATTTGTTGAAAATGATTGATGTGAACAACTATAAACTAGTTTCAAATAAAATCAGGATTGGGACTAAAATTTGGAAGTGTGAGGATGGAAAGTTTTTGGATCAAATATTGTATTAAAGAATATTTTATGTTTATTGTATTGAATAGAAATAAGGATAAACATATTTTATGATAGTTTTTTAGCAGCAATATTTCAAAGTAACCTGAAGGAAGAATATATTATGATAGTGAAACTAATTATAGGGTCTGTTCAGGGTACTCTTGAATATAGGTTGGTATTTTATATGGAAAAAGGACAATATTTTTTTGGAATATTTTAATATATATTAGGTTAAATATGTAATATAAATAAAATATACAAGTAGAGGTGTATTCTTTGTAAAAATAAATGTATTGGATAGGTTAGAAGGAAGTAACAATGTACATAACTCAACATGGAATAAGTAGAATATATTTTAGTGATAAATTAATTTACTTTGTTTTTATGGATGAAACAATAATTAGAGGATCACTGTGAAGAAGTTAAAGTATTTATGGTGATGTATTATGACAAAAAAGTGTTATTGAGTTAATGAAGTACCAAATAAAATACTTTCACATGAAACAAATTATGATTTGAAACCATTTTATTAAGGAAAAAGTGGAACAAAGAGTTTTTAAGGTGAATTATATTAGAATAAATCAATAATTTGTAGATATATTCATAAATCTATTTTCTATATTAGTGTTTGAGAATCATTAACTGAATCTCAGTTTTCAACAACCTCCATAAACTTGAAGAGGCTTGGAATATCTCTTCTCCTTATTTTCTTTGACCATTATACTTGTATTATTAATTCTGGGATGGTATTATGCTTTATAATTATTTTTTATTCTATATAAATCAGTGAAATCATGTAAAAATAAATGTGATAATGGAAAAATAAGTGAAATCAGTGAGAAATCAATGAAATCATTAGGGAAAAGTAATTAAAGATGAAGAAGTATAATTAGAAATAAATAAGAACAATAAATGGAGTTAAAAAATATTATCTAAAATGGGATAAATCTACCCTTGAGGGGGAGTATTTGGTATAACAGATAGGTGAAGATACAATCCATGCTGCATATAATTGAAGAGTGATTAAATAAAATTAGACTTTCTAGATTAAAACTGAATTAAAAGTGATTGATTAGAGATAAAGTTTAAAGGTAGGTCTTGAGGTATATAATTAATTTTTAATCTATTAAATTCTATACTAAAAAATTCTCACATGGACATAGAATGATTATTGAGTCATTCCATTGATATATTTTTTGATAAAGAATTAAAAAAAAATTAATTTCACTTTTGTTACTTAGGAATATTTGGGTTTCCAAAAAAACAATAGGGGAAGGATATTGGAACCAAGATTATTCACGATAGAGAACATTGAAACCAAAGTTACTCAAGAGTGGAGAATGTTGGTTTGATGAGCTGGTTACAAAGTAATAATAAGATTGTGTTGAGCTTATTTTCAACCCAAGGATATAAATTGAGTTTCATGAATGGTATTTGAAATTGTAGGAATCTTGGAGTATAATAGAGGATTCTTAGTAAGTTTTCAAGGAGTTTTAGTTGAAATGGGAACATAATGTGCTATAATGGTGGAAAACATGTCATGGTTTTGATGACTTTGATGAGGATTGAATATTATGGTTATGGTGAAAGATTTTTTATTTGGGATATCCATGTATTCCATGATATAGTGAACTACATTATGGTAAAAGTCATGGTTTAATGTTATATGAGGAAGACCACTTATTTGAGATTAAAAAATAGGGAGAAGGAGTTGAACATGCCATACTACATGTCCTAGTTTAAGTATAGAGTTTAAAAAACCCCTTTATTCTCTAAGGAGGTCTACAATGGGAATTTTGGTCATTATATTATAAATAAAAATAGTTATTTGAGGAAATATATGAGAATTTTTATTAGAGTGGTATCTATAGATTCATCTAAATAATAAAACATCATAATTTATAGAGAAACACATTATAATCAGTTAATAAAAAAATAATTTGAAGTTGTAAATGACCTAAATACTTGGTCATTTTGAATTTTAATCTTTAGGTGTTTAGGATTTTGATACAAATAGTAGTTAAACCAATATTAGGTGAGGCGGGGCCATGATGTGGTTGAGAAATAAATTGAAATTTTAAATATTTATGATGATTTAAAATATGTTTGAGATATACTTTTTATTTATAATTTTAAATTTTTCTAAAAGGAAGAATTTGAGGTCCAATAAGGGACTGGAACAAGAATTTTTTTCGATAATACTTTTAGAAATCATAAATAGAATATATTTTATGGATTTAGAAGAGAATAAGAGTTAGATATTTTATAATAGAGAATTACTTTATCTAAAATTATCAAATAATATTGGTTTAAATTATGAATATATTTGGTGATCCATAGTTGTTCAAGAATCTTATATGTTGATGTAAGAACACCCATTTTGATTTTTTTTAATATTTTGTTGAAATTATTATAATACTGACTCAAGTATTTTTTATTCTTATTTAATATTTCATTAAGAAATTCATGGATAGAAATAAGGTGGAATTAGGACCTTATTTGTCAATGGGCCTTATATAAACTTTATAATCACATATAGTTCATAGTGATCTCTCTATATTATCAACACATTGTTAGTGTACTCTCCTAATATTATCCTATTGTGGTGAACCAAGTAAAATCAATGTGATCGTGTGTTTATTTTCAATTTTTGGATATATTATTGATTTTTAATGTTTTATAGTGTTATTTAAAAAGTGATAAAAATATCCATTTATATTTAAAATGAAATCTCACAACCTAATTCATCCCCCTCTTGGGGTGTGTTTTTGACCCTTAGTCATAATAAGTGGTATCCGATAAATAAGGTTATTCATGATGAATCTATCCTAAAAATTTTAGAAATAGAGAACAATATTAATGAAAAATAAGTTTTTTTTGTTTGATGGTTGTAATTATAATATTTATAAAAATAAAATAGGATCACATATAAGACCTTTAAAGGTTAATGTTTTCTCTACTTCCATTGTAGAAATATATATTATTGATCCTACAGAGTTCTCTCTGATTAAATTAGCTAATAAGTTTCTTAATATTTATGTAATGGTGAAAAATACATTTTTAGAGACTTTTAAAATTATATTTATATGAAAGTGGTGATTTATTGATTCATGAAGTCCATATGGGATATGTTATCCAATATATTTAAAGGGGAAATTAAGGTTAAATAAGAAAATTTAAAAGTGTTTCAAAACAATTTTGATGATTTGAATATGTACCAAAATGAAAAAATTGATGGCGCCTTTAGATGAATCATTGAGGTTGTCAGATATATTCATGTAATTTGTGAGTAGATAAAATATATAAATAAAGTAAAGAAAATATTAATTATACTACCAACCTTTTACAATCAAAATGTGTTGATTTTATAGGAAATAAATCTTGTAGGGATTTCACTCGATGATTTAAAAAGTAGGATGGTTATATATAAGATGTTTTTTAATACATCAGAGATGAAAATACATTCATATATAGAAAAAACATTCAAATATATAGTAAAATATAATATAAATGATATTAGAGATGGATAATTTTATATGAGTGATGAATTTATATTACTTTTGTCTAGAAAATTCATGCATGGAAAACATAATTTCAAGGGAAAGTTACCATTAACATGATTTTCAATTGAAAAATTAGGATTCATTGATATGATGTAAACATAGAGGCTTTAGGGTCATGAAGGTGATTATGGATCCACATAAAAATAGTGAAGGAATTTTGTAACACCCCGGTATTAAAAAAATCTATGTTCGGTAGCATATACGACAAGCAACACCGAGTCTAAAAAAACCACAAAATATTATTATTTAAAGATGACCATTATAACATTTCCATTAAATTTGGTTGTATAAATAAGATTAAATGATTTATGAAATGTATATAAATTTCCTAAATAATATAAATTTATTGATATATTCTTAGGAAATAAGCACACAATTTTTTTGTAGACATTTTATTCTTCAAAAAAAGGTTTTCTTCAAAAAGGATTTTGTTTTTTTTTTGTGAGAAATGTTATAATTAATTTCTAAAAATTTAAGAAATTTTTTATTATAAAATTGAATTAATTTTCTAAATAAAATATAAAAATTAACTTAAGGTTAAATTTTATTATTTCTCTAAAATAATTGATTTTTAAGCAAATAGTAAAAATTATCGATTTTTCTAATGTTGTCATTTATTTTAATTAAATAAAGTAATTTAAAAGTGGCATTATATTTTATATTTTTTATTAAAGTTAATTATTAACCATTTTATTTATAATAATATAATTAATTTTACTTGAATCAAAAAAAAATCATGAATTTGTTATAAGTTTATTTTTATGCTTAAAAACACGATTTCTACAAATTGTTTTTAAGTGCATCAAATTTGTCCATTTTAATTAATTAAAATAACCCATAATAAGAAACTATTTAAATGAAAGTTATATATTTAATATTTATTAATATTAATTTAAATTCATATAATGATGATTTCTAGTCCTTGAGTCAAATATATAATCATCTATTTCTTGAAAAATGTATTTTTCAGAAAAAATTGCTTTTCATCTCATTTTGCATGTTAAATATTAAATTAAATTATACAAATTATATGAATTGAATTTAATAAAAATGGATTCCATATTTATAATTATAATGATTAATATTATGTAATAATTTCAACTTAATTTTTTGGTTATAATGAATAGTAGAAATGGTAAAAACATAATTATCATGTTTAAGATTAAAATAGAATTTTTCAAATTACATGCACAAGTGTTAAAATTAATTTTAAACACAAATATTATTTTATTATATAAATTATATTTAATATTTATAATAAATGGGTCCAAATAATCTAATAAGTCCAATTTTATTTTTAGTCTTAAACATAAATTACCAAGGTAAAAAAACTAGTTGACTTTGTGAAAAATAAAATGGTAAAAATGATTAACCTTATAGGTAAAGGGAATAAAATGTTTAAAAATGTCAATTTTTTAGTTTTGGAGGTGTGTCTTGAATTTATCTTACCTCCAGTCCTTTATTGGTCAATTTTGGAGGCACTTGGTTTGAGATTCAATAACCATTATTAAATAGTTTTTGGTATTTACAGAGATGTCATTCCTTCTCACTTATAAAAGAGAAACTAATATAATATTTTATTCACACTTAAAAATCCTTTTAGTTCATACAATACATAAAAAAAATACCTCCCTTAATTCCCTTACTAGTCCTAGAGGCCTTGGTTTGATTAGAAAACCATCCTAAGAAGTCTTTTGGTGAAAAAATAAAGATGTTTCAAAAGAAGATGTATGGTTCTAAACCAATCATTTTATTATTATTTCTTATTCCATCTCCTTTAAATATTATTAAAACATGATGATATAATAACATAAATATCTAGAATATAATTGGATGTTATTGTGTTAATTTAATAACATATATCCATCTTGTAATGACCCACCTTTTCAATGAAGGTATGGATCATTAGTTTTTAAATTTTAATTCCTTAAATAACCCTAATGTAGATTTATAATTGAGTCATAGGGGTATCAGGTGATTTTGGGGCTCGTTCAGAGCCCATGGATCTGAAGTGGGAAAACAGACCAGGCCGCCCAATGTTTCTGCAACCATGCAACCCAGGGCACACAGAAATGAGGTCAATTGTAGGAGTGGGGAAGATCCATTTGAAATAGTTTGCCTATGGTTAGACAAATCATGCAACTAATAGTGTGGTGTTCCCCAAGTAGTAGTGAAATGAGCATGGTTTGCACACATTTTGGACAAACCGTGTGGCCAAACCATGTGCCTTTGTATTTTGATGTGAAATTACATTTTTCTCTCTTCTAATCTAAAAACCTAATTTATATTCCGTCTTGCACATTTCATTTGGTGGGAAGTGTTCTTCTTCACCTGTAACTTCAAAATTATCTCAACCTAGGATCTCCTATATCTCTATCATATGACATCCAAATCAATATTTGAAGGAAGAATTGGACTCCTTAAGGTAATTCTAACCTCACACTTACCTCATATCAAAATTAATCATCGAATCTGTTGTGTTATTTAAGTTCAAGATAATTTTCCCTATTTTAAGGTCATTGGACGATTTATTAGATCTCTTCTAACCAAATTAAAATTAGAGGCTGATATTGAGTGAGTAGTTGTCTATGTCCTTGAGGTATGTGGTGACATTGTTTTCCCTTTGAGTTTTGATGTCTCGTAGTTGTGTCATTGTGCCGCATGTCGAACTTCGCCGAGCATACAAATTATATTAATTCATTCATGTATAATTGACCCTTCAACCTAGATAAATGCTCATTGATCCTTATTTAGTGGATTATAGGTTGGTTTCCACACTTATGAGAACCCCTTAGATGTTCCACTTTAAATTTGCCTTTGTAGTTAATTTCCAAATTGCCCAGAACACCTCTTTAGCCTTCATCTTAAACTTAAAATGGAATTTCTCTTGATATATGATTCTTCATAGAACCCGAGGAACCTCTTAGGTATTTAGTTAATCCTATACCTGGAATTTCCCAAGTAAGAAAGTTCCTTAATGACCATGTCACCCTCTAAGTGACCCTTTTGATCATATAAATGGTGTTTCCATGTTTTAATGAATTGAATGAGATAGATGTAATTGTTCACATGGGTTGGCTTATGCAATATGGTATACTCTCCCTTAAGTGAAATGAATCAATTTATTTAAAATGGAATGAACCTAAGGTATGGTATGGCCATGCCCCTTTTTTATGCTTCATAAAATTCTTAATATGAGTCGTTGTGTTATAAATAGAATTGAACTTGGCTAATGAAATGCATAAGATTTTATACCTTATGTATTATATTATAAATGAAAATCCCTATTCTATATATACATGGGATTGTTAAAAGAGATGGATGGGAGGTAATTCCCATTCTAGTTATAATTATAATACACCTTCATGGAGGCTGTGTATGATGGTAAGGGGTGCTGAGCATGGTGGATAGTCACACTCCCTTACATCGGGTGTTGCGTATGGAATTAGAAACCAGTGATTCTATATGGGTGTTGGGCTTTATGTGCTACGTTTCATGATTTGAGTGATTCCATGATGGATCACTCACCATCCCAAGTGTTGTTTCATGGAATCTCTCACTCTATTGGGATGTAGGGCATGTACCTTATTTCTTAGGTTTATAAGATCATTAGACAGGTCATGGATGTATGAGTTGCATCCCAGTCTAGCCAGTACTAGTATTCCACATATATGGACACTTATGTCTACACAAACTTGGTTTATATAGGTGGATGAAATATATATAAATATTATATATATATATATATTTCTATATATATAGTGATAATTCAAACATTCCTTCCGACAATGATCTAGAGCATGTAGAGACATAAAGTGTCCCTCCGGAACCTGATTGGCCTGGTTATTTATTTCAGTATTTCTTTACTTATTATATTATACGTACACACTGTTTAGTTATGAGCACTGATTTTATTACATGTAGATACCATTGGTGGTGGCCTACTGAGATTTTATCTCACACTCTACTTGGGTTACCTTTGGTACCAAAAATATTATTTCTCTATAGGTACTGATAAGGGAAATAACTCAACTATTGGTATTTGACATTATTTACCTTTAGTTGGATCTTAGGAGAAGAGGATCGAGCATAGGCTCAGGATTCTTGGAGTTATTTTGTTTTTTTTCCTTTTTTACTATTGTTTAGCATGCTTGTATCTTCATATTTCCTTTCTTTATTACTGCATTCCATGAATCCGTGTATCATACACTCTTATAGAGGTTTTTTTATATTTACTCAGATTCTTAGTTATTACACTTATGAACTTTCAGGTTTGTTCTGTTTATTTATGCTTCTACATTTTATCAAATCTGTATCTTTATATTATGCTTCTTCTGCTTATTGTATAAAATTGTATCCATTGTTCCACTTTGATATGAGGCTATAGTGTTCCCATTGTACCACCTTTACACCCTTACTTCTAGTTAGCAGCCTCTAGCATACAGTGAGGAACATTTGAGGCCATGTGACCCATCAGCTCAAGGCATGAGTTAAGTGGATCCTGGGTTGGGACGTTACAAAGTGGTATCATTGAATTTGTTTTTCCTTTGTATTATTGTTTGGGTATTAAATAATTTACTAGGAGTTAAAGGGATTTGGAATTTACCTTGGGTCTGGATTTAGCCTACCCATGTATAGGGGAAACCCAAATTAACTAGGATGGGAAATTGATGTTACTGATTCTTCCATTTATATTTTATATGACTTCACCGCTAGGTGATGCACTTGTTTTACAATGTTACTAGTATTGATATGATTCAAATGAGATTAATTTACTAGGATGGATGAAATGAGTGTGTTTCATTAGACCATGAATCATTATTAGGTACAATAGGACTGATATGCCCTGAATTTTACGATGCCATGTTTATTTTTAGTATGTATTTTACAATTTATATTGCTAATGACATAATATTCATTGAATTGTGCGGACACTTCATGCAAGGATTAGAAAACATAATTGATACTTAAAGTTCCTACCTTAACCTAACAATGTTTTTTTCTGAATAGGTTAAAGTAGACACCTTACGTATTCAATTATGGAATACTGAGCTATGGTCCATTGGTCGCATGAGCTAGAACGTGTTATGGTGTGGGTCAATTGGATGCCATGTTTTAATTCATGAGTATGGGACCTTATGGATCAAAAAATGATATACCATCTGATTCAACCATTCTAAGTAATTTAAATGTTTAAACTAGCACACATTTAAATTAAATACATCTTTTAATGAAATAACAACCATCTTATATATATATATATATTAAATAGATACTTAGACCAAAACATGACCTTAGTATTGGGTAGCTGGTGTCTCTTACATTCTTATGAACTTTGTGGTCTCTTCAATCACCTAGTCCTAGCTTTTGGAGCAGGAAGAGACACGTGGTATTTTATATAAGAAGGTTTTTTACCAGTCCTAGTTTCTTATCTGAAATTATTTCAATTCCTTAAATATCTCATGAGGCATAAATTTGTAATTGTATCATTATTCATCCATGATGTCCTCCGATCGCACTCCATGAAGACGGTGATGACCATGTACCTAAGGTGGCAGGTTGTGAACCACCAATGACTTCTCCTGCAGAGCCACCTGTGGATCCTCTTATAGTTCCAGATATGGGCAATGATTCCTAGTTATGAGAGGGTTTTATGCATAATTTAAATTTTAGTCAATGAGTTGTTCGACCTTCCCCAAGCATGGAAGAGTTGGCTCGCAAATTTCAGTAGCATCATCCACCAACCTTTTGGGTGGATGAAAAACCTCACTCTTTGGAATCTTGTATCGAAGCAATTATTTGTATATTTGAGCATCTGTGGATGCCTCCAGAGAGGAGGTTCAAGCTATCAGCTTATATTCTATGTGATTCTTCTAAGAGGTGGTGGGATGTTATCACCCAGGAGGATCGACACTGTGACATGGTATATGAGGATTTTTATACCATATGCTATAACTATTTCTTCCCCCAGACTTTTAGGAATGACAGAGCTAGAGAATTCATGAACTTGCATTAGAGGAGTATGTCATTTATGGAATACTCCACGCATTTCATAGAGTTGTAGTGACCCACTACTACTCTAGCTACTGATGATCTTATGAATTCCATCTGATACAAGGATGTGCTGGTTTATTCCATTTGATTATTGGTCAATGTGTTTAGGTTGACAAACATTTAAAAAATCATCAACCAAAACCTTATTATAGAGTGGATATTGGGGGAATATGAAGGTGTGATTCAGGGTAGTTTAGCACCTATATCTTTCATTAGATCTTTTTCTGGGTGAAATAAATGCTTCAAGACTACTCATGGAGGTAGCAATAATCATGCTTCTCATGCAAAGAGCTTTCTTATCTATCACTAGTGTGGGAAGCTAAGACACACGAAGCCTTAGTGTCTATGGGATCCAGTCGAGTGCAGAGGTTTTGGTAGGATGGTCCATATCCAGTAATTCTGCAAGACTTTCCCTCTAGTGCCAAGAAAATAGGGATATACACCCACTCCATGATTAGGAGAAGGGCCAGTAGGATCACGATAGGTAGGTAGTTGAAATAACACTGTTGGATTAGGCTGAGGTTGAAGTCAATGTAGAGGTAGTCACACTTATGATTCTCAACACCAGCAGAGCGAGAATGCTTAGGGAATTCAGGTAGTGACTCAGGGCTGCGGTATAGGCCAGTTATATGTAGTCTATCCTACATTTGAGGAGAAGAGTGTTGGACCTTCTACTATATGAGGTACTATTTTATTAACCTACAATTTGGTGACTACTTTATTTGACATAGTCGTGTCTCACTCAATTATATTTGAGGCAATCACTAAGAGTTTGGGCCTCCAGATTGATCACTACTATGGCATTATGAAGCTATAAAACCTATTAGGTATCTTTTTAGAGGGTGTTCACTGTTGTAAGAATTGTCCCCTTGAGATAAGAAGTTACCTTCTCGTATGGATTTTGTTTTTCCTTACCATGACAAGCCTTTCCATAATTATTGGGATGGAATGGTTAATTACATGTCAAGTTCATACTGACTTTTATCATCAGATGGTGACATTTACATAACCATAGGTTATTAAGCATGCATATAAGGGAGAATGGGATTTCAATGTGACTCAAGTTGGACCCAAGAAGTATAGGTTGGGTAGTGTTACATCTCAGATCACCAGTATTATCCTTGATGACTAGGGGTTATGACCCATAGTTTTATCTCCTATAGTGGAACATTTCCAAGGTGTCTTTTTCGATAACTTCTCTGTTCTACCTTTGGTGTGAGAGGTAGATTTTACTACTGATCTTACACTAGAACCATCATGAGTGATCAGTCCTCCATATAGGATAGAACCTAAGGAGCTTTTGGGGATCAAGAAGAAATTATAGGATCTAAAGGCTAAAGGATTCATACACCCCAAAACTTCTCCTTGGGGTTAACTGGTCCTTTTCACCAAGAAAGAGGAAGGTACCCTCAGGTTCTGTGTGGATTACCATCATTTAAATTATCTCACAATAAAGAACTGGTATCCAATCCCTCAAATAGACAACCTCTTTGATTAGATATAAGGAGAAAACGTGTTTTCAAAGATAGATATGATATTGTGCTATCATAAGGTTCAATTCTAGACTTTGGACATACCTTAGAAAACTTTCAAGAGTAGGTATGGTATGTATGAGCACCCGGTCATGTTGTTTGGACTCACAAATAGATCTGATGTCTTTATGGATCTTATGAATCGGTTTTTCCATCAATATATATATTCTTTTGTGGTAGTATTTGTGGATGATATATTGGGCTATTCATTATCTATAAATGGCCATGAAACTCATCTATAGATTATTCTGAATACACTAAGTGGGCATTAACTCTATGATAAGCTCAATAAATTCCACTTCTAGATCAATAAAGTCCACATCTTGGGTCATATCATCTCAAACTTAGGAGTTTCAATAGACCTAGAGAAATTGAGATCTTTAGTTTCTTGGAAGAATCCCAAGAATGTATTTTACATCCAGAGATTCTTGGGGATAGATAAATATTACAGATGCTTCATCCAGGATTTCTCATGCCTTGTAGTTCCACTTATGTCCTTGACAAAGAAGGGTGTGAAACTAATTTGGTCAGAATCTTGTGAAGAAGCCTTTAAGGGGATAAAGGATTATTTAACTTTAGTGCTGATATTGATTATATCAGAGCTAGAAAATAGCTATATTGTATTCTATGATGCATCAAGTATCAAGATTGGAGCTATTTTGATGTAAAAAGAGTGAGTTGTGGCATATGGGTCTCATCAGTTGAGGCCTCATGAGTAGAATTACTCAATAAAAAACCTCAGGTTAGATGTTTTATATCATTCCTTACGTTGTTGGAGAAACTATTTACTTTGAGAGAATTTTGTGGTGTACACTGACCAAAAAATCCTCAAGTACATATTCACACGGTGGGATATGAATATCAGATAGTGTAGGTGGGTTGAGTACCTCTTGTCATTTTATTTTGATCTTGCCAACATTCCTATAAAGGGGAATTTAATAGCTAATGCCCTGAGCAGAAAGACTCAAACATAGGTGGTTCATGAATCCAGTGGTGAATGGTAGCCAATGGAATTATTCTCAGAGATGCATGTTTAGATTAAAAAAGAACATGGTTAGACTATATTCATAGTCTTAGTAGTGACTTCTAATCTTTTAGAACATGTGATAATGAGATAGTTATCAGATCCTGAAGGCTTTGTCATGAGGGAAATCATTTCAGATGATAGTAAATCTTCAGGTTGGAATGTGTATGGGGTTGATACCTTATTGTTCCATGGGTGTGTATGGGTCCCAAAAGACATCATAGAGGAGCCAATGTAGGAATTCCACTCTTCAGGATGGGTGGTTTACCTCAATTTAACCATAATTTATAGGGATATTCAACACCAGTATTGGTGTCCAAGTATGAAACATGATATTTCTAGATTCATCATTAGGTGTTCCACCTATCAGTAGGTGAAGGTGTAGCATCAGTGACCGGTAGGTATTTTATATCTATTTTCCATTATCAAGTGGAAATGGTAATATGTTTCAATGGATTTTGTGACTATGAATGATATAGTGTGGGTTGTTGTTGATCTTTTTATAAAGGTCACACACTTTTTACCTATGTAAGATAACTTAATGGGAGATAAGCTAGGAAGGATGTAAGTCAGAGTGGTTATACATCTTCATGTATCTCTTCATTTTATCATTTATGATAGAGATTCTCATTTCACTTCATGGTTCTATTGGGGGTTACATAAGGCCTTGGGTAAGTAGGTACTTTTGAGCATGGGTTATCACCTGCAAACCAATGGAAAGACATGACATATGATTCATGTGTTAGAGGACATGATCCATGCATTTTTCCTTAACTTTGGGGGTCCATGGGAGAAAAAAATTCCCCATAATTGATTTCACTTATAATAACATCTTTTAGGATACCGTCGAGATGGATCCTTATGAATCATTATATGGTAGGCCTTACCACTCACCTCTGTGTTGCATAGAGGTAAGAGAAGTAGTTATTCTTGGAACACGTCTCATGTAGGAAACTAAAGAGCAAGTCCAGGTGATCAGAAAATGTATATAGACATATCAGTCCAAACAGTAGTCGTATGCCAATAAATGTCGACAACCTATTGAATTTATGGTCAGAGAACATGTTTTCTTGTGAGTCTCACCTAGTTTGGTCCATATATGTATTCATAATCATGGTAAGATCTCACTTAGGTTCTTTGGACCCTTTGAGGTCATGAAATGGATTAGAACAACTTCTTACCAATTGGAACTTCCTCATAGACATCAGTCTAATCATAATGTATTTTATGTATCTCAGCTTCACTGATATCATCCACACTTGACACATGTATTTCATCCTGATGAGGTTGAATTGGATATAGATGCTTCCTTCGAGAAGTATCCAGTGTGTATAGTGGATCAAGGAACAAATACACTCTGAGGCAGGTTGTTTCCTTAAGTATGGGTGCTATGTAAGTAAAAATAGTTACAGGAAAAGGCCTTGGAGTGGGAAACTAATATACTTTCTCAGTGGCCATATCTCCTCATTGAAAATAACTATTTACCCTCAAAAGGCCAACTTGGGGATGAGTTACTATAAGGAGGGGAGGTTGTAAAGAACCTACTTTTCAATGAAGGTAAAAATTGGTAGTTTCCCAATTTTAATTCATTAAATGGACCTAATTTATGTTTTTAATTGAGTCATGAGGGTATTGGGTGCGTTTGGGGCTCATTCGGATCCTGGGGATCTGAAGTGGGAAAAATAGACTGGGCTATACAGATTATCTGCAATCGTGTGACCCAAGGCGCATGGCTGTGTGGCCAGTTGTAGGCGTGGGGTAGATCAATTTTTCACGGTTTGTGCATGGTTATACAAACCATTTTCCTAATCATGAAAATTTTCCCCAATTAATAGTAAACTGAGAATGTTTTTTTCATGGTATGGTCAAACCATGCGACCAAACTGTGTGCCTATGTATTTTGAGGTGAAATTACATTTTTTCACTTTTTTAATCTAAGAACCTAATTTATCTTCCCTATTGCTCATTTTTAGTGGTGGGAAGTGTTCTTCACCCATTGCTTCAAAATTATCTCAACCTAGGATCTCATATATCTCTCTCATCTGGTATCCAAATAAAGATATGAAGGAAGTGTTATAATCTTTATGGTAAGTCTAACCTCACTCTTACCTCCTATCAAATTTAATCTTTGAATCTTCTGAGCTATTTAGGTGCATGCTCATTTTTCCTATTTTCAGGGCATTGTAGCATCTAATAGATATATTCTAACCTTCTTTAAATATGTGACTAATATTGAATGAGGATTTATCTACAACATTGAGGTAAGTGGTCATGTCATTTTCCCTTTGAGTTTTGATGTCTCGTAGCTACACCATTATGTTACATGTATTCCTTTTCAAAGCATCCCAATTATATTAAGTCCTTCATATATAATTAAATATTTCACCTAGATAAAATGTTCATTGATACTTTTTTAGGGGATTAGAGTTTGGTTTCCACACTTATGGACACCCCTTGGGTGTTCCACTTCGAATTGGCCTTCATAGTTAATTACCAAATTGTATGGAAGACCTATTTATCCTTAAGCTTAAACTTAAAATGGAATTTCTCTTAATATATGACTTTTCATGGAACCCAAGGAACATATTAGGCATTTGGTTCATCCTATACATGGAATTTCTCAAGTAGAAAAGTTTCTAATTGACCATTTCACCCTCTAAGTGACCCCTTTGATCGTATAAATGGTGCTTCCATGTTTTCATTAATTGAATGAGATAAATGGAATTGATCACATGAGTTGGATTATAAAAGATGGCATGCTCTCCCTTAATTGAAATGAATCAATTGATTTAAAATGGAATGACCCCAAGGGGTGGTAAGTTCATTCCCCTTGTTTATGATTTATAAAATTCTTAATATGAATTGTAGTGTTCTAAATGGAATTGAACTTGGATAATGAAATGCATATGAGGTTATACCTTATGTATTATATTATAAATGATAATTACTATTCTATATATATGTAGGATTAGTAAAATAGGTGGATGGGAGGTAACTTCCCATTCCAGTTATAATTATAATATTCCTTCATAGAGGCTATGTACGATGGTAAGGGGTGGTGATCATGGAGGATAATCATACTCCCTTACATTTGGTGTTGAGTATGGCATCTTACACCATTGATACTATATGGGAATTAGGATTTAAATTCCATGTTCCATGATTTGTGTTATTCCATAACGGATCAGTCACTATCTTGAGTATTTTTTTCATGGAATCTCTCACTCTATTGGGATGTAGGGCATGTAGCTTATTTCTTGGGCTTATAGGCTTGTTAGACTGGTCAGGGATGTCTGAGTTACGCCCTGGTCTATCCAGCACTAGTATTCCGGGTATATGGCCACCTACATCCACATGTACTTGGTTCATATAGGTGGATGAAATATATATAAATAATATATATATATATATATATATTACTAATATATATATATAGTGATTGTTCAGAAATTCCTTCTGACAATGAACCGAAGTAGGTAGTGTCATCAGGTGTCCCTTAGCAACCTAAGTGGCCTCGTCATTTATTTTAGCATTGATTTACTTATTCTGTTATACATCCACACTATTTACTTATGATCACTACTTGGATTTCATGTTGACACCATTAGTGGTGGCCTATTGAGATTTTATCTCACATCCTACTTGGGATTTCGTTAGTACCCAAGAAGATCGTCTGATTGTAGGTACTGATAAGAGATTGTGCCATGCTATTAGTCTTTTACATGCCTTATCTTTAGTTGGAGATTAGGATAAGAGTATCGGGCATAGGCTCAAGACTCTTTGAGTTGTTTTGTATTTTTTTTCCTTTTGAACTATTGTGTATCATGATTGTATCTTCTGATTTCTTTTCTATATTACATCATTCCATGTATCCATGTATCAGATACTACCATAGAGGATTTTTTTATATTTACTCTGTTGGTTAGTTATTTATGTTTCCACACTTACATGTTTATTCTGTTTATTTATTCTTTTATAGTTTATCTACTCTATCTGTTTATATTATGCTTCCACTATTGATTGTATCTAATTGCATCTATTATGCCACTCTGATATGACGGTATAGTCTACCTACTATACCACATTTACACCATATCTTCTAGTCAGCAACCTCTCACATATGGGGAGGTGCGCTTGAGGCCATGTTCCCAACCATCTCAGGGTACGGGTTAAGTGGATCCCAATTCAGTACATTACACATCTCATCATCCATCAAATAGGAAATGAAACCATCATTCATGTGTACGATAGACTACTGCCTCACAAACTAATGTAATTCATTTTTCATCATCGCCTCTCATGGATTTTTATGGTGATGGATTTAAGGTTTATATATATGTATATGATATTCATAAAATAATTATCATTATGTAAAATTAATATATCATATATTTGAAAGAACTAGTTTGGGATATTCTTAACATTGAGAGGGGGTTAATCAGTTTTGGGGAATTTTTAAACCAATTGTAACTTTTTATCCTTGTACCACTTAGACCTGTTAGGATCTTGATTCTATTATTACCTTTTCCCAGTCACCTAAAAGTATATGAAAGAAATAAAGATAGCGCATGATATTTTTTCATGGTTCACTACTCAACAAGATCAGCTACATCCTTTTCATGGTTGAAAATAATCTTAACCACACAACCACTAGAAAATAATTTTTTTGTGTGGTTATAATGAGTATGATACACCCTTAAACTCATGAATCAATTTGAAAAAAATCCAATCATTCTTGTTTTATAGCTCTTGACTAGATCTTTATACTACCTATCAAGATAGTCTTCTCTTTTTTAAAGAGGGTTTGTAACACCAAGAAAGTCATCCGCCAATTGATTCATGTATGATGTCACAGTTCTACTTTGTTCTTACATAATCTTATTCTTCACTTTTTTTTTGCACAACAACATGCAAGAAACCCCTCTTATCTCTTCCCGACAGAAAACATGATAGATGCACAATCGTCTTCTTCTATCTGACACAATAATATGAATGTGTTATGGAATGATGAACACTATATTTTCTCTAAACTAGATTATAATAAAATGATATTAATTTGGTCACCAGATATTCTTCTCTTCTTTTCACTCTCTTCTTTAGTTCAAAACCAACTGCACTATGATCCCTTATTATTCTTCTTGATATAGTCTCAAAATTCATTTTTGATTACTAAATCAATGAAGATGAGCTCAAATTAGTATTATAACAATTAGTATGTCCTGAATAACTGAATATAGATTGGTCACTCTCTTCTTCTTCTTAATTTCTTCTTGCTTGGTATAAATATGAGTTTAGAAGCATGTCTAGTTCTTCTTTACACAAAAAAACTATGTGTGCTTTCTCTTTTCTATCCATTATGTGTCAACTAGGTACACACATGGTTTTACATGATGTTTCTCCTTCATGGACTGTCATATATCCTCCACCAAATTCCTTTCACAACATTCCACAAGTGCTTCAAAAACAACCTTCCCTTCCATAAATTACCTCTGCTTCACAGATGACAGATGCCTCCATGTACTGTCATTGCTCGGTCTACTTTCAATGCTCTGCAGACCACCCTTACTTCGAGGATGAACTTTGCTTTGTGGGCCTCCTTTCCTTCTATGGACTACTTCTTCCCCCATAGACTTCCTTCTCTTCTATGGACTATCCCTTATTTTGTGGATTATCTGTAACACCCCAAGGTTTTAAAAAAATAAATTAAATGCGTGAAATGTTATTTTAATTAGATATTTATAACTGGCCTTTAAACATAATTTTTCTGCTTCTATGTTTTAAATTTCAAAAAATGGTCATCTGCAATTGTGTTCAGTAAGTTATTTGGAGTCTAACGGAACCAACTTAATTTTTGGTGAATAGTAACATACCCTTATGAATAGTGATATGAATAGTAATATGACCCTAATAAATAGTAAATGGTATTATTATTTTATTTTCTTAATGCTTTAAGATAATGATATCTTGATTAATTTTTGAATGATATATAAAAGCAGTTATAGTTTTAAATTTGTTAATTTTTGAATTAAGTATGATTTTATTTAAAAATAAAATTAATAATATTTAGAAAATTATTTTCAAAAAATGGAGTTCATTCTTGAATTCTACACATCAAAAAAATTAGGTTGAATTTTTGGGATTTTTCTAAAATTCTTGAATTTTTGATGAATAGTGAAATACGGTAAAATACCGTATATTCAAATTATCAGTTAAATACATTATTTATGACATCATAAGTGATTTAAGACCACATGGTTTGAACTAGTATGACATTAGTACTATTTGGGGTCACATGAATTGAGATTATTCATATTCTTGAACAAAATATTATAATAATGATTAAAATAATGTAAAATGCCTCCCCTCCTCCACTATAAATACCACCCTCATTCCCCTCTTCCTTCCACACCTCTCAAGACTTGATCATTGTCTAATTTCTGCCAAATTCCCTCCCCAATCTTCTTCGCCACGACCTATATCTATTGGTCTCACAAAAAGACCAAAACCAAATCCCTTAAAGAGGATCTCAAGGAGAAGAGATCAAGAGGTAAGAAATCATCTTCCTTTTTCATGTGTTTTCCTTTCCTTTCCTTTTCTTTTATTATATTCTCTTACCCTACTCTTATCAAAGAGGAAGAAAATCTCTAGAAATCATGTATATTCTGGATTTTCTCATGTTCATGGAAAATTCATCATCATTATTCTTCTCCTCTCCCACTTATTCACATAATAAAAACACTATATGTGATGTGTCCAATTACCGACATCGTGGACGATGTGATTTAAATTTTATTTAATTATTTCAAGTCTGGTCATGAAACCATTTTTAAGGTTCAACCAGATTATAATATATGTATTATGTCTCATCCATGGTTCTATAATTGTTTTGTACACATGGTTTTAATTTATAAAACAAAATGATGTCATTATTATCAAAGAACCACTAAAATGATCTAAACGAACATCATTAATGTTTTAACTTATGAATCATCCTCATTTCAGAATTAAAAATGATAAATGAAATAATTTATTGTTCTGGAAGTATTTAACTACCATTACATACCAATTCTAGAGTTTCACTTCCAATCGACAAGATCGTTTATCATGAACTGATCATAGAAAACATGTAAAGAAAGCACCCAAAACAATGGAAGAAACAAAATACTAATAATTAAAGGGTGAAATGATGTTATGAAATGATCATATAAGGTGTTATAAACATGAATATGTCTCTATAAGATATTAATAACACTCTTTTAACCATTATACACTAGGTTTAAACACATTTTAAGTAAGAATAACCTGAGGTAAGGAAATTCTTAACCCAATTTCCATTCTTTGGGTTAACCTTATTATTTATTCATTATGTGGTATTAAGATTATTGGTGTGATGAATTTTTTTATATTATGATGAATTATGTTTATTTACAGTGTATATACATATTCCATTCCATTCTATTAATTCTCACTCCAATTATATTTTAAGGGACTTCCTTTTTAAAATCCTTTTTAAACTCTCTTTAATAAATTTCAAAAGGAATTTTTTTTATGGAATGAATGTTTTTTTAATTTCAAGATACTTTATTACCATGATATGTTCCTTGGACATTATTTATGTTGGTTTGAGCCCATTATATCTCAAGATATGATGGGTGATCCCCATTATAGTTCTCCAATTCATTGTGTACTCCGGAGATGGAAGTTGACCAAATGGTTATTCCATGTGTAAGGGTGAATGTAAGATTGATATGGTAATTATGTCACAAGGAAACTACATGATGTTTATATGCATATGAGTTTGTATGATTATGGGTTTTATTGGTTTTTATGTTATCACTTGACTGACACTTTTTTCTTTATATTCCTTACTGAGTTTTATACTCATCCCAAGTTTTCAAAATGTTTTTCACAAGATATAAGGATGTGTAAGAGGAGGAAGGGATTCGTGATGTTTGATATGGAGTGTTGTTAAAGGAATCATGTTTTAAGTTTTAATGTTTTATACTTTGAAGGAAATGGATACCGTTTTAGTAGTATCCTATTGTATGAATGTTGTATGTCATATATGTAAGATATCATAATTATTTAAAGCTCTAAACCTGAAAACATCCTCAATTTGTAATAATGTATGGTCTTGTGTAAAATTTAAAATTAAGTAACATTTTAAGGTTGGGTCCTTATAATTGGTATCAAAGGATGGTTTAGATAACTTTATGGGTTAGGATGATGTTAAAAGAATACCATAACTTAATTTTACACTATGATTAATTTTAAATTTTATAGAATTTAAAGATTACCATGTTTCTTCATCTAAGATATTTTTGTTCAGAATGGTTCTCCGCAGAAGAAATAGGGAAGCTGAAGTAGGAAGGCACCAAGAGGCTGATTTGTGTCCGAATCTACAGCCTGAAATGGTCCCAATCAAAACTGAGCAATTTGTGGCAGCAATGGCTCAATTGACTCAAGAAATAAATGGGGTTGGTATCCATTCTAGAGAGGAACATGATAGACCATGAAGAAACATGTCTTTTGTGGAGCGTTTTATGAGGCAACATCCTCCAGCATTCATTGGAACCACAGATCTAGTGATAACTGATGGATAGATCAATGCTCTAGAAAAGATATTTGATGTCATGGGATGTTTAGAACTTCAAAAGTTAATACTAGCCATTTATCATTTGGAAGGTAAATCCAATCAATGGTGGTCTCTAGTTAAGAATACGAGAGAAAGGGATGATCTTGACAGTCTAGAATGGGATGATTTTAAGTCTTTTTCTGGAAAAATATTTTCCTAAAATTATTCGACTCAAAATAGAGAAAACATTCTTGGAACTGAAGTATAAAGATGATTATTCTATGGTAGCATATGGATCTAATTTTACAAGACTTCCCAGGTATATACCATATTTTACTCGGGATTTTGAAAGTAAAATTAATAGATTTTACTCTATTTTGAAACTTTTTTTGCGAAGAGATTTGGATTTATGAGAGTTTAAATCCTATGATAATCTTTTCTATTGTGATAAAAAAGTTGAGATGGAGTTTTTTGACACATATGTGCCTTGTAATGACAAGAATAAGAAGCGTTCAGGTTGGCAAGAAATAGAGAGGAACTAGTCAAAGAAATCTTGAGGTAGAAAATGAATTTCCCTTCTTGTGAAAAGTGTGGTAAAAGGCATCCTGGTGAATGTCGTGTAAATTATCATAAATGATACCTATGTGGTATGTTTGGACACATGACTCATGAGTGTAAGGAAAATGATATGAAAACTAATGAGAATATGATGGTGAGATTCTTTAACTGTAAGTAATTGGGTCATTTTTCTAATGTTTTCCCAAAGCTAGTTACTCAATTAGGGAATCAGCAAGATAGAAAGAAGAAGGGTTTGGAATTTTCAACCACTTTATCATATGTTGATCCATCAAATGAGGTGGTATCAGGTACATTTATTGTTTTTATAGATTTTTCAAATGTGTTGTTTGATTCAGGGTCTACACATTCCTTCATTTCTGAGAAATTTTCTGAAAAATTGGGAATTCAACCTTATGAAATGAAACCAGATCTCATGGTAAAAACACATAGAAGAAATATTGTGGTAAAAAGAAATTATAAGAATATTTATATCCTTGTTTGTGGAAATATTTTACCTGTAAACCTTGTTGTTTTTACTCTAATAGAGTTTTATGTTATTTTGGGCATGTACTGGCTTTCTTTTTATCATGCTAAGATAGATTGAAGAGAAAAAGAAGTTTTTTTCAGAAATAATTTCAGTTTGTGTACAAGAATGAACCCATACCATTAATAACATATCAAGAAGCTAAGAAACTGATAATGGATGGAAATGAAAGTTATCTTGCTCATATTTTTGAAGATAAGGGAACTATCCAGATTAATGATTTACCAGCGGTAAATGAATACCTGGATGTTTTTATTGATGATTTGTCTGGTGTTATTTCTAATCAAGAGGTTGAGTTTACTATTGACTTATATCCTAATGCTAAGACAATTTCTAAACCTCCTTATCGAATGGCCCGAATATAACTTCTGGAATTAAAAAAACAGTTGCAATAATTATTAGATAAAGGTTTCATCCAACCTAGAACTTAACCATGGGGCACTCCTATCTTGTTTGTTACGAAGAAAGAAGTTTCAATGATACTTTTTATCAATTATAGAGACTTGAATAACATTACTATTAAAAAGAAGTATCCTTTGCCTCATACCGATGATTTGTTTGATCAACTCTAGGGAGCACAATATTTTTCAAAGGTTGAACTCTGGTCGGGGTACCATTTGTTTAATGTAAAGGATAAAGACATCCCGAAGACTGTGTTCCGTACTAGATATGGTCATTATGAATTTTTAGTTATGTCTTTTGGGTTAACTAATTCACCTGTTGTATTCATAGATATTATGAATATAATATTTCATGAGTTCTTGGATAAGATATGGTTGTGTTTATTGATGACATTCTAGTATATTCTAGAAGTAAAGAGGAGCATGAAAAACATCTAAGGGTTGTTTTAAAAACCTTAAAAGAAAAGAAATTATATGGAAAATTCAGAAAGTGTGATTTTTGGTTACAACAGATTTATTTTCTTGGACACATTGTAAATAAGGATGGAATAACAATTGATATTGCAAAAAAAAAGTGGTTGATTAATGTCCAAGACCTAAAAATGTTACATAGATTCATAGTTTTCTTGGATTGGCAGGTTATTACCGATGGTTTGTTAAAAACTTTGCATGTTTATCTAGCCCGCTAACTAAGTTAACATGAAAAGGGGTTAGTTTTTTTTTGACCAAAATAATGTGATGTTTGTTTTTAGGAACTGAAGAAGAGATTCGTGAATGATCCAGTTTTGACCTTGCCTTCCTGAAATGGTGAGTTTGTCATCTACAGTGATGCTTCATTAAAGGGACTTAGTTGTGTTCTGATACAGAATGATCAGGTAATTGATTATGCTTTAGGAAAACTAAAACCTCATGATTTAAATTATCCCATACATGATTTAGAATTGTAAGTTGTGGTTTTTCCTTTGAAATTTTGGAGGCACCATTTATACGGAGCCAAATGTCAAATATATACTAACCATAAAAGTCTGAAGTATATATTCACATAGAAGAAATTAAACTTGAGGTAGAGAAGATGTATTGAACTGATATATTATTATGATTACACGATCAATTACCATCTAGGAAAAGAAAACAGAGTGGAAGATGCCTTAAGTAAAAAACATCATGCATCATTAACCATGTTATGTTTGTAACATGATCCCTTGGTTAATGATTTGATAAATTTTGGCTTAGAAGTCATCTGTGCAGGGAATAAATCTATTTTGTTTTAGGTTTCAGTGTAGTCATCATTATCAAATATGTTGGTCAGAGTAGTTTACTCAAGAGGGGAGGGGTGAATTGAGTAACTATAAAAATTTCTGTTAAAAGAATATTACTTTCAAAAGAAATGATTTCCACCAAAAATAGATACAGCCTAGTTAATCAAGGTTATACTTTTGTAAGAGTTTTACTTTTTAAACATCTTCTTATAGGATTGATTAATTCTCAGTAATCTTAATTTTTATTATTAATATTAATTTTGAAGTTATCCTACTAAAACAAACCAGTTATAACTTCTTTCCAAGACTAACAATCAAAGTGAAATTGGTGATTTCTATATTATGCAATAAAGTAGTAAAACAGAGAAGACCAAATTTAAACAGCACAACGGATATAAAAAAAGTGGTCCAGTCTCAAGCCGAGACCTAATCCACTCCACTTGGTGATCACCTGCCACCAAACAGTTTATATAAATAAACTTTTATCCACACCCTGGATCAGGGTTAACAATAGTACATAGACTGTCCAGGTCACACAGGGACCTCTTCCACAGTTTTTGTGGGTAAAAAAAATAATAACTAGGCCATATATGGACCTCTTCCATAGTTTTCATGGGTAAAAACCGTACAAAGATTTTGGTGTAAGGATTTTAGTATCCTCTAGTTCAGCTCAGGAGTCAGTGTGTGTCAAAACAGACAGGGGCACACACTGCTCATATTGTAAGTAAAAAGATGATCACATTTGATCAAGAATATAGATATGAGGTTAGAATGCTCTTGTGTGATGTTATTGTAGCTCTGGACTTCTTTGGATTAAAGCAGATGAAGCTTTGAGTCCTTCTTTGGAAGTTGTGTGAAAAACAAAGTGTCGTGATTCAGCTTGTGTTCTTCACAAGTTTTGATAATGTGAATATGCTCTCTGGATTCCAGTGTACTTTGTATGTTCTTCAGTAGAGTCAGATTTCCTGAATGTGCCAATGCTTCCTTTTGAAAATATTTTAATATGTTCTTTGCAGTCATGCTCACAGGCTTGTTTTTCGTTCAATATCGCTCTTTTTTTTTCTTGGGTACACTTCGCTCTTTATCTTTTAATGCATGAGTTTTAGCCAACAGGTTCCATGTGTTCTGCACCTCGTACATCATATTACCCAATGATATGTCTACAAAGAAACATTAATTATGTCAGTTCATTAAAGGCATCAAATATGACCGTTTGAAATTAAATTGAAAGACGACAAAATAGTTTAAGAAATAGTGTCATAGAAAGTTATGAAAACGGTGTCTCCTTCACACGGTGTCTAGACTGATCATAGTGTCTTAGTGTCACAGTGTCTCATTTACGGTGTCTTTTTCATGGTGTCTTACTTCACGGTTTCTTGCTTTACAGTGTCTTGGTTCACAGTGTCTTGCTTCACGGTGTCTTGCTTCATGGTGTCTGGTTTACGGTGTTTGGCTTCACGGTGTCTTACTTCACAGTGTCTGGTTTACAGTGTATGGCTTCATGTCTTGCTTCACGGTGTCTGTTTTACGGTGTATGGATTCACGATGTCTTGATTCACGGTGTCTTACTTCACGGTGTCTAGTTTATGGTGTCTGGATTCATGGTGTCTTGCTTCACAATGTCTTGCTTCACGGTGTCTGGTTTACGGTGTCTGGATTCATGGTGTCTTTTTCACGGTGTCTTGCTTCATGGTGTCTTGCTTCACAGTGTCTTGGTTCACGGTGTCTTGCTTCACAGTGTCTTGCTTCACGGTGTCTTGCTTCACGGTGTCTGGTTTACGGTGTCTGGATTCACAGTGTCTTACTTCACAGTGTCTGGTTTACGGTGTCTGGCTTCATGGTGTCTTGCTTCACGGTGTCTGGTTTACGGTGTATGGATTCACGATGTCTTACTTCACAGTGTATTGCTTCATGGTGTCTGGTTTACGGTGTCTAGATTCATGGTGTCTTGGTTCACAGTGTCTTGCTTCATGGTGTCTGGTTTAGGGTGTCTAGCTTCACGGTGTCTTTTACTTTGGAAAATAATTGTATTTAGACTTAAACAGTGATATGCATGAAATGGATTGAGCTTAACCATTATAAATCATGAGAAAACTTGAAACATAAATACACATGATTGGATATAATTTATAGGAGTTAACTAGGTTGAATAAGATTTGTGATCATTAAAACATGAATAATGCATGAGGATTCCAACAATATCCCCCTTTTTGATGATCACAAATCATGTACAGTTAAAGTGTAAAGTGGATGCAACTATAGAGAAAATAACATATAGAAACTTTATGCAGAAACTTCTCCCCCTTTTGGGATTATCAAAAAGTTGAAAGAAGAGAGGGAAAATAGTGAACATTCCATTAAGAGTAAAAATAGTTTAGTACAAAATAAAGGAAAAATACAAAAACAATGGAATTACCCTCAAAAAGAAGTAAGAACTGGTCTTCTTCAGGGACTGTCCTTCTCTTTCCCTCAATCAGCAGCAGAAGAGGAAGCCATAGAGGTAGTGGTTGATGTAGAAGAAGGCAGAGACATGGTAGATAAAGAGGTTAAAGGGATACCTTCAAATACTGAGGGAGCTAAGGTAGGAGTAGTAGAACATCTAGGTAGTTGCTGATCAAGAATCACAGGCTTGATCTGACTGAGAGCTTGGCCAACAGACATGGTGGTTGAGGCTAAGGCAGAAGTGAAGGTAGGCAGCCCAGGTCTGAGAGATGCAGCCGCTAGAGAAACAATTGTTGTACTCTGGACATGAAGATAAGGTCTCAAGAGTTTGATGAAGTCTGCAATAATCTCTCCACCATACTGCATGGATTTTTTAAATTCATCTTTGTTTTCCATAAACTTGTCCAACAATCGGGTAAACTCGGTTAGCTTCTGGACTTGGGTTTTGAAGGCTTGAGTCATAGGAGAAATTCGCAGATTCTCTACAAGGTATTTGAAGTGGTCGTTCATATCAGTCTTGGAGAAAATTTGGTTGAAATAGAAATCTAATTTCTTAGAAATCTCCTTCTGGGAATCATTTGCAATCTTGGAGTGAATTTGTACAAGTTCAAGAACTCTATCACTGTTCTTTACAACTTCAGATAAAGAAGCCACATTAAAGCCACTTAAAACATTATGAAGCTCTTCTTTGACTATAGATCTAAGCAAAGTACTGTCCAAGGAAGGTTTAGAGGATTGACGACAGGTATTATAATCTTTGACGACTATGGTCATAGATTTGGGTTGGTTTAGTACCTTTTGAAGACAAACAGTGTACTCATCAGTGAGTTTATTAAGGTTCACCACAAGATCTCTCATCTCCTTCAACATCTGTTTGTGCCTTTCTGCAACCTTTTCATCGAAGGATGATAGATAAGGCTAAATATGAGATACAACATCTCTAGGGATTTGAGAAACAGTGGGTGCTAGAGGAGAAGCAACATGCTCTGATCTCGAATGTAGCTATTTCTACATGTATTCAACCATGCTTCTCAGGGTTGTGACTTCATTACTGAGCAGCTTATTTTCAACTCGTACTTCTTGAATCTCATGGAGCATCTTAGGTTGGATTTTCCAGATAATTTTCTCCAAAAGTAGTGAGGCATCTTTCTCACTCAAATTTTTCACAGGACGAGGCTGGGAGTTCATAAGTTTCTCAACACCAGATTAGAGAGTATCTCCAAATTTCATTAGATTATCCTTACTAAAAAAGGATGACTGTTCAGATAAAGGTTCTGGTGTAGGAATTGGTATAGGGTCAGGTTCCTTCTCAGGTACAAAACTAGAAACTGACTTCAACTGAAATAGGGAGAAGAGATCAAGCCCAGTTGCTGTAACCTACTGAGATTCATCTATATCATAGAAACTAGAAAATTTGTACTGAGTGTCCACAGGACTTGACTCAGTTGGATGTGAGGCTTCATCAGACTCAATATTTGGGGTTTGATCCCCCTTAACAGGTGCCTCCTTCCCATGATTGAGAGGCTTAGGAGCTTGGTCTAAATCCATAGACTCAGCTCTAAGTTCCTCATTCATTTCTTGTCTATCTAGCTGAAAGGCCATCTCCATCCTCTCTTTAGCAAAGGGTATGATTTCAGGAACAAATTGTTCCACAGGGAGTTCCTCCAGTTTCGCTTCTTTCACAATAGGGAGTTCTTCCAGATTTGCTTCTTGCACAACAGGGAGTTCTTCTACTATAGGCTCTTCTATGGCTTGCTTCTCAGATTCTGTGACAACTGATTCTTTTTCAGCCTCGGGTTGGATTTCTAGATTGACATCATCTCTAGGGGTAGGAACTTATTCTTCAAGAACAACATGAGGAACAATAGTCCTTTCTTCCTCAACAATAACTACTTCCCTATGTGGTACTTCAGCCCCTCCTTCCTCTTCTTCTGAGTACTCAACAAGTTCATCTGGTTCCAAACCAGGATCAGAAATGTCTTTCGGCCTTGATGGATAATCCACAGGATTAAACTTCTCATAAACCTTATCATTGTATTCCACCCATTCCTTTTTCCAAGGATTCTAGTTTATCTTCATTCTCTTGATGGTGGCTTTAGTGAGACAGTACTCACAGTCCATAATCACTTCTTCATTAGGTCCAACCATGCCTTTTGCAAAAAACATGGCTGATATCAACTGAGAGTAGAATAGAGAAGTGGACTTGGATGTAACTTTGATCAACTCACACATATGGTGAATGATGTACTTTCACAGGTTGATATTATGTCCATTTTTCATAAGGTGAATCAAAAAAACATCTTGATATTTTAACACAACAAAATCATATTTTCTTAGACTAACCTGATTTTGAACAAACTTAAACAGAAGCCTTGTTTCTCCATCTAGTTCAGCAGCGATGGCCCTTCTCTTGGTGCCATTTCTAGTTACAGTTTTCAGAGCATCTTCTAGATCATAGAAATTGGTTGAAGGTGGATTTCCTCTATGATAATCCTCACATATACCTTTATGAGGTATCCTAAGGCATGCAGCCCATAACCTCAAAGAGAAGGAGCATCTTTGGCCATTAACCCAGCTCCTCACAACATAACTTTCACCAGAATCAAAAGAGAACTATACGTACTGGTAGAACTGAGCCACTAACCTAGGATATATGGGTCTATTCTCCCTTGAGAACCACTCTAACCAGCCTTGTACTTTTAGCACATTCAAGACCAGAGATTTTCTAGACAGAAGCCATTCTGGGAAAATTTCTTTCTCAGGTACAATACTGCAATTTACCATATTCATATTTAAAGGTCCTTCAGGTGTCAGCTTAGGTGCAATCTTCTTCTTCTTCGGGTTGCGCTTCTCAGGTGTGGATGATGACCAAAATTTCATTCTTGGCATCCACTGAAGGTTCTAGAGAGAGAGAAAGAGAGAGGGTTGCAAGGTTTAAAGGGTTCGAAACAAGAGAACAGGATAAAGCCTGAGTGAAGAACCGAGTGAAACATTTTTTTTTATCATTTAGGAATGCCAAACGTCACAAAAATAAAAACGCCGGAAAATAAAAGAGGTGAAATAATAATTACCACGATACAGGTTTAAAGAAAAACATAAAGAATATTCACAGTGAGATCATGAGTGGTCGTTATGGTGAGACAGTGAGTGGTCGTCATGGTGAGACAGTAAGTGGTCTTTTCAGTGTGCGTTACGGTGAGACAGTAAATGTCAGACCATAAGTACAAAGTGCTAACAGTGAGACCGTAAACATAAGAGATAGTAACTGAGAAACCGTAAACATGAAACAGTAAAGCATAACATAGTAAAATGTTGAACAGTAAGACAAGTAAGATATCTATTTGAGATTTATCATGCCAAGATCATGTATGATGTAGTCTATTCTCTCAAAATTTAATGGTTTAGTGAATATATCAGTAAGTTGATATTCAATACCAATGAATTCCAAGGTGATATCACCTTTTTGATAATGATCTCTCAAAAAGAGATGTCTTACATCAATATGTTTTTTCCTAGAATGTGAAACATGATTTTTTGAGATGTTAATAGCACTTGTGTTGTCACAATTTATTGGTACATGTCTGAATTGATATCCATAATCTAGTAATGTGTGTTTCATCAACAAAATTTGTGCACAACAACTTCCAGGAGCTATGTATTCATCTTCTATAGTAGATAATGCAACAGAATTTTGTTTCTTACTACACCATGATTCTAGTGACTTGCCTAAAAGGTGACATGTTCCAGAGGTGCTCTTTCTATCTAACTTATAGCCACCGAAGTCAGCATCATAATAACTAACTAGTTCAAATGATTGTCCTTTAGGATAGAACAGTCCTAGATTAGATGTATTCTTGAGGTATTTGAAAATTATCTTTACAGCATTTAAATTAGATTATTTATGATTTTCTGGAAAATGAGCACACATACACACACTAAAGATAATGTCCCGATGGCTAGCAGTTAAGTAGAGTAAACTTCCAATAATTCCTCGATAAGTGGTTTGATCAACATATTTTTCATATTCATCAAGATCCAACTTATAGGTGGTACTCATGGGAGTGTCACTAATTTTAGTGTTATCCAATAAAAAACGTTTTAGAAGATCTCTAGTGTATTTAATTTGAGTTAAAATAATTCCATCATTATTTTGAAAGATTTGAAATCCAATAAAGAATTTTAGTTCACCCATTAAACTCATTTCAAATCCATTTTTCATCATTTCAGAAAAGTCAGTACATAATGAATTTTTTGAAGATCCAAAAATAATATCATCTACATAGATTTGAACAACTAAAACATCATTATAAATTCATTTTATAAAGAGTGTAGGATCAGCTATTTCTATTGTAAAACCTTTGGAAATGAGAAAAGTACTCAATCTTTCATACCAAGCGCTTGGATATTTCTTTAAACCATATAAATCTTTTGATAGTTTGAATATATGATTGAGAAAATGAGGATTTGTAAATCCAGGGGGTTGTTCAATAAATACATCCTCAACTATATACCCATTTAATAATGCACACTTAACATCCATTTGATATAGTTTTAAATTCAAATGTGCATCATAGGAAAGTAGGATTCTGATGGCTTCAAGTCTAGCTACTGGAGAAAAGGTCTCCTCATAGTCAATTCCTTATTCTTGATTATAGCATTGTGCAACTAATCTAGCCTTATTCCTAACTATATTTCCAGCTTCATCTACCTTATTTCTAAACACCCATTTAGTGCCTATGATGAATGTGTCCTTGGGTCTTTCAACAAGTTTCCAAACTTTGTTTCTTTCAATCTGATTAAGTTCTTATTGCATATCCACCACCCAAAATTCATCATTGATGTCATCATTAATGTTTTTAGGTTCAAGTTGTGATAATAAGGCATGATGTTCAACCTGATTTCTAAGAGAAGCTCTAGTTTGTGTTCCTTTATCTAAGTCTCCTACAACAGCATCTAAGGGATGGTTTTTAAGGGTTCTGACCTTTCTAGAAAAAGCGGGACTAGTGATTTTAGGTTCATCAACAGATTCAGGTTCATTATGACTCGATTGTAGGGAATTTCTAGAGTTGGAAGTTTTCACAGATTCTTTCACAAAGGATTTTGAGGATTTTGAGTTGATGTTCAGATTCGATACATCGTCCTCCAGATTTTCTAGGATAGTTCTAGGCTCATGTGGATCTGTTTCATCAAACTTGATATGAAAAGATTCTTCCACACATTTAGTTCTCTTATTGAATACTCTATAAGATTTACTTAATATTGAGTAACCTAGGAAAATTCCTTCATCAATTTTGGATGAAAATTTGTCAAGATTATCCTTAGTGTTGAGAATAAAGACTTTGAAACCAAAAACTCTAAAGTAATTAACCTTAGGCTTCCTATTGTTCCAGAGTTCATACGGGGCCTTTTTGAGAATTGGTCTAATCAAGACTCTATTGATTATGTATCATGCTATATTAACAACTTCATCCCAAAAGTTAATAGGTAAGTCATATTTACTAATCATTCTTCTAGCAATTTCTTGCAGGGTTCTATTTCTTCTTTCTACAACACCATTCTGCTAATGTGTTCTAGGGGTAGAGAAATTGTGACTATAACCATATTGTGATCAGAAGGATTCAAACTCTTGATTTTCAAACTCACGGCCATGATCACTTCTTAAAAATTTAATTTTAAGGCCACTAATATTTTCTACAGACTTGGCATACTTAGTAAAATAAGAGCAGACTTCACTTTTGTGAGCCATGAAGAAGGTCCAGGTATATCTAGAAAAATCATCTACCAGAACATAAACATAGTGCTTCCCATTTAAACTAGAAACTCTAGATGGTCCAAAAAATCCATGTGAACCATTTTTAGAGGTTTAGAAGTAGAAACTTATTTCTTTGTTTTGAAAGATATTTTGTGTTGTTTTCCCTTTTGACAAGGATTACATACTTTGTCATGTGGAAACTCAATTTAGGGTAAGTCTTTAGCTAGGCCTTTTCTAGTTAGCATTCTAAGGGAGTGAACATTACAGTGTCCTAGTCTCCTATGCCATAGCCAAGATTCTTTATGAAATACACTTAAGCATGAAACATTTGGCGAAGCTAAAGAATCTAAATTAATAGAATAAATGTTTTCATTCGTTGATGCAGAAAATACTAATTCATCTTTAGAATTAAAGACATTACATGCATCATTCTCAAATTTAACATGATATCCATCATCACATAATTGTGAGATACTAATAAGATTATATTTTAACCCATTAATAAACAGTACTTTAGAAATTAAAATCGAATCATTGTTACCAATCTGGCCGAAGCCAATCATTTTCCCTTTGGTATTATCACCAAATGTGACATGTCCTCCATCTACTTTTATCAGTTTCTTGAAGCATGAGTAGTATCTTGTCATGTGCCTTGAACATCCATTATCCAAGTACTATATATTTTTGCAGGAGCTCTTTAAGAAGCTTTCCTATAACATGATCAAGAAAAGACAAATTTTGGTACCCATACTCATTTGGGTCCAGTAAAATTAGTAATAAGTGCTTTAGGAACCCATATTTGTCTCATAGGTTTATTATAAGCACTATGTAAAGTATTTGAAAAATAAACTGTATTTGGTCCACAAAAACTTGAAATAGTAGAATATGTATCATGACTTGAGCTAGTTGAGTTGTGTCCAAAATTGGGAACAAAACTACATGTCCTATAATTAGAAACAAAATTCTTTATACCAAGGTTTATTTTACCAGGTTGATAACCAATGCCAATATTGTATTTAGGGGAAATTTGTTTTCCTAACATTTGGGTAAGGGTCTTTTTCCCATTAGTAAACTTTTCTAAGTCACTTTTTAATTTCTCATTATACATTTTTAATTTATTGTTTTCTTTGAGCATTTGAGTATTTTTCTCCTTTTCAATATTAAGTTCATATTTAACATTTACAGTGAGAGAATGTTGTTTCTTCAATGATTTATATTTATATTTTAATTAATTTCATATCTCTTCAATCATGTTATAGTATTCAAACATTTATTTATTAGTTATATTTTCAGAGTCAATTTCCTCTTCAGAATAGTATTAATTATGTACATAAGAGTTCAGTGTTACCTCAGATGTGTTTTTCATAAAACACATATTGGATTTGTTAGCCTGTTCATCATGTGAGGTATCTGAGTAGCATGAACTATCCTCAGAGGCACACCAGGTTGCTTTCATTTCCTTTCTGTACTTATTGTCATTGTCCTCATATTTATTCTTATACTTGAGATTTGTACAGTCATCCTTTATATGTCCTTTGTGCTTACATTCATAGCATACAATTTAATCAGTTTTGTCACTTCCTTTCTAGTCCTTTTTCCAGTTTCCTTTTAGATCATACTTTCCCTTGAAGTTAGGATTTCTGAAAAAGTTCTTCTTTTTGTAAAATCATTTGAATCTTCTGGCCAGTTGAGCCATCTCCTCATCACTTTCAGGTGATGATTGTTCAGTGGTGGAACTTTCTATAGAAGCTTCCAGTTTCCCTTTTTCTTTGTGCTTCGAGGAGGTGGTCTTGAATGCTACCGATTTCTTCTTTGGTTCATCCTCCTCTTCTTTGTTTACTTTAAGCTCTTCCTCATACATCCTCAGTTTCCCAATGAGTTCTTTTACAGGTAGCTTGCGGATGTCGCACGATTCTCTAATAGATATAGAGGTTCCCCTCCATCTGTCAGTTAGACATCTAAGGATTCTCATGATCTGTTCTATGGAAGTGACTTCTCTTCCAAGATAAATCATTGTGTTGAAAATCTCATTGAACCTAAGATACATGTCAGAAATAGGCTCATCAGGTTTCATTTTAAAATTATCATATTTTATAGTATAATTATTAAGTCTCATTTCCTTTACAGTAGATGTGCCTTCATGTGAGAAAGACATGGTATCACAAATTTCATGGGTAGTTTTACAAGAAAAAATCCTATTAAATTCTTCATCTCCTAAGGAACATTACCAAGAATTCATGGATTTTCAATTTTTATTGTAACAAAGTTTGGTAGGTTCATCCCATGTAATTCTATCAGTCACAGGAAGTTTGTATTCATCTATAATGGATGACCAAATTTCAAAACGCATACTCTCTAGATGCACTTTAATTTTAATTTTCCATTGAGCATAGTTGGTTCCATTAAAGAATGGTGGTATGTTGGTTGCAGCACCTTCCAATCTATTATCCATACTAACGTATTACTTTAAAAGATCTAGAAATTTATAATTAACAAAAATTTACAGATCTTTAAAGTACAACTACAATCAAAGTTGAGTAAGATTACACATAGTCCTAATAAACATTCCTCTAATACCAAATGTTGGTCGGAGTAGTTTACTCAAGAGGGGAGGGGTGAATTGAGTAAATATAAAAATTTATATTAAAATAATATTATTTTCAAAAGAAATGATTTCCCTAAAAATAGATACATCACAGTTAATCAAGGTTATACTGTTATAAGAGTTTGACTTTTTAAATAGCTTCTTAGAAGATTGATTAATTCTCAGTAATCTTAATTTTTATTATTAATATTACTTTTGGAGTTATTATACTAAGACAAACTAGTTATAACATCTTTCCAAGACTAACTATCAAAGTGAAATTGGTGATTTCTGGATTATGCAATAAAACGGTAAAATAGAGAAGTCTGAATTTAAACAGCACAGCGAATATGAACCAAGTGGTTCGGTCTCAAGCCGAGACCTAATCCACTCCACTTGGTGATCACATACCACCAAGTAGTTTATATAAATAAACTTTGATCCACACCCTAGATCGGGGTTAAAAATAGTACACAGACTGTCCAGGTCACACATGGACCTCTTCCACAGTTTTCGTGGGTAAACAAAAGTATAAAGAGTTTGGTGTAATGATTTCAGTATCCTCCAGTTCAGCTCGGGAGTCAGTGTGTTTCAAAATAGACAGGGGCACACAATGATCATAATTTAAGTAAAAAGATGATCACAATCAAGAAAGAATATAGAGATGAGGTTAGAATTCACTTTTGTGATGTTATTGTAGCTCTGGACTGCTTTGGATTGAATCAGATGAAGCTTTGAGTCCTTATTTGGAAGTTGTGTGAAAAATAGAGTGTCGCAATTCAACTTGTGTTCTTCACGAGTTTTGGTAATGCGAATATGTTCTCTGGATTCCAGTGTACTTCATATGTTCTTTAGAAGAGTCGGATTGCATGCATGTGACAATGCTTCCTTTTGAAAATCTTGCAATATGTTCTTTGCGGTCGTGATCACTAGCTTGTTTTTTGTTCAGTATCTCTCTCTTTTGTTCTTTGGCACACTTCGCTCTTTATCTTCGAATACATGAGTTTTAGCCGACAGGTTCCATGTGTTCTGCACCTTATACCTCGTACTGTCTGATGATATGTGTACAAAAAAACATTAATTATTTCAGTGCATTAAAGGAATCATATATGACTGTTAGAAATTAAATTTAAAGACAACAAAATAGTTTAAGAAACGGTGTCACAGTAAGTTATGAAAACAATGTCTCCTTCACATGGTGTCTAGACTGATCACAGTGTCTTATTTAAAATGGGTAAGTTTACAAAATTTAACCTTGATAAAGATTGTGTTTTAAGATTTGGAAAAAGGTTGTGTGTGCCTTTTGATTCCCATTTAAAGAAAAAATTATTTTGTGAATCTCATAGTTCCCTATTTTCAATTCATCCTAGTATTACTAAGATGTACAAAGACATTTGGGAGTATTACTTGTGGGATGGAATGAAAAGGGGTATTTCAGAATTTACTGTGAAATGTTTGACATGTCAACAGGTTAAAGTAGAGTGGAAGTTACCGAAGGGGATGCTTTATCTTTTTTCAATGCCAGAGTGGAAATGGGAGAATATATACATGGAATTCATGGTGGGACTACCTAATACTTATTGAGGTAACAATGTGATTTGGGTTATTGTTGATCAGCTGAAAATATCTACACATTTCCATTCTATTCGAGATACAATGTCATTGGATTAGATTTCTCGACTATACCTCAAATATATTGTCAGGTTACATGGAGTTCCTATTTCCATTGTATCTGATCGGGATCCCAGGATCACTTCTAACTTTTGGAAGTTACTTTAGAAGTCATTGGGAATATAATTAAATTTCAGTATATCTTTTCATCCCTAATCAGATGGGCAGTCAAAATAAATGATTTAGACCCTGGAGGATATTCTTCGAGCTTGTTAAATGGACTACCAGGGAAGTTGGGATCATCATATTTCTTTAGTTGAGTTTTACTATAATAATAGTTTTCATTCCAGTATAAAGATGGAACCTTTTGAGGCATTGTATGGGAATTTGTTTCGGACTGCTGTATTTTGGGATGAAGTCAGTGAAGGAAAGTTGATGGGGCCAAAATTAGTAGAGGAAGTGGATGAGAAAGTGAAGATGATCTAGCAGTACATGAGGATAGCTCAGAGAAGGCAGAAAAGTAATGCATATAACAAAAGGAAAGACTTCTTCTTCAAGGTAGGTGACCATGTTTTCATTAAAATATCTCCTTGGAAAAGTGTGATGTGTTTTGGTATGAAATGAAATCTAAGTTCGTGATTCATCAGTCCTTTTGAAATCTTGGAGAAAGTTTGACTAGTTTCATACCGAGTAGCTTTGCCTTTGAGTTTATCTCAGTTACATAATGTTTTTCATGTTTCGATGTTGAGAAAGTATGTGCCAGATTCATCACATGTCTTGAGCCCAGAAGCAGTTCAGCTGGAAGAGAACCTTTCTTAGGAAGAGAAACTAGTTTATATTATTGATTAAAGGGAACAGGTTTTGCAGAATAAGGTAATCCACCAGGTAAAGGTTTTGTGTAGAAACCACATGGTTGAAGAAGCAACATGGGAGTCTGAAAATGCTATGAGGGAAATGTACCCTCACTTGTTTAATGATTAAATAAAATTGTGACGATACAATTTCTAGAAGGTGGGGATAATGTAACACCCCAAGGTTTTAAAAAAATGAAATGCATGGAACTTTTTTTAAGTAGATATTAATAATTAGCATTTAAACATAATTTTTCTACTTCTATGTTTTGAATTTCAAAAAATGGTCATCTGTAATTGTGTTCAGTAAGTTATTTGGAGTCCAACAGAACCAATTTAATTTTTGGTGAATAGTAACATACCCTTATGAATAGTAATATGACCCTAATAAATAGTAAATTGATATTATTATTTTATTTTTATAATACTTTAGGATAATGACATCTTGATTAATTTTTCAATGTGATATAAAAGCAGTTATAGTTTTAAAATTTTTAATTTTTGAATTAAGTATGATTTTATTTAAAAATAAAATTAAAAATATTTAGAAAATTATTTTCAAAAAATGGAGTTGATTTTTTAATTCTACATGTCAACAAACTCTTAGGGTGAATTCTGGGGATTTTTTTGAAATTCCTGAATTTTTTTATGAATAGTGAAATACGGTAAATTATCGTATATTCAAATTATCAGTTAAATACACTATTTATGACATTATAAGTGATGTAATACCAATTGGTTCGAAATAACATTCCATTATTACTATTTTGGGTCACATTAATTGAGATTATTCATAGTCTTGAACAAAATATTATAATAATGATTAAAATAATGTAAAATACCTCCCCTCCTCCACTATAAATACCACCATCATTCCCCTCTTCCTCCCACACCTCTCAAGCCTTGAGAATTGCCTAATTTCTACCAAATTCCCTCCCCAATATACTTCTCCATGACCTATAGCTTCTGGTCTCACCAAAATACCAAAACCAAAGCCTTTAAGAAGGATCTCAAGGAGAAGAGATCAAGAGGTAAGAAATCCTCTTCCTTTTTCAATTTTTTTTCCTTTCCTTTCGTTTTCTTTTATTATTGTCTCTTCCCCTAATCTTATCCAAGAGGTATGAAATCTCAATAAATCATTTTTATTCTGTATTTTCTCATGTTCATGTAAAATTCATCATCATTCTTCTTCTCCTCTCCCACTTATTCAAGGAATAAAAACATTATCTGTGATGTGTCAAATTACCACCATCGTGGACGATGTGATTTCAATTTTCTTTAATTATTTCAAGTCTGGTCATGAAACCATTATTATGGTTAAACCAGGTTATAATATATGTATTATTTATCATCAATGGTTCTATAATTCTTTTTTAAACATTGTTTTAATTTATAAAACTAAATGAGGTCATTATTATCAAAGAGCTGCTAAAATGATCTAAACGAACATCATTAATGTTTTAACTTATGAATAATTCTCATTTAAGAATTAAAAATGATAAATGGAATAATTTATAGTTATGGAAATATGTAAATACTATTCCATTCTAATTCTGGAGTTTCACTTCCAATCAACAAGAGCATCCATCATGTACCGATCATAGAAAACATGTAAAGAAAGCACCCAAAATAATGGAAGAAACAAAATACTAATAATTAAAGGGTGAAATGATGTTATGAAATGATCATATAAGGTGTTATAAACATGAATATGTTTCTATAATATATTAATAAAACTCTTTTAACTATTATACAGGAGGTTTAAACACATTTCAAGTAAGAATAACCCGAGGTGAGGGAATTCTTAACCCAATTTCCATTCTTTGGGTTATCCTTCTTCTTTATTCATTATGTGGTATTAAGATTATTGGTGTGATGAATTTTGTTTATATTATGTTTAATTAGGTGTATTTATAGTGTATATACATATTCCATTTCATTATATTAATTCTCACTCCAATTATATTTTAAGGGACTTCCTTTTTAAAATCCTTTTTAAACTCTCTTTAATAAATTTCAAAGGGATTGTTTTTATGGAATGAGTGGTTTCTTCTGATTTCAAGATACTTTATTACCATGATATGTTCCTTAGACATTACTTATGTTGGTTTGAGCCCATTATATCTCAATATATTTTTGGTTGATCCCATTATAGCTCAAGATATGTTGGATTGAGCCCATTATAGCTCAAGATATGATGGGTGAGCCCCATTATAGCTCTCCAATGCATTGGGTACTCTGGAGATGGAATTTGACCAAAAGTATATTCCATGTGTAAGGGTGAATGTAATAGTGATATGGTAAATATTTTCCAAGGCAACTACATGATGTTTCTATTCATATGAGTTTTTATGATTATGGGTTTTATTTGTTTTTATGTTATCACTTGACTGACACTTTCTTTCTTTATATTCCTTACTGAGTTTTATACTCATCCCAAGTTTTCAAAATGTTTTTCACAGGATATAAGGATGGGTTAGAGGAGGAATAGAGTCATGATGTTTGATATGGAGTGTTGTTAAAGGAAACATGTTTTAAGTTTTAATGTTTTATATTTTGTAAAAAATGGATACTCATTAGTAGTATCCTCTTGTATGAATACGGTATGTCATGTATGTAAAATATCCTAATTATTTAAATCTCTAAACCCTAAAAGATCCTCAATTTTTAATAATGTATGGTCCTATATAAAATTCAAGATTAAGTAACATTTTAAGGTTGGGTCCTTATACTATCCCTGCTTACGCGGACTATCTTCTCTTTTGCAGACTCTCCATACTTTCCTGAACTGTCTTCTCTACTATGGATTATCTATGCTTCCATGTACTATATTATTCCCTTCTATGGAATTTCTTCCCCAAGAACTCTTCTCTTTCGTGGAATTATCCCTCACGAACTATTTCTGACTTAGCCGTAGCGATAATGTCTTCTTATAAAATTCTCTCTAACTTAATGATGGGATTAGGTTTATAATGACCCATACTTTACATACATTGTTATTACTTAAAAATTGAAGCATACTTGTTACAACATATAACAAAACCATGAAAGGACCGTATAGGTATAGTGTCTTTAGAAACTGGGAAACATAAACAACTGGTTCATAAAGCGTCTACACTGTCTCCCATTTATTTCATCATATCTATAGTCCCTTTTGGCATATCTTACTTAATAAGATTCTTCCTGACCTGGGGAAAGAAAACATACAAAATGGTGAGCTCAAATTCTTAGTAAGGGTAAACAAAAGAAATATCAATCACATCATATTCATAAGAACATAACATTTTGGAAATCTTAACCTGTAAAAGAGAGCATAATTTCATAACATGGGATAAATCATAGTAGTGAAATGAAATCCCAATAATCATAACTTAAAACATGAAACTTTGTGGCATACACACATAATCATAGAGAATCATTTATTTTTATTCAAGACTCATTTCCAAGACTATCTTAATGGACAAAGTCCATTTCTGAATCGAGTTCACTCCTCGTTTCAGTCATGTTTCACTGAACCGGTTTAACATGTCGTTCCAGCCATGTTTATCTCATGAGATATAAAATCTTTACCCAATGCATTGGAGGGAGATATAGGTCCCACCCATCTCATAATGATACCATTCTTATGTGTGCCACAAAATCATAAACCATACATCATAGCATAACCCATGTAATAAAAATGGGAATCTTAAACATCGTGACATCATAAAACAATTCATATAAGATAAAGGAATTCATAAAAATAATTCCATCACAACATAATCAAATCAATGTAATAATAGGGATAGAAACAGAACCCTGTATTATCTTAGATGGAAAATAATTTTGATAAAACACTTGAACTCCATTCTTGAGGAAAATATCCTTTCTACTTCAAAAACATTTTCCTTTCTTAACATGTCATACAATTTTAAACTAAAAGAAGTTGATTAAAAATAAACTTGAAAACTTGTAAAGGAAGCTTCTTGGAAATAATGTTTTTAAAAATCCATTCATGCCGTATAAGTTAAAAAAACATTCTTCTCGTACTTTTGTCAGAAAAGTCAAAAAAGTACCTCGTACGAAAAACGACAAAAGATTCCTTTCATATCTTTTACTATAAACTCACCAAAGGGTAAAAATGGATTTAAAAAATTGTAGGTGGATAGAAATAATATTAAATATTGAGGAAACATGGATGTGGATGATAAAATACACCCCAATAAATACCAAAGTATAAACAATCTCGGATAAAAATGAGATTGTGATATTTCCCTTACCTTAGATCCGATTTGCCTCGTAAGTGTCCGAACCTCCTATATAATGATTTAAATAATGTTATTGACTTATTACAGAATCATAGTTATTGTTATGATATCATATATGGTCATATTCTTAGCTTCTTAGTTGTAATATTTCATTGCTACTTGTTATTCGGGTGTTTATAACTTTTTGTTCTTATGCGTGTTTTGTCTAATAAATTCTTATTCTTCTCTTTAGGTTATAGATACATCATTTCCAGAATGGTATTAATGTACTATATATCATATTTATTCATTCAATTAATTTATATAATCATTATACAATGAAGATCATGTAGAACGAATCGCATCACATTGTGGAGACGATATTCCGTACGTACGCACGAGCGATGATATCGTTCCCATGAATGTGAAATTGTATTGGAGTGTATGTATACTATTTAAGAATCAATATCACTTTAAAATAATCATATATAGTAATTATTTACACCATTATACCCATCCAAGTAAGGTGGTGGGGGAAAATAGATTACACCACGGCGTGGAGACGGTATTCCGTACGTACGCACGCGCGGTGATTTCGTTTTCCGTAGGATGGATATATGTTGAAATAGGGTTGTTTAATACTTATAATAACATATAAGTATATTAGTGATACTGATGTTATTACTTCATAATGAAACAACTAAAGAATAAGAAGTTGAAGAAGAAAGAATTTGGAAAGGATTGGTAATGGATATTACCTCTTTTTGACACGCCTCTTCTTAACCTCCTCTTAGGGCACTAGGGTTGGTCTTTGAAGAAGACCAGAACCTCTAGGATAATTCTAGGGAAGTGGGGAAGTAAAATGGGCAGGGTTTGGCCAAGCTTGAAGGCTAAAATTGGTGTGAGGAGGAGATGGAGGAGGTTCCCTTTTATAAGGGAGGAGAGGGGCACCTTTGGAAGTATAAGAAATATTAGTTTATATTAAATCCCAACCCCACTTAAAAACTTCCAAAATGACTCATATCTGAATATTAGATGAGATAGGGTTGTAATATCGTAAACCAAGAAAATTTAGACATGTTAGGAATTTATTTTAAACATTATCAACTTGATTTATCCTTATTTATCAATTTAATTTTATTTGTGGTAATAATATTCTAAATTTTAAATTATTAATAATAATTACATATGTGTTGTGATTTTTCCATAATTTGACACTTTATGAAATTATCGACCATATAAATTTTAATTTATAATTTTTAAATATTTTTGTGATTTTCAAACAATTTTATAATATGTTATTTTTATAAAATAACAATAGTGTCAATTTTGACACTATTCATTTATTTTAATTTAAATAAAATATATACAGAGGATGTGTTCGAACTAAAAGCTTTAATAGATTAATAAAATTTCATATGTATCTAGAAAATTAGTGGATCACGTTAAATAGTTCATATAATAATTATTTTAATATTTTTAAAACCATTTATTTGATATTTTAATTAATAAAATAATTTCAACATCACTACTGTGTCATAATTAATGATAATTATTTAATCCCTAAAAACTCTAAATAAATTCCAAAGATGTATATAATTGTATTAGCTTCCTGGAGAATATTCGTGTTCGAAGTTTCATTAATTTTATCACCAAATTAAAATTATTATACTTATAAGATTTAAGAAAGTGACATGTTGTCACATTCTTTGGTTTTAATAATAATTAAATTATTTTCATGGAAAAAAGTCTATTAAATGAATCTAATCCGACCCTTAGGTGATATGGGTCGACTTTTAGTCATCCAATAGGATTTTGGCAGGTGTTAGGGTAATTTTATAATCTTATATTTACCCTTAATTACCCGATTTACCTTTAACTATGGTAAATAAAATTTACCGTAGTTACTATTCATAATGCCCAAAAATAAAAAGTAGCCTATTAACATAATTTGGACCCACTGATTCTTAATATGGAATCCATTTTTCAAAATTGAAAACATATAAGTTGCAGTAATTAATTTAAAATAAATCTCGTTGTTAAGAAAACGGGTTTTAGAAGTTAAAACATTGCCAAAGATTGAAATGTTTTTACCTATGAATTCAATGTGAAATTAATGCTAATGACATAAATTATATTAAATGGTAAAAATATATTCTATCTATACTTTAAAACCATTCAATATTATTATTTAACCATATAAATTATCTCAATGAAAAAAGTTGTTTTTAATTAAAAATTAGCGTATTTTTACTATTCATCAAAATATGAAAGTTTTCAGAAAAATATCAAAAATTTATCCAAAGTAAATTTTTATATCCTGATTCAAAAGAAGAATTTTATTTTGTCAAATTGAACTTATAAACTTGTTAAAAACTAGATTTAATGTGGGTGCGCCATCAAAAGGCGACAAAACTTCATTTTTTGATAAATACTTATTTTACCCAAAAAAATTTATTTTGTTCTTTTACCATGTTCTAGAAAATGTGTAAGATGAATAATAATCTTGTAAAATTTAAAATTCAGTAAATACTATTCATAATGGTTAGTTTATAATATTATAATAATTTATCGTTGTTTAGTGGAACTCGGTATTGCGTACTACACACGCTATCGAGGAAGGTCGTGATTGCGTGTAGCAAAAGATTCCTTTGATGATTTATATAACTTAAAAACAAAATATTTCTCATAAAAGTCTTGGGTGTTACATTCTACCCCCCTTAAAATGAATTTCTCCCTCGAAATTCTTCACTTTGTAACAAACAGATGAGGATACCTCTCCCTCATCATATCCTCAAGCTCCCATGTAGCTTCTTCTAATTGGTGGTTCCTCCATAAAACTTTCACCAAGCGAGTGGTCTTGTTTCGTAGGAATTTTTCGCTACGATCCAGAATCTCTATCGGCTATTCTTCATAAGAAAGATCTTGCTCCAATGGTACAACTTCTGAGCTGAGTACATGTGAAGGATCATGTATGAACTTTCTCAGGAGAGATATATGGAACACATCGTGTACTTGAGAGAGATTCGGTGGAAGCGCCAATCGGTAAGCTACCTTCCCAACATGATCCATTATTTCGAAAGGACCGATATATCTAGGGCTCAACTTCCCCTTCTTTCCAAATCTCATGACCCTCTTCCAGGGAGATATTCATAAGAACACTTTATCACCCACTTCAAACTCTAGGTGTTTTCTTCGGTTGTCGACATAACTTTTCTGTCGACTCTGAGCTGCTCTTATGTGTTGTTGAATAGATCGGACCTTTTATACCATCTCATCAACAATATCAGGTCCTAATAGCTTTCTTTCCCCAACTTCATCCCAGCAAGTTGGAGTCCTGCATTTCTTTCCATAGAGAGCTTAATAAGGAACCATCTGAATACTGGAGTGAAAGCTATTATTATAAGAAAATTCCACCAAAGGTAGGTGTTGATCCCAACCACCTTTGAAATCCATAGAACAAGATCTCAACATATCTTCTAGAGTTTGAATTGTTCTCTTAGACTGACCGTCTGTCTAAGGATGATAAGTAGTGCTGAAACTCAACTCTGTATCCATAGTATGATGAAGACTTCGCCAGAACTTTGAGGTAAACCTCGGATCCCGATCAGATATAATAGAAAGTGGTACTCCATGCAATCTTACCACTTCCTTTACATATATCCTGGAAATCAGATCCAGAGTGAAATCCTCTCTAATAGCGATGAAGTGTGCAGACTTTGTAAGACGATCAACTATGACCCAGATAGCATTATTGCATTTGGATGTTTTAGGAAGTCCTGTGACAAAGTCCATAGTGATGTTTTCCCATTTTCATTCGGGTATGGGTAATGGTTGTAACATCCCCTTAGACTTATGTCTCTCATCTTTAACTTGCTAACAAACCAAGCATCGAGAGACATATTCAGCAACATCTCTTTTCATGCCATCCCACCAGAAGTACTCTTTCAGGTCCCTATACATCTCCGTGCTTCCAGGATGAATAGAGAATAAAGAACTATGAGCCTCATCCAGTAGCTCCTTCTTTAATTCGAGGATGGGAGGAACACAAACCCGATTCCTGAACTTTATTATCCCATCACAATCAAGGTTGAATTCAGGAATATTTCTCACCTTCTTTTGTAACTCTACATCTTCTTTCTATGCCTCTTTAATCTTCACATGTATAGATGGTTGAACATTCATTTGAGAAAGATACGATTTTCCCCCTTCCATTATAATTCCAAGATCCATCCTTTGTAAATCCATAAATATTGGATCTTTTGTGATCCTCATCATGGATAAACTGGCATGGTCTTATTGACTTAATGCATCTGCCACCTTCTTTCCTTTCCCAGGGGGGTAATGAATTGAGCATTCGTAATCCTTAATCAGCTCCAACCATCTTCTTTGGCGCATATTCAGCTCCTTTTGTGTGAAAATATACTTTAAACTTTTATGATCAGTATAAATATCACACCTTTAACCATAAAGGTAATGCCTCAAAATCTTTAATACAAAGATTACCGCAGCTAACTCCAAATCATGAGTTGGGTAATTTTGCTCATGGATTTTCAACTGTCGTGAGGCATAAGCTATCACCATATCATTTTGCATGAGAACACATCCCAGTCCCTTCTTGGATGCATCACTGTAGATCACAAACCTTTCTCTACTACAAGGCAGTGTGAGCACAGGTGCACTGGATAACCTTCTTTTCAACTCCTTGAAATTCTCTTCACATTCCTCCGTCTAGAAAAACTTAACTCCTTTCCGAGTCAACTTGGTGAGTGGATTAGATAATCGTGAAAAATCTTTCACAAAACGTCGATAATATCCATCCAAACCAAGAAAACTTCGGATCTCAGTTACTGTTGTTGGTCTCGACCATCTTTCGATAACCTCTGTTTTTGCTGGATCCACAGATATCCCCTCTTTTGAGATTATGTGACCCAAAATTGAAACTCTTTGAAGCCAAAATTCATATTTGGTAAATTTGGCATAAATCTTCTCCTTTCTCAGGGTCTTCAATATAATTCTCAAGTGATCTTCATGTTCTTCCTTGCTCTTTGAATATACAAGAATATCGTCTATAAAGACTACCACAAACTGATCAAGATAGTCTCTAAAGACTCTATTCATCAGATCCATGAAGATAGCAGGGGCATTAGTAAGACCAAATGGCATCACTATAAATTCATAGTGTCCATACCTTGTACGGAAATACGTCTTTGGTATATCATCCCTTTTGACCCTTAATTGGTGATACCCTGAATGAAGATCAATCTTGGAAAAGTATTGAGCTCCTTGTAGTTGGTCAAATAAGTCATCAATGCGTGGGAGAGGATATTTGTTCTTGATAGTTATCTTGTTAAGTTCTCGATAATCGATGTACAGTCTCATTGATCCATCTTTCTACTTAACAAACAGAACAGGTGATCCCCAAGGTGACGCACTAGGGCGTATGAATCCTTTATCAGAATTCTCTTGGAGTTGCTTCTTCAATTCCTACAACTCAATTGGGGCCATTCTATAAGGTGTCTTTGAAATAGGCAAAGCACCCGGTACGAGTTCTATTGAAAACTCAACTTCACGATTTGGTGGAAGACTAGGCAATTCCTCCGGAAAGACATCGTCAAACTCCCGTACAATGGGCATATTCTTAATCGTGAGTTTCTCACCAACCATTTGAGATAAATAAACTTCATTTAGTGGAATCAAGACCCATAAGATGGAAGAAATTTCCACTGGAAGGTTATGTTCATCCTTGCATCGATAGACGATCATAGATTGATCTGGAATATGAAATGTGACTTCCCTTCTTTGGCAATTGATATGAGATCCATATAAAGAAATCCAATCCATGCCAAGAATCACATCAAATTCCACTATAGGAAGGATCACAAGATTTGCAGGAAGCACTTTCCCACAAACTTCAATCGGAGAAGAATTGTCAACTTTTGATGCGACTGTTGTGCCATTAGGGGTTGTCACAGCTAACTCAACATCTAATTGTTGAGGTAATACGGTGATACCCTTAGAAAATTCTTCAGAAATAAAAGAGTGGGTGGATCTAGAATCAAATAAAACATTTTCTACTTTAGAGTAGATGGTAAGTGTACCTTTCACCACATCGTTATCGTACTCCACATCGCTGATAGAAATTGCATGTGACTTTCCTTTGTCTTTAGCCTTAAGAGTTTGTTGACGTTGACCATCATCATCAACCCTTGGATTTGGGCATTGATTGGCATAATGCCCCATCTCCTTGCACTTGAAACATTGAAGTGTAGTAGGTTAATTCTGTGTGTCCCTTCCTTTGTCTGCATCATTAGACATCTTCTTCCCATCATTGCGGCATTCAAATGCCCAATGACCTTCCTTTCCACATTTGAAACATTTACTTGTCCCTTTAGGAAAACTCCCTCCATGTTTCTTTCCACACTTTGAGCATAAGGGAAAGCTCATCTTCTTTTTAGTGTGCTCTTTAGATTTTCCTTTTAATTCCATTTTCCTCTTCTTATCAAACCCATATGACTAATGGGTTACTCCAATCTCCATCTCGACTTTGAGAGCACATCGAACGATTTCCTCGTAGCTATTGAAGTCCCTTATGGCTAATGCCCTTCGAAGACTTGGTTTTAAGCCACTAAAGAATCGATCGATCTTACTCTCAGGTTGGATAATAATACCAGAAGCGTACCTTGCAAGTCTTGTAAAATTTGCTTCATACGTACTAACAGATTCATCATCCTTTTTCTTTAGTTCAAGAAAATATTTCTCCATCTTTGTTCGGAGAATACGAGGGAAGTACTTATTGAAAAATAAGTTTTTGAACTCGTCTCATTCTATGGACTCAATTTCATCTCCTTGCCTCGTATTCTTGATAATATTCCACCATTGATCAGCATCACCTTCCAAACGATACACTGCTAGGATGACTTTATCATGTTCAGAACATTGAAGAACTGAAAATATCTTTTCAGTAGGACTAATCCATTGTTTAACAACTAATGGATCAGTAGACCCGCTGAAAGAAGGTGGACGCTGCCTCATGAAGGATTCAATAGAATTTTTCTCCTTCATTTGCTCGTTTGGAAGTCCTGCATGATTCATAGCTTAAGAAAGTTGTGTGAGCATGGCTACAAGATTTTTCATTCCAACTCCCATAAAGTTTGGTTGCTCAGGGGGACAATCATTGCATTGCCCGTCGCATTCCGCATTAACACGGTTCCTTCGGGTTCCAACCATTGACTAAAACCAAGAAGAATAGTGTGAGCAACACTAATTATAATAGGAAAACCACATAATCAAGAATAAAATTTCACACTTAAGGTCTTATCATAGGTTGTTCATGGCCATTTCTAAAACACTAAGATTGTGTTCTATGCTTAGACTTATCCTTAGGATTCTTACTAAGTCTTTTACATCCTAGTTTCCAAAGGTTGACTATACCTTTCCTCTGATACCAACTATAACGAACCATACTTTACATACATTGTTATTACTTAAAAATTTAAGTATACTTATTAAAACATATAACAAAACCATGAAAGGACCGTATAGGTATAGTGTCTTTAGAAACTAGGAAACATAAACAACTGGTTCATAAAGCGTCTACACTGTCTCCCATTTATTTCATCATATCTATAGTCCCTTTTGGAATATCTTACTTAATAAGATTCTTCCTGACCTGGGGAAAGAAAAAATACAAAAGGTTGAGCTCAAATGCTCAGTAAGGGTAAACAAAATAAATATCAATCACATCATATTCATAAGAACATAACATTTTGGAAATCTTAACCTGCAAAAGAGAGCATAATTTCATAACATGGGATAAATCATAGTGGTGAAATGAAATACCAATAATGATATCATAACTTAAAACATAAAACATTGTGGAATACACACATAATCACAGATAATCATTTCTTGTTAGTCAAGACTCATTTCCAAGACTATCTTAGTGGACAAAGTCCATTTCTGAATCGAGTTTACTCCTCGTTTCGGTTCTGTTTCACTGAACCGGTTTAACATGTCGTTCCAGCCATGTCTATCTCATGAGATATAAAATCTTTACCCAATGCATTGGAGGGAGATATAGGTCCCACCCATCTCATAATGATACCATTCTTATGTGTGCCACAAAATCATAAACCATACATCAGAGCATAACCCATGTAATAAAAATGGGAATCTTAAACATCATGACATCATAAAACAATTCATATAAGATAAAGGAATTCATAAAAATAATTCCATCACAACATAATCAAATCAATTTAATAATAGGGATAGAAACAGAACCCTTTATTATCTTAGATGGAAAATAATTTTGATAAAACACTTGAACTCCATTCTTGGGGAAAATATCCTTTCTACTTCAAAAACATTTTCCTTTCTTAACATGTCATACAATTTTAAACTAAAAGAATTTGATTAAAAATAAACTTGAAAACTTGTAAAGGAATCTTGTTGGAAATAATTTTTTTAAAAATCCATTCATGCCGTATAAGTTAAAAAAACATTCCTCTCGTACTTTTGTCGGAAAAGTCAAAAAAGTACCTCGTACGAAAAACGACAAAAGATTCCTTTCATATATTTTACTATAAACTCACCAAAGGGTAAAAATGGATTTAAAAAAGTGTAGGTGGATGGAAATAATATTACATATTGAGGAAACATGGATTTGGATGATAAAATACACCCCATTAAATACCAAAGTATAAACAATCTCAGATAAAAATGAGATTGTGATATTTCCCTTACCTTATGTCTGATTTGCCTCGTAAGTGTCCGAACCTCCTGTATAATGATTTAAATAATGTTATTCACTTATTACATAATCATAATTATTGTTATTATATCATATATGGTCATATTCTTAGCTTCTTAGTAGTAATATTTCATTTCTACTTGTTATTCAGGTGTTTATAACTTTTTGTTCTTATGCGTGTTTTGTCGAATAAATTCTTATTCTTCTCTTTAGGTTATAGATACATAACTTCAAGAATGGTATTAATGTACTATATATCATATTTATTCATTCAATTCATTTATATAATCATTATGTAATGAAGATCATGTATAATTAATCGCATCACATCGTGGAGACGGTATTCCGTACGTACGCACGAGCGATGATATCATTCCCATGATCATGGAATTGTATTGGAGTGTATGTATACTATTTCAGAATCAATATCACTTTAAAATAATCATATATAGTAATTATTTACACCATTATACCCATCCAAGTAAGGTGGTGGGGGAAAATAGATTACACCACGGCGTGGAGACGGTATTCCGTACGTACGCACGCGCGGTGATTTCGTTTTCCGTAGGATGGATAGATGTTGAAATAGGGTTGTTTCATACTTATAATAACATATCAGTATATTAGTGATACTGATTTTATTACTTCATAATGAAACAACTAAAGAAGAAGAAGTTGAAGAAGAAAGAATTTGGAAAGGATCGGTAATGGATATTACCTCTTTTTGACGCGCCTCTTCTTAACCTCCTCTTAGGGCACTAGGGTTGGTCTTTGAAGAAGACCAGAACCTATAGGATGATTCTAGGGAAGTGGTGAATTGAAATGGGTAGGGTTTGTCCGAGCTTGAAGGCTCAAATTGTTGTGAGGAGGAGAGGGAGGAGGTGCCCTTTTATAAGGGAGGAGAGGGGCACCTTTGGAAATATAAGAAATATTAGTTTATATTAAATCCCAACCCCACTTAAAAACTTCCAAAATGACTCATATCCAAATATTAGATGATATAGGGTTTTAATCTCATCAAACAATAAAATTTAGACATGTTATGAATTTATTTTAAACATTATCAACTTGATTTATCCTTATTTATCAATTTAATTTTATTTGTGGTAATAATATTCTAAATTTTAAATTATTATTAATAATTACATATGTGTTGTGAATTTTCCATAATTTGACACTTTATGACATTGTAGACCATATAAATTTTAATTTATAATTTTTAAATATTTTTGTGATTTTTAAACAATTTTATAATATGTTATTTATATAAAATAACAATAGTGTCAATTTTGACACTATTCATTTATTGGAATTTAAATAAAATATATACAGAGGATATGTTCAAACTAAAAGCTTTAATAGATTAATAAAATGTCATGTGTATCTAGAAAATTAGTTTAGCACATTAAATAGTGCATATAATAATTATTTTAATATTTTTAAAACCATTTTTTTGATATTTTAATTAATAAAATAATTTCAACATCACTATTGTGTCATAATTAATGATAATTATTTAATCCCTAAAAACTCTAAATAAATTCCTATGATTTAGATAATTGCATTAGATTTCTGGAGAATATTCTTGTTCGAAGTTTCATTAAGTTTATCACCAAATTAAAATTATTATACTTATAGGATTTAAGAAAGTGACATGTTGTCACATTCTTTGGTTTTAATAATAATTAAATTATTTTCATGGAAAAAAGTCTATTAAATGAATCTAATCCGACCCTTAGGTGATATGGGTCGACTTTTAGTCATCCAATAGGATTTTGGCAGGTGTTAGGGTAATTTTATAATCTTATATTTACCCTTAATTACCCGATTTACCTTTAACTATGGTAAATAAAATTTACCGTAGTTACTATTCATAATGCCCAAAAATAAAAAGTAGCCTATTAACATAATTTGTACCCACTGATTCTTAATATGGAATCCATTTTTCAAAATTCAAAACATATAAGTTGCAGTTATTAATTTAAAATAAATCCCGTTGTTAAGAAAACGGGCTTTAGAAGTTAAAACATTGCCAAAGATTGAAATGTTTTTACCTATGAATTCAATGTGAAATTAATGCTAATGACATAAATTATATTAAATGGTAAAAATATATTCTATCTATACTTTAAAACCATTCAATATTATAATTTAACCATATAAATTATCTCAATGAAAAAAAGTTGTTTTTAATTAAAAATTAGCGTATTTTTACTATTCATCAAAATATGAAAGTTTTCAGAAAAATATCAAAAATTTATCCAAAGTAAATTTTGATATCCTGATTCAAAATAAGAATTTTATTTTGTCAAATTGAACTTATAAACATGTTAAAAACTAGATTTAATGTGGGTGCGCCATCAAAAGGCGGCAAAACTGCATTTTTTGATAAATACTTATTTTACCCAAAAAAAATTATTTTGTTCTTTTACCATGTTCTAGAAAATGTGTAAGATGAATAATAATGTTGTAAAATTTAAAATTCAGTTAATACTATTCATAACGGTTAGTTTATAATATTATAATAATTTATCGTTGTTTAGTGGAACTCGGTATTGCGTACTACACACGCTATCGAGGAAGGTCGCGATTGTGTGTAGTGAAAGATTTCTTTGATGATTTATATAACTTAAAAACAAAACATTTCTCATAAAAGTCTCAGGAGTTACAAGGTTCATTTATATAGGAAAATAAATCCTCAAATTATGATAATTTTATTTACCTAAATTTTCAATGTGGTACAATCTTCACGGTGCATTGTGATTCTCCCACAAACTGTTTTTCCCTCCTAATTCCATTTAGCGTCTTTCTCCCTTTGTGGTGGTCAACCTCATCCATGAATTGTTTTCCCTCCATTGTCTATGTAGCACCTTTCTTACTCTTGGTGTTTGACTCCATACACAAAAACATCCTTGCCTATTAACCAAAAATGATACAGCTTCCAAAAACTATTTCTCTTGCCTCGTATCATAATCCTCCTACATACTGCAAGCCTCCTGCATACTGTGAGCCTCCCACGTACGGTGTGCCTCTCGCATACTGCAAGCCTCCCACGTACTGTAAACCTCCCACAAACCATTTTCCTTAGGCGGTCTATGTACCATACTTCATGGTCCGTATAGCACTGCTATGGAGAATTCTTCCTTTTCCAATTTTACTTCATTGTTCCACGTACTTATTATGCAATCTACGAACATTCCTTCGTGTTTTGTGAACATTCTTTCATGTAAATCCTTTCTTTTTACATTTTCTTTTTTCATTATGCATACCTACTATGTGGCCCACAAATTATCCTTCACAGTCCTTGAATTGTTCCTCACAGTCGATGAACTATCCTTCATGTAAATCCTTCCTTCTCCAAAAAACAAATCTCTATTTTTAAGCCCAAAATTTTGGAAAAAATTTGGAAATGACACCACATTAAAATATCTAATTCGAAAAGAACACACATAATAATTCACAGTCATCTTATTTAATTAAAAACTTAATCTATCATGATATATAACCTTTTATTTATCATCTTTAGCATCATCATATTTTATGAGGAAATTATTGAAACTTCCTTGTCTTCAAACAACATATTTCTTTCCAATCAAACCAAAAAATGATTGGCAGCATCTTTTATCCCCCTTTTCATCACAAGTTCTCCTAACAACTTATGATATTAGTGAAATAAAAATCAAAAAATCATAGTCAAATTTTACTAGGAGAATTAATAAACCATGACATCCAATGCCATAAAATGAATTCATTACAATTCTCTAGGTATCACCTTGAAACTCAAAGTATTCAAACCATTCACCTTAACTTTGGAACTTCATTATCATATAGAAATCAATGTAATATTTATATTGCATTGATCATAATTATCCACCAGTGAAAATCATTTTACAACAAATACAATCCATACACAAAGTGGGATCTTTAATATTTTCTTACCTTTCCATTCAATGAAAAAAGATAACATCGTTCATGCATACGTGAAGACTATCACTTCCACAAAGAGATATAATTCATTTTTCATCACTAAATAATATAAATGGTATATATAAGTATATTTAAATAAATAATGTCTTATTTATGATATAATGGTCATTATGGGAAGATAAAATTATACTTACCTTCTTTCTATTATTATCGCTGAAAAACAGAAACGTTACTCATGTGTACGTACGATGTACCATCTCCATGATTGTAACATAATTAATTTTTTTATAAACATCCATAATGTTTGGTTTTAAAAGTATAATTTTTGGGTCAAAATGATAATTATTTTATGATAATTATTCTATATATGATGGAATGATAACTTATCTTACCATAATAAACCTGCTAAATTCATTTTGGACCTATGAAGTGAATATCATCAAAAGGTATGACATGAACTTAATTGATTAAGTAAATAAATATAACATGGTCATAAATAAAATAAAAGGAATAATATACTTAAAAATGATCTTAAATAGTTAAATTATTAATATAATGTTATTATTCCGTAATATAAATTACATACGTGATGAGTCGAACTCGAGGTGAGATATTTCTTCTCAATTTCCCTTCATTGAGGCGTATTTCAATGTTATGCACCTATCCTTTTATATAGTATATATGTTTCCCATTTTAAATATTATATCCTTAATCCTTCATAATTCATTCTATTTTAAGTTATAATTCATTTTAATTTATCCTAGGGTATTTTATTCGAAAGTTACCAAAGTAGTAAAGGCTTTATGTTACAATCTCTTTTTATATCAATATTATTTTTGTTCAGGATTACTTTAGGGGAATTCATATAAAATTATTTACTTGAACCACATATATTTTATTATCCTCTGGCCATTAATGTGTTTTACATGTTTGGTTTCAATTTCTTACCTTATATAATAAAGAAACATCAAGAAAGTTGTTTGTTAGTAATATCGATCTTGTATATTCATTTAAATCTTAAATCTTTCTCTTCCATGTTTATATTTTCGGTAAAAAAATTTAAATAATTTTTTATTATTCTTAAATGACTTATTAAATACATTTTTACCCATGTTTTATTCTTTTTATAAATTGTTTTAAAATTAATCTTTCCGTCATTTTCAAAATAAGGTACATTTTGACTTTTGTTTATAAAAGAATGAAAGGAATGTTTTCTTTTAACTTATATGAAATGAATGGAATTTACCACTATCACGACCAATCAATGATTTGAATATTACTTTGAAATTATCCATGTTGTTTTTAAATGAAAAATTTTCTATAATATTTTGGAATTTTTTAGTTTTTAAAGAAGTGATTTCAAAGTGAAAAGGTTATTTAACTCAAGAAATATTCCATGCGATCTTTTAAGGAATTTTCACTAATTAATAAAACCTTTTATATTATATAATTTATATATTTATCTCAAAAATATACCTAGATTTTTATCCCTTTATTTTTTGGGATAATAGATTCCTTATGATCATTTATCAAATTCCTTCTTTATGAAATTTATTTTGATTATGATATGAGGAAAGATTATTTAACCCATTTTATTTCCATGGGTAATTATTATATTTATGATTTATGTTTTATATCACACATAATCATGTAATATTTTTTATTGGTGTTCCCAGATAGCGCTCTGATGAATTGGGTAATGTTTTTGGTCTCATGATACGTTATATATGGGGTTAAAAAGTAAACCTAATTCATTATGGGACTTTATACATCATGTGATGTCATCTTAGAAATTAGCCTTGACTTATGATAATGTCATGATATAGGTTGCTTACAATTTCCTATGTTTATATGATATTATGATACCATGTTATTTATCCTATTCTTCCATGTGATTACTCATGAGCATTCACTTTTATGATATCAAGTTATGCCTTTGACTAACATGTTATGTTTCCTTATCATGTTTATTCCATTACTAGTCCTTTTAGATCACATCTTTCATTTATGTATTCCATAGGTTATCCTATATAGTTTTAGTAGATCAAAGAGATTTAGGATCTCACTAATGAGAATAAAAAAATATGTTATATTTTAGTTTCTTATGATGATTTATGTAACTAATCTTCAAAATACACTATGCCTCATGATCTTTGGATTGTAATTAATGGATTTTTATATTAAAAAACATATAATTATGTGTGTAAAAGGTTTATACATATATAGTTTGTATTAGATCAAGTTATAGTTATTTTTGGGGATTAGGGTTAGATAAATTTAGTAAAAACCCTTGGGATAAGTATAAGTATAGGATAACATCCTAAATTTTTGGTAAGGAAGATATTATGTGGTTTTACTAGTAATAAATATCTTCCTAGATAATAAAAGTGGGAATGGTTTTTGAAAAATGCATCTAGGGGTAAAACCCTAAAAATAATTGACTTAGTTTAACTCAATCGTTATTCTGATGCACAGTGAGTGTGCCCTTACTACGCACTTGGTTTGACACTCTCTGAGGATATGTTTGGGTTAATTAAAATTTTATTTATGAACCATAATGAAGGATTTGAATATATTATAATCATGAAAGACCTATTTTAATATTAAGCTATCATATATGGAAAATAAGGTGTCATGATTTATAAATCCTATAAATGATTTTTCATGATTATGATTATTATTTCTCACATTATGATTTTCATCTTTAGTCAATGGCTAGAACCAGGAGGAATGATATTAATGCTGAATGTGATGTAAAATATAGTGATATTGAGAAAACAAATGGTATGATGACTTAAATTAAAGATATTATGATTATTCATAATCAGTTATCATGATATATGATTAACAATGTGTACCATAACCAACTCTCTGACTCACCAAAAAAGAGAAGGATGGGGTCTTATATGAGAATGGGTGGAGGATACTATGAAGGAAATAAGTATCAATTTTCTTCATGTTATAAATGTGGAAAGTGAAACATAGTATAATGTCTCAAAGGAATAATAAAATGATTTACATGTGGAAAAGAAGGGTATTGAGCAATGAATTTCTGATGAAAAATGAGGGCTTCAATTGAGAGAAATAAATTTCATCCTATAGATCCATTTATTATTTTTTGTCTTAAATTTGGGGAATATGGCCATTATATGACTCAATTCCCTCTTCAAAAGGTTAAATCCTAGAGTAAGGAAAGTCCTATGTTATTCCAATCACTGAGTTAAAATTATTAATGTATTGGAATTTGGGAATTATATTGTGGAAGTATTTTTATAAATGGTGTTTTAGTTATAAGAATCATGAAACATATAAGGATTATGTTAATTTTTGGAAGCATATATGATTTTACCATGGATTTATAGTGATTCAAGTTATTTATAAAAATTATTATCATATATGATTAGGGTATATACATTTTGGTATGGGACTTTAGAGTGATTGATTTTATTTGAAGATAAATGTTAAATTTATCCCGGATGAATATGTGATCAAATCATTTAAATATTTGGGTTTTAACCATGGTCAGGAAGATTTTGAATAATTTTAATGTCAGTTGTTTTTCAAATTATCTATGTTAAAATTTGGGTGTTATTATTGAGTATTTATAAATTAATATGGTATTTTATCCTATGATGGTTTATTAATTTTAGGAATTATTTTACCTTGTGCTACATGTTTTGGTTTTGGATAATTTATAAAGATAGGAGGAATATATTGTTATCATTTTGCAGATTATGTGATCCATTATAATTTTTTTAGTGATTGAGGTATAAAAAATTCATCTTGAATACTCATCATTTGAATCAAAAGGTGAAATTGTGGTGGAAATTTATTAAAGGGTGAACTACTACTTATTAAGTAAGTATATTTTCTTATGTTCTTAGTCTAGATGGTAAAATAATTCCTCAACTCTAGGAAAAATATCTTGAAATAAAAAACTGTGTTATCCTATTAACTTTATATTTTTTTTATGAATCCATGGCCTTTTTCACAACTCTTTGGTTTATGGTTTAGTGATCGTTAACTTTCTCATGATCATTCAATTTCTTATGATCAATGTTTTATATCACTCTCCATGATTATTTGTACCTTATGAATTCTTATCTATGTCTATATTTTCAATTCTCGCTAATGTTATCCTATTTGGAAACCTAGTTATGTTATGACCTTCATATTTCCTTTTCCCTATTTTCAAGAGGGTGTTTTATTAACTATTTTTATGATGTGGGATTTCAACAAAGGTATTTTAAAATTTCAAAACTTTGATTACTGAGTTCAAGTTAAAATTTTCAGGATGAAATTTATCAAATTTGGGAGAAGTTAACACCCTAATATTTTAAAAAGAAAACTACACTCGATATCATATATGACATGCAACACTGTGCCTAAACAAACCATGAAATATCATTATTTAAATATGACTGTTATAACCTCACCAATAAATTGCCGAACATGAATAGGATTAAATTATTTAAAATATATATTAATATACTAATTAATATTAATTTATTGATAAATTATTATGAAATAACCACCCAATTTTTAATGAATACATTTTATTCAAAAAAATGTTTTCCCCAAAAATTATTTTTAATTATTTTTGTGTCAAAATATTATAATTATTTTCTTGAATTTTTTGAAAATTTATTTTATAAAATATACCTATTTTTTTAAATCATCATTTCAAAATTAACTTAGGGTAAAATTCTCGTATTTTTCAGAAATTGTTGATTTTTTATTGAATAGTGAAAATTATCAATTTTTCAATTACTGTCATTTCTTTTCATTAAATATAGTAATTTAAAATTCCTATTATATTTGGGATTTGGTATTAAAGTGACATGTAAAAAATTTTATTTATAATAATATAATTAATTTTATTTCAATCATTAATTTTAATGATTTTGGTATAATTTTATTTTTATTCTTAAAAACACAGTTTTCTACAAACAATTTTTAAGTGAATAAAGTTTTTTCATTTTAGTTGATTAAAATAACCCATAGTAATAAAATATTTAAATGAAATTTATATATTAAATATATATTTATATGAATTTAAATTCATATAATGATGATTTATAGTCATATATCTAAATATAAGATCATTTATTGCTTGAAAAATGCATTTTCCTGAAAAAACAACTTTTTAGCACATATTGTGTGGTAAATTTTAACTTAAATTATGCCAATTATATGAACTAAATTATAAAAAATATAAAAAATATTTCTAATTATAATAATTAATATTATTTAATAATTTCAACTAAGTTTTCTGTCATAATTAATAGTAAAAAACAGCAAAAAAGTTAATCATTGTAGTTAAGGTTAAAATTGAGTTTTTCAAGCTACATGCACATGTGTTAAAAATAGTTTTCCACACACATATGTTATTTATTTTATAAATTATATTTTATATTTATAATTATTTGTTCTAAATTATCTAATAATTCCAATTTTATTTTTATTCTTTAATAATAAATTATTTGGGTAAAAAACCTTATTACCGTGGTGAAAACTAAAATGGTAAAAGTGAGTTATCTTAGAGGAAAAGGGAATGAAATGTTTAAATACGTTTATTTTTTATTTTTTAGGTGTGTATAGAATTTTTCTTACTTTAAATCATTTATTTATCATTTTTTGAGTCACTTGGTTTGAGAGTGACTTCCCATTATTGAATAGTTTTAGGTATTTACAAAAATGTCACTCCTTCTCACTTATAAAAGGGAACCTCCTCTCCTCTTTTATTCAAACTTAAAAATTATTTTGGTTTGGAAAATTACTACCCAAATCCATTAACTAATTCCCATAATATTTCCTAGGTGACTTTTTTTATTATAAAACCCTCCTAATAAGGATTTTGGTGGAAACATAAAGAGATTGTCCGAAGGAGAGGTATCCTTCTTAATCGAGAATTTTGTTTTATTTATTCTTCTACCACCTTAGAATCTTATTCAACCATTATGATATAATAAATTCTTAATCTCCCATATTCCAATATCTTATTATGTTAATGTCATAAACTACATCCATCTTCTCTTCCATCAAATGGGAAATGAAACGATCGTTCGTGTGTATGATGAACAACCACCTCCCAGACTGATGTAATTCATTTTTCATCATCACCTCTTACAAATATTTATAATTATAGATTTAATATACATATATGATATTAATTAAATATTTATCATTTTTTATAAATAATATATCATATATTTTATTACCTTTTCTTTCACTGAAAAATGATAACGTTGTTCCTGCATGCGTGAGGACTACCACCTCCACGAAGCGATGTGATTCATTTTTCATCACCAAATAACATGGATAATATATAGAAGTGTATGTAAAGAAATTATATGGTATTTATAAAATAATTATAATTATGAAAATATAAAATATTACTTACCTCTTTTCATCATAATCGTTGAAAAATGGAAACATTACTCATAGGTACATACGACCTATCGTCTCCATGATTATAATGCAGTCTATTTTCTTTAACCATCTTTCATAGTTGGTTTTAAAATTATAATTGAGGAATAAAAATTATAATTATATCATTATTATTATTATTTAGATTATATAACAATTCTTTGTTTTACCATAATCAACCTACTGAAGTCATTTTGGACATATGAACCGAATATTGTCAAATTGTCCAAGACAGAATATATTGATTAAGTTAATTAATATAAAAAGGTAATAAATAAAATAAAAAGAATAATAAACTTGAATTTTTTTCTTAATAAAGTAAATAATTAACATAAGTTTATTATTCAAGAAGATAAAGTGCATCTGTGACGAGTCGAACTCGAGGTATGTGATTTTCCTCTCAATTTCTTTTCATCAAGGCATATTTTAATGTTATGAAACTAATTTATTTTATATGGTGTATATTCTGAAAATTTTACATAATATATCATTAATAATTTATAATTAATGGTATTTTATGTTAAAATTTATTTTAATTCATCCAAGGGGATTTGATTTGAAAGCTACCAAATCAGTAAAGGCTTTATGTTACAATATCCTTTCTTTTCAGGATTATTTATATTCAAGGTTACTTTGGGGAAATAATATAAAACTATTTTCTTAAAACACATATATTTTACTCTACTATAGTCATGAATTTGGTTTACATGTTCAATTTCCATTCCCCTCTTTATTGAATAAATAAACATTAAGAAATTTGTTTATTAGCATTATTGAACTTGAAACTTCTTTTAAATATGAAATATTTCTCTTATATGTATATATTTTCCTTAAAATACTTTAAATAATTATTTTAATATTATAAAGTTATTTATTGAATAAATTTTTACCCACGTTTTACTTTTTTTTCAAAATGGTTTAAAATTAATCTTTCTATAATTTTTTGAACAAGGTACATTTTGACTTTTTTTCAAAAGTGTAAAATGAATTTCTTCTTTTAACTTATGTGACATGAATGAAATTTATTTCATTCATTAATTATCAATTATTTGAAATTTACTTTATAATTTTCTATGGTTTTATTCAAATAATATTTTTTGTAATATTTTTGAAATTTATAGATTTTAAATATGATATTTCAAAGTAAAAAATGTTATTTTCCTCAAGAAATATTCCATGTGGTCATTTAAATAAGTTTTCATTAATGATGAAAACATTTGATGTTATGGAATGATTATAAATTATGTATATATATATATCATATATACCTATCTTATTCTCCCTTTGATGGGGTAATAAATTCCTTATGATCATTTCTCAAATTCCTTCTTTAAGAAATCTCTTTTGACTGTGATATGGTCAAAGATTATGTAACCCATTTTCATTCCATGTGTAATTATTATTTATGTGTTATGATTGATTTAATATTTTTGGAATACATAAGCATGTACATGTTATAATTGTTGCACTCATAAATCACTCCAATGAATTGGGTAATGTTTTTGGTCTCATGAGATGCTATGTATGGGATTAGGGAGAAAACCTAATCCATTATGGGAATTTTTCCATAATTTGATGTTTTCTTATCATCTACCCTTAACTTATTCTTAATTAATGATATATGTTTATTCCACTTTTTTATGTTTCTATTTTCTTATGATACCATGTGATTACTCATAATCCTTCTCTTTTATGATATCGTGTTATACCTTTGACTCACACATTATGTTTATTTATCATTTTTATTCTAATTATTGTATTTTTAGCACACCCCTTTATTTTATGTATTCCACAGGTTATCTTTTTTAGTTTTATAAGATCAACTAATTTAAGATCTCCCCAAGGAGAATAAAAATATAGATGTTGTGTTATAGTTTCTTTTGGTGTTTTATGTACCTAGTCCTCTAAAGACACTAGGCCTCATGGTCACTAGGTTGTAATTAATGGATATTTATGTTAAAAACCATTTAATAATATGTGTAAGATATTTGGTTCACTATAACCCCCCCCCCCAAATGAGACTTCAAATATGGAAATGTTTCCCTAGATAATGTATATTTGAACAACTCAAGAGGGGTTGAATTGAGTTCCTAAAATTTTCTTCGATATTAGAACACCCTCTTCAAGGTATGTGAGATCAAATATTTTCTTAAGAAAATATGTAGTGGAGACATAAAATCACATGGGAAATATATTAAGCATATAGGTTTACAGTGGTTCGAGGAACATAAATCCCCTATTCCACTCTACTAATACCCAACTCTATGAATTTGGTGATTTTAACTAAAAACAACCCATTTACTAGGGGCTCCCAGTGGAGTATAAGAAGTTTTCACTTATTATAATGGTATAAGATATTTCATCCAGGATATCCATTAAAAAGGCTTATCCACACACTTAACACACTCTCTTACACTAAGTATCAATGAAAAAGATATAAAAGGGTCTTAAAAAATACATTGAAATACACGGTTACAAGAAGAAACTAAAAGTACATGAAGATGTGTCCATAGAAGATGATAATCATTAGGATATAGCTCTAGGTGATCTTTAGATGAAAAAGATAAACTATTAATCGTTGTTCTCAAGAAATAGTCTGAAGTTTTCTATATATAGATTAGCTGGTGTTTTGAGTTTTCTAAGTAAGAACACCAGATATGTTTTTTCCTTGTTGTTGTTATCTCTTTTTTTATATAGCCGCTAACTCCACTATTTATATCTCATATTTTTATTTTGAAAAAGATCATGTGAGATAATCACAATTGTCGACTTTATAATATGTTGAGAGAGATAGAGTTGATAATTTAGGCTTTTAATGATATGTATCCATTCTTTCTAAATATGGAATATACATCTGCAAAAGTAATGTTAGAGACCTTCTTCTTCTTTGGATCTTAGTATTTATATAAATGTGACATAGACTTTTCCATAAAGTATAAAAACCTTTTCTGATAGACTAAAATACAAGAAAAATATTATCATATTAAATATATAGGTGAACATGATGAAATTTATGTGTCAAGTATTACTATTCTTATAAGATAAAAAAGACTTTGTAAGATAAGGTATATCTCTGATTTTTAGTGAGTAAGAGAAATTGAGTTTCATATTTTGTAGAACAATTTTCTATGTAAGATAAAAGGTTTTGACATGTAATAATTAACTGAAAATTTATTCTGATACTTTGTAATATAATATCTTTCTAATGGCCTAAAGTTAACTCTTTCTTCATAAAATAAATTTATCTCAATACTATGTAAGATAAATATTCAATGTAAGTTAAATACATGTTACTATGAAAACATATCTGACTATCATAAAATAATCTTTTACTTCATGAGATAAACCTTCACTATAGAGCCTTAATATTCTGAGTATGTAGAATATAATGTTTTCTTTCAATAAGATAAAATTAATTTACCATAAAGAGAATTCTTCACTTGTCATAAGATAAATACTTAGATAATCAATCTTAATATAAGTTCTTTTGATAAGTATAATATGAGACACTTAATAAAAACTTATTAGAATAAAAGTATGGATTTTGAGAATCATCAAAACCCATAAAAAATGTGTTGTGATAATATAATTTAATCCAAAAATCTCCCCCATTTTTATGATCATAAAACCCATAAAATAGAGAAAAAAAATTCACAAAAAAAAACATTAAAATGATATATATTTAGTATTTAATTAATTTAATTTTTTTAATCTTTATCCCCCTTTTGGATATCAAAAATATTTATAGTAAATAAATACAATAAATTTGGTACATGAACAATTATAAATAGTGAATACTACAAAAAATGAATTGAATTTGGCCTAAAGTTGTGATAACAAAGGGAAATAAGGAAAATCAAAACATGAAAAACACAAATAATCATCCAGAAAGATGTGGAAATCATTCAAATGTTTAAAAAGATACGTTTATGCAATAAAAAAAATGTGGTTATTCAAATGTTTTTTAAAAGAGAACCATATGTTCTCACAAGATAAAAGAAATTTATTAATCCTCCAACATGAAACAATTTTCTTGAGGTGAATTATTAAAAGATAATGGTTATACAACATGTAAGAAGGATAATAGTAGTGCAATATCAACTATATATCCAATAACATCACCCAACATAAATAATTATTCTCCAAGTCCTACATGATCTTTTTGATCAACCCTTAAAAAAGAGAATTGAATGTTAAGAGAATCTTGTTGTGCCCTCACCATATAAAACTTATCTAAATGGGTAAAGGATATTTTAGGAGATATTATAGACAAAGATAAAGGTAATTATTTAGAAAAATTGAGGTTTTACCTTATATAGAATTTACTGGGATCAAATATTTCCTTCAAATTATAACTAGTGTACGAATGGTGATAAAAAAATTGAGATCTAAGAAAACATCTTCCAAAAATCAGAAATAGTTCAACTATGAAAGCATCAATCTTTTTTAACAAGTCATTTTTTTAGTAATCCAAAAGAGTTGTGAATTCATTCCATATTCATTGAGATAAATTTATAATGAAATTATACATTTCACTTAACGTTGTCAAACCATGAAAAAAATTTGTTATTTCATCATCGAGGAAAATTACAGTATTACAAAAAAACAAGTTTAATATATTTATATAAGGATAGTAACCAACTTGCCTATTCTGATAATGATTAATTTATCACTTGATATATCACATTATATTTATAGGATTTTCAATCAATAATAGGTATAACAAAGTAATATCTTGAAAAAAACTTTCTCAAAATCACCATTATGTTGAGAGATATTAGACTGGATGAACTTCATAATAACTTTTATTTCTAGTTCCAATTCCTTATCGAGTTTCTTCTCAATAATGTTTGATCCAAATAGAGACTTCATTATTTGAAGTGTAATAACTTTTTCTATCACAAAAAACCCAGTACTAAACTTTTTATGATCTTTATGATGGAATTTGAGGCCCTCATCCATTTGTAATGAAGTTATCAAAAGGATTTTCTGGTTAACAGCAGTAGTGGCAAGATCTTCCTTATCACCAAAATGAAAAAAAAACACATTTCATAAAGTCAACACACTTAATTCTAAAAAACATACTTGGTTTGTATTTCATCAAACACATACTCCCATACTTTTCAATTAATAACCTTCTTGATTATAATATATGTTCCTTCAATCCATATGAAGTCTATTTCTCATCCACTTAAAAATTTCCTTATCATTCTTTGATTCTTTTCCCTACTTGTGGAAGCTTTGTTGATTCACTTGGTTTTCTCCATTCTCAATGTGATATAGAGGATTGAAATTTCAAGGTAAAAAAGGTTTTGAGTGTATAATGATGAGGTTCTAAGGTTTTGTAAAAAAAATTAATTTGTAGAGTTGATACATTTGTTTTTATTGATTTATAGTAATTGAGGATTCACATGGTGATGTGTAGGGTGATCATCACAAAATATAGGTGACATGTCCTATTGACATGAATAGTCTTTTAATGTGATATTGATATATATTTCGAATAAAATAGGATGATTAAAAATATTTATATATCTATATAAATATGTTATTCAGTAAAATAAAAGAAATAATGTAACATTAAAGTAAAATGAAATATTACTAATTCAAATAAAATAAAATAAAATCTATCAATAAATATTGATTTAGTAAAAATATATTATAATTAATTTATGTAGAAAAAATCTAAATAGATGTCATTATTTTGTTAATAATCTCTTAAGAAATTATGTCTTAAATCAATGTGATTTGTTCTTAAATGGTTTAATGGATTATTTGAAATATTTATTGAACTTTTTTATCACAGTTGATTGAAACAATGTATAAGTAAAATATGGGGAAATGGGTTGATCATGCCCCCTCAATATGGCTTGTGGTTGTTTCTTTGATCTTATCCCTCAAAACTTACTCCATATGGATCATGGGGAGAGGGTAGATCTCGTTTTGGCATCAAAACTAGACCGACTCTAGTCTTGAGTTTCTAGGATGTCCCATTACCAACATCTCCTTCCACCAAGCTAACATCTATCCAACCTTTCTTGCAGCTATTTTGAATAGTAGTTAGTGGGAAACCTTCGACCTTATTTATATCAATGATAATTTGGATAAGTGTGTGTTCACCACTTAGAACTTAGGTGTGTTTTCAATGAAGGATTTTCACAAGGTTACTATGAATACGGCTCAAACCGATGTATCAGGAGGAACTCTCTAGTGTAAAAAAATCCTAGAATAATATAACTTTCTCATTTGGAGTCTCAAGAACCGCTCAATATACATTGATTAAAATGTACAAAGGATGGTAATTCATATGGATTCATGTTTCTCCTGCTACAGGGAAAATAGGGAGGAAATTTAATATCACCTATTCTTTATAGGGTATTGGGCCAAAGTAGTGTGGTTTGCCTTCAGAATCTTCACAGGTTTTGCATTGATGGGTCAGATGGAGAGTCCATTTCTTGAGAGATGGTTTCATGGTGCATGAATTTAGGGGACATAGTTGAAGGCCTGCATCCTGGTGCTTACGACAAACTGCTGGTGTATTTGGACTGCATGGAACAAAGCCATTTTTGAGGGGGTTGTCTATTCCTAGTGAGCTATGGTGGAAAGGGTTGGGTTCATTTTGTTGGATCTGCTTCAGCTTTGAAAAGGCTAAAAGTATTCCCCAACTCTAAGGTAACTTTCATCCCATAATTAGTCACTTTTTCCTTCCGGAAATGAAAAGTATGGGAATTGGGTTCAATGTATTCCACATCCCATGAGTCCCAAGCTTAACACTGATGGTTCATGCACTGCAGGCATCATGAGGGGGGTGGCATGATGCATGAATTGAGGGGTCTAGTTTTGTATTCTTTTCCTTCCCATTTTGGTATAGGTTATTCCTTGTAGGCTGAAGCCTTTGAGATACTCTCTAGTATTCAACTATCCAGGTAGAGGAACATATCCCTTAGTTTAGTGGAAGCTGACTCCATCATCACCTACAAATCACTTTTAGGTAAGGGTTCGATCCCTTGGTCCATATCCTACATTATTCGGAAATTCCTCAGCCTCATGGATACAAACATGGAGATTCTTCACATGTGGCGTGATGGTAACAAGGTTGCTGACTATATTTCTTCTTTTTCTACCCATGGGAAGAGTACCATTTTTTCTTCTGATGTTATTTTTATGTTTCTTGAGGGGGATCAACTAGTCAGAGGGGATTCTCTTGGGCTCCACCATTTTAGACCCCCATAATTGTCTTTTTCATTGGTTGATTGGATTGTTTTTTGTTTTTCTTGCACATTGTTCTTATTATTATATAAATAAATAATGAGATAGATGGGTTGGAACAGAATTAAAATTAAATCCAAAATCCACTAAGGTGTTTTTAATCCTTAGAAATTGTGCACAACAACTTCCAACCATAATATATTCAGCTTCAGCAGTTGATAATGCTACAGAGTGTTGATTCTTACTTTACCAAGATACTATGAAATTACCAGGAAAGTAACAGGTTCTTGAGGTGCTTTTCATATCTAACCTATATCTAGAGAAATCAGAATTTGAGTATGAAATTAAATTAAATTTTTATGTTTTTAGAAAAAGAAGATAAATAGACACAATTCCATTTAAATATCTTAAAATACTTTTGACATCATTTAAATGGGATTTTTTGGATTGGATTGAAATATTTAACAAAGAAACATTTGACAAATAATGTATGGACTACTTATAGTAAGATATTACAAACTTCCAATGATTCCTCTATACAACTTGTTGTCAACTAGTTTTCCATTTTTATATGAATCAAGTTTAATATTGGATATCATAGGGGTTGAGTAATTCTTCTTGTTTTCAAGTCTGAACTACTTAAGTAAATCAAGTATTATTCGTATTATAGAAAAATTATAATAAATTATAACCTAGATATTAGATAAAATATGTCTTCATAATCTATTCCTTATTCTTGATTATATCCTTTGGAAACTAATCTAGATTTATTTCTAGTTATTTTACCATGATCATCTTACTTGTTTCTAAAAAACCATTTTTTACAATTATAGGATAGCTCGGGGGGTCTTTAAACTAATTCCAACACATTATTTATTTTAAATTGATTTTAACACTTCTTTCATAGCTAAGAACCAGCTTTTATATGATAAGTCTTCTTCTACAGAATTAGGTTCCAATAGGGAAAAATGTCATAGAATTCAACTAGATTTCCTAGGTTTCTTCATTTTCTTACTCCTTCATCTAAATTTACTATAGTTGTATCTAGAGGGTAATATTTAATATTTCTAGGTTGAATACGTAATACCATTTCTAGATTACTAGTATCATCCCTTACTATATTTGGTTTAAGGTATTCAAGTTCCAAATCTTCATACTTGTTGGTAAAGAGGGGTTCATGTCTTATATCTTTGAGTGAATCACTTTGTTTATTAGTTTGAATCATTTTGTGATAAAAGTGGCCACTTTCATCAAACATCACATGATTTGATTCTTCAAAAATACTTAACCTTTTTTACAACTCTATAAGATTTATAATTAGTATAGTAACCTTGGAAGATACCTTCATTAGTCTTTGGATTGAACTTTCCAAGATTATCCTTGGTGTTCAAGATGTAAAGCTTACATCCAAATACTTTGAAGTATCCTACCTTTGGTTTAATATTATTCTACAAATCATTTGGTTTTTTATTTAAAATATGTATTATTATAACTCTTTTAATAACATAACATGTTGTATTAATATCCTCAGACCAGAAAGTGGCCATGTTATATTCATATAACACAGTCCTAGCAATTTCTTGTAGAGTCATATTCCTTCATTCAACAACACAATTCTGTTGAGTTTTCATGGGGGAAAGAATGTATATTAAATTAATTTACCATAGAAGTATTAATTAAATTCATTATTCACATATTCAACTATATGATCTCCTCTTAAAGAAATGATTTTATCATCCTTTTCTTTTTGCACAAGTTTACAATAATAAAAATAGAACATGCTTCATTTTGGAGTCTAAAAAAGTAAAGCCATGTAAATCATGAAAAATCATTAAATAACACATTAATAAACAATTTTCTAGAAATAATTTCATTTATATTAGTTCCAAATAGATCCATATGGATAATCTTAATATTTATAGATATAGAAACCTCTTTAATTGGTTTAAAATATGACTTTTGTTGCTTTCCTATTTGGCAAGAATCACATAGCATCCTTTTGTCCAATTTAAGGTTAGGAAAGATAGAAATAAAATCAATTTTATAAAACATTATTAGAAAATGAACATTGTAATTTCTAATCCTTATATTCCAAATCCATGATTCATCAATTTCAACATTTAAACAATTCATATTTTTTCTACACAAAGAATTAAGATCTAGTGTCTAAACATTATCTGTTCTAGATGCTTTAAAATTTATAAATTTGTTTTTAAAAATTGATCATGTATTATTAGAAAAAGAAACTGAGTAACCATCATCACAAAGTTAAGAAATACTTATTAGGTTATACTTCAATACTTCAATGTAATGGAATTTTTTGATAAGGATAGTCTAAGAATTTCCAACAGATCCAATACTGAATATTTTTCCTTTTTCATTGTCACCAAATGAGACATATCCTCCATCAATTTTGGATATTTAGTGAAAGTTTGAGTAATATCCACTCACATTCCTCTAATATTCACTTTCCATAAACTATTTTTCATTTTTTTTTCATGTGTCCAATTCCCTATAATGAAGAATCAAACAACATAATTTTTTGGTACCCAAAATCTTTTAGGTCTAGAAATGTTAGCTATGAGAGGCTTAAAAATATATATCTATTTTGTTTCTATAGAAAACATGTAAACATATTATTAAAATTATTTTATAAGAAAATAATTTTTAACTCGAAAAAATTGAGGCTTTTTTAAATCACAAATATTAGCATAGTGTCATATTTATCCACAATAAAAACAACTAACTTTGGAAATGTTTTTATTTTTTGAACTTGGAACAAAGTGTGTTCTATAAAGTTTAGACCTTTCACATTGGATTATAATTCCAAATTTTTCTTTTCTATGTGTCTTTGACTAAGTATTTTGTTTAAATAATCCTCCCCCTTTGTAAAAACACTTGTAGCATATTTGAATTTTGAACTTCCTTCTGTAGGTTCTCAATTATCTTGACTTGTTTAGTACACGAGGCAGTAGATTTTTATGATTGATTTTTCAGATCTAGAACTTGTTTTTTCAAGCCTTACTCTTCACTAAAAATTATATTATAAGAATTTCAAATGTATTTATTTTTATTTTTTATACTTTCATACTTAATTTCCAATATGGTATAGTATTCATTGAATTATTCATATGAGCAGTTCTCATTATCTGAATCAGATTTAAGCTTAGGATAAAAATAATAACGTGCCTCATCTGAATGTTACATAAATCATATGTTAGCCTTTTGACTTAGACATTCATCTTCTAAATATGAAGATATATATTCTCTAGAATATTCATAAGAACTCCAGGTGGACATAATAATTTAATTAGTTTTCTTATAACCAACCTTTTTGGAGTATTTACTTTCTTAATTTTTATCATCCTTAATTTATGAATATTCAGGCTTAATATGCCTAAGCTTCTTTCACACATAGCATCTTATATAAGGACCCAGCCTTAAAACATTACATAATATTGAATTAAATGAATAATTCACAATGAGGATATTTTCAGGTTTAGATTTTTAAAGAATTAGGCCATAACTATTACATTACATCTCAAAAATTACAAAGTAGACACTACAACTCAATTTCCATTTTTTCATAAAATAAAAACTCTTGAAAAAAAGAGTCATTTATAGTTTCAAGTTTTAGATAGCATGACTTTTCCTTGATCCCATCCTTGACCCTATTCATCTTTAAGTCCTATGAAAAACATTTCAAAACTTGGGATGAGCATAAAAAGCTCAGTAAGAGTTATAAAATAAATAAAGAAAACATTAGTCCATCAAAACATAAGCTTTTTAACAAACCTCATGAAATCATAAGATTTATGAATAACACATAGAAAACATAAATCATAAATGTAACTTGTGGAATCCATAACATACTTATATTGTATCATTCACATCTATGTTGGGAGTTACATTTGGAATACCCATCACAGTATATTCCCTAAATCTCTTAGGAGAAACATTATCATTTACCTCTGTCGCATTACCCAATGAATTGGAGAGCTATCTTGGGCTCACCCGCACTAGGTTTATCATGAAACCACCCATATACGCAAAAAATTCCTATGAACCATAACATATTCATTGTAACACCCCAATATTTCATAATACATTATTTCTTCAAAGTAATTCAATAACTTTCACTACACACAACACCGAGTTCAAGCGCACCATGACTTACCAAACTAGCCGTTCAAAAGTAGTTATGAATAGTATTAACTAAATTTTGAACATTATATAATCCTTATAATTTTATAATCCATATTATGAGTTTCTTAGACATAATGTAAGAACAAATTCTTTTTTTCAGATAAAAGAAGTATTTTTCAAAAAATGAAATTTTATCACCTTTTAATGGCAGACCTTTTTTAGATCCAACATTTGAAATTTTTATATATTCAATTTTACAAAATAATATTCTTATTTAGAATCGGGATATAAGAATTTAGTTTCAATAAATTATTGGTGTTTTTCTGATAACTTTCATATTTGGGTGAATAGTGAAAAATACTATATTTTAACTAAAAACAACTTTTTTAATCAAAATAATTTGTAGGGTTAAATTATAAAATGTAATAGTTTAGAAGTATAAATAGATTATATTTTTACCATTTAATCCAATGTTATTCATTGGAAATAATTTCACTTTGAAATTGAACATAAACAAGTATCAATCTTCTGTTAGTTATTATTTCTTAAAAACGCGCTTTTTGGTTTTGACAACGGGAATTAATTTTAAATTAATAAATGAAACTTCTATGTTTTTAATTTGGTAAAATAGACTTCATTTTTGAATTTGGAATATCAAAATTATCTTAGGGTGAATTTGTAGTATTTTTCTGAAAACATTCAATTTTTGATGAAAAGTGAAAACACTAAGTTATAGTTTAAAACTGAATTTTTATTTAAATAATTATTTATTTTATTTAAATTTATTTTAGGTCAAAATAGATACATAATTCCTATATAGGTTCAATTTAATTAATTGGAGTCAGTTTATAATAATTTTAGATATATAAAAATTTTATTGAACTTTTCACCGTCTTTTACCCACCTCCTAGGAGCATTTCCAAATTTGTATAAAACTTAATTTTACCGCTTCTGTGAGTTGAATTTCAAAAATCCGAGAGACACAGTTAATATCAGGAAGTAAAATGTGGTTCAATAAGATGAAAATATTTTTTTGTGAATAGTAACTTTGGACTTTTATTTACCATGATTAAAAGTAAATAGGGTAATTAAGGGTAAAATTGATATCATAATTACCCTAACACATGTCCTAATTCTATTGGATAAATGTAATTCGATCAAAAAAAACCTTAGAAATAAAATATGACCCTTTAGGTCCACTTGGATTACATTTGGACATTTATAATTATTTTATTTAAAGAAGAGTTAAAAGAGTTAAAATCAAAGTGTAATAAATAAACCATTTTTAATATTGGGTTATACATAAGATAAATTCGACTATAAATATTCATTAGAAAGATAAAAATATTTCCTAAATAATAGTATTTTATTTATAATTTTTAGACATTAAATAATTAAATTTATTGATGACACAATGATGATGCAGTAATTACCTTATTAATGAAAGAATCAAATAAATGGTATTATAAATATTAAAATAAATATAATTTCAAAGTTTTTATGACATATAATAATTTTATAGGTGAATATGAAATGTTAGGATTGATTCAATGTATTTGGTTTGAAGTAATCAAGTTGTGATGACTTTCAAAAAAACCAAAATACCAAATAGTGTCAAAATTGACATAAAAGAGTTTTCAAAACAAATATTATATTATTAATTGATATTCTATTCCTAAAAATATATGGTTCAGCCATAGAGTTTAAATAATATTATGTATGTCATTAATGAACCACTTTAGGTTCTCTTGGAAGTTTATAGTAAGTTTATTAACCATATAGTGTAAGAATACAAGAAGACAAGGTAAAAGTTAAACTATTTAAGTAAGAGTTAACTCCAAAAGATAAGGTTAAAATGGTAACCTAAACTTGTATAAAACCTATTTTTTGAGAGTATTTCGACCCATAACCACCTAAGTCTAGAAATAAATTCATTTGGATCTATTATAAACCGAATATGATTGTATAATATATTAATACTTTAACCTTTTCCTAAAGTGACCCTCACCCCTCTTATAAAAAGGAACTTCCCCTTCTCTTATTTTCACACCTCCAAAGCCATTTGGCTCGGCCAAAACCTGCCCAAATATCCTCCCAACATTCCTCCCTTCATCATAGAGGCCTTAATTTGGTCAGAAAGCCAACCTAAAGATCCATTTTGATCAAATCAAAAAGAAGAACCCAAAAAAGAGGTAATGATTTCACCAACCTCTTTCAAGTTCTCTTATTCTTCCACTTACTCTTTCTTTGTTGTTTCCATTATAAAATAATAACTCTAGTATCTTTTATATACTTTGATGTTATTATAAATATGACACAACTATATTAATTATTCTATCCATATTATGAATGATAATGTCACCGTGCGTGCGTACGTACGGCTTATCGTCTCCACATCGTGGTGTAATTTATTATTCAACACTATATTATTTGGATGGATATAATGATGAGTAATATGTATATAAATAATGAAGATGACATGATAATGTATATATAAAGTTAATATACCATCCAATTCCACACCTTTTAACCATTAAGGAAATGATATTGTCGCTCGTGCGTATGTACGGATTACCGTCTCCACGAAGCGATGAGATTCATTTCCACGTTCACCATTCATCGATGATTATAAAAATATATATTATTAATAAGTATTTAATATATGAAATAATAATGCTACTGGATATATATATATATGTGTACATACATATATCTTATTCACTTACTTCCGTTCAGTACGATGTGAAAACGGAAACAGTGTTTATGCGTACGTACGGACTACCGTCTCCATAAATGGTGTTTTTAATTTCATATATATTTCTATAATAAATATTTATATTATAAATATATATGATATATAAATAATGTTTAATATTTTGGAAGTATTTAAATCTTGATCTATGTGATACAATCAAGAGTAACAAGTTAAAACACGTACGATAAAGAAAGCGATTATTACCCGAAATGTTAACTTAACATGGAAATCATTATAAAATGGGTAGTATAAAGTCATAAATGAATCATTTATGATATAATAAATATGAATATGGTTCTGTAATAATTTAATAACATACTATGGTCATTATACAGGAGTTTAAACATACCATCGACCAAAGGAAAGTGCAAGGTAAGGGTTAATTCCCCAATCTCATTATTATCCGAGATTGAATATGTGTAAGTATTTACTGGGACATTTTTATCATCCATGTCCATTTTTAATAAAAATGATATCAAAATGAATATTTTAAGTATCTATGAAAGGTACTCTTTATCAAGATCAAAATTTTAAAATGTTTTAAAGATTTATCTTTCTAAATCTTTTTAATTAATGTTCATGTTTTCAAAATGGTTTTAAGTATGTATTTATATGGACACGAATGTTTTGAAATAATAATTATTTTCAAAAGTTTCAAAGTGGTATGGGACACTTTGATTAAAAAATCTATTTTAAATGACTTACTTTATAAATGTGTTAAATTTAAATGTTTTCACAAAAAAGGATATTTTTCCCAAAGGTTTTTAATGATTATTTTCCACTATGTCAACATCCTTTTTGGGTATTAATATTGATTGAGGTTGATTTATTATAAATAAAATCTTCAATATTGTATTTAATGAGCTATGATATGTCTGACTGTGAATGTGCTATTTTTATACCATTCATGGTTTATGGTTAATGTATTGACATTTCGTATGCTAATTTTAATATGAATGTTTATGTCATGTTTTAACATTTTCATATGAGGAATGCAGTAGACTTAGTAAGTGACGGGTGGAGCCTGCTATAGCTTCTCAATGCATCGGTAGGTCTCATGAGACAAACTAGTGTCTCGGAACAAGGCCTTGACAAAAAATTTATTTGTAGTCTTGGCACGAGGCCTTGAATATGTGGTAATGATGTACGACATTAGGCATTCCCTCCTTATGAAATTAGTTATTACATATGATTATTCGACTAGTAGAATATCCATGTGCATGTTTATATGGTAATGTTTGATTTATTTATTTTTCCATATTCTGTTCAAGTTTATATTTAAAAAGGTTGTTGTTTTTATCACATATCTTTCCTTAAATGTTTATAGCTTCCACTAAATTATTTACCCTTATTGGGCATCTGAGCTCACCCCGTTCTTATGTTTTATTTTCCCAGGACTCCAAGAAGTATATTATGATTGATATTCAGGGTTAATCTAGAGGGAATAATGGAATTCTCCAAGAACTATCTATGTTGTGTTTTATGTTTGAAATTATAATGTAAAGTTAATGTGTGTAATCTATTTTCCAAGACAGCTAAACTGATCGGTCCTTCGGGACTTGATTCCTTGTAATCATGCCAATGTATTAAAATAATGCACCGGCTCTAGGTAACTAGAGTCGGGGTTTTACAGTTGGTATCAGAGGAATTTTAGTACAAACCTTGGAATCTAGATGTAGATAAACTCTGATTAGATCACATTACCCTAAGATAGACTTTGAGGTTTAGTATAGAATAACTTCCTAGAATTTTGGTATTGTAGAGATATTGTGAGTTTTCCTAGCAATACATCCCTATCTGGATACAAGTAGGTAGAGGAGGCTCTGGCACAGATGTACCTAGGGGTAAAACCCGAAAACACCTCTTTGAGATAGACTCAAATGGGAACTGGTGCACAACAACGGGCCTTGTTGCACTCTTGGTTACGACACTCCTGGAGGATATGCTTAGGATAATCCACATTTTCATTACAATTCATTATAAAGGATTTAGGAGTAAATAATTTCTCAAAGAAAACATTTTTAGGATTATAGATTATATCCGTAAACTGTTGAATTTATGTTAGGTATTTTACAAGTTTGGAATTATGAATTGCGATTCATAAACTCACCTAGTGTATTCCATTGTTTAGAAATGGTGCCCAGTAGAAGGAATGAGTACTCTAGCAATACGTATGATCCAAAAAGTAAGAAGGATCATATCTTTCATGGTATTAAGACAACATTTAGATGGTAAATAGTCTCCTAAGTATTCTTAACATATAAAGAAGTAGTATAATGTGTTAATAAGATAAGTAAATAAATCTCTGAGTCATATGGCTTTAAAGGGAAGCATGAGAAGAGAAGGATGGTATACAAAAAGATGGATAAAGGGAAGAGGGGAAAGAATGATTTTCCTATATGTGATAACTGTGGAAAGAATCGCCTTGGTAAATTCTTGAAGGGAATGTGAGTTTTTTATAAGTGTGGGGGAAAAGGGCACTAAGTACGTGATTGTAATGGTAAGAAAAAGGCTTCAAATGTACAATGCTTCATCTGCAAGGAGTTAGGACACTACGTTAATCAATGTCCCAGTCAACAAAATATACCCCATATGATGTTATTGAATAATAATCATGGTGATATACTATCGCAGATAAAGATGAAATATTAGTTTTATTAAGTTGTTATTAAAGAATTGTGTCATTTGATTACAAGTTATAAGAATTATAAAGTATATAAGGATTGTACTACAATACTATTTCATTAAGGATTTAATATTGTATGGTACCAAGTAAAGTGACATAGTTTTGGGTTAAAAGTTTTGGAAAATGGATGGTTGACGGAAAGGTAAACCTTAATATGGTCCTGATACTGTGGTAGTAATTTTGGAATGAGATATGGTTGATTTGGATAAATTATATTGGATATTCTTTACTACCTTGGAACTTATTAATGATTTGTTTATTTAATCATTGTTGGAGTATTAAATTTTTTTTGATATAAGTAATATATCCAGTATTCTATAAATAAAAAGGGAGAATGAATGTAATCAATAAGGTTTTATGGTAATTCAGGGTGTTACCTTGTTTTGAAAGAACACATGATGAGAGTGTTCACATGTTATTATGTGGAAAAAAAAGATCTTCAGTGTGTTTAACTTCCTTATAAAATTTAGACTATGAGTTTGGATAGAAGTATTTTGGATTAGTCTAAAGTTTGGGATTGATTAAGTTTGAAATTTGATAATATTGTTGAGATTATTTTTGTATTGTCATAAAAAGGACAACCTGGAGGTTAGGTGGCAACTCATCACGTCCATTAAGGCCGCGAGACTTGAACCCGCAACCGAAGGGCGAAAAGGGTGTATCGCCTACCACTGGCCCATGTGATGTCCTAGATTGAATAATGTACTTTATTTTTTAAAAGTTCTGAAAGGTGAATTATAAATTCATTATTTTTGGAACCCTATACGATTAGGATAAATAGATTTTTTTTTTGAAATATTTTGGAGTTAAAGATGAGTTTGTGGTGGGAATTATTTGAAGGATGAAACTCTACTTGTCATGTATATATATATATATATATATATATATATATATATATTCCCTCTTATTTAGACTAAATTTTATTAACCAAATTTCCAATGTGGGTTCTCCACAAAGGTATTTTTAATTTTCAAACTTTTATTTTCAAATAACAATTTCAAATTGAGAGGACGCAATTTATTGAAGGAGGGAAGAATGTAACACCCCAATATTTCATAGTACGTTGTTTCTTCAAAGTAATTCAATGACTTGAACTATACGCAATACTGAGTTCAAGCGCACCACGACTTACCAAACTAGCTGTTCAAAAGCAGTTATGAATAGTATTAACTGAATTTTGAACTTTATATAATCCTTATAATTTTAGAATCCATATTATGAGTTTCTTATATTAATTTAAGAACAAATTATTCTTTCAGATAAAAGAAGTATTTTTCAAAAAATGAAATTTTACCGCCTTTTAATGGGGAACATTTTTTAAATCCAATATTTGAAAATTTTATATATTCAACTTGACAAAATAATATTCTTATTTTGAATCGGGACATAAGAATTTAGTTTCAATAAATTATTGGTGTTTTTCTGATAACCTTCATATTTGGGTGAATAATGAAAAATACTATATTTTAACTGAAAACAACTTTTTTAATCAAAATAATTTGTAGTTTTAAATTATAAATTTTAATGGTTTTAAAGTATAAATAGATTATATTTTTACCATTTAATCCAATGTTATTCATTGGAAATAATTTCAATTTGAAATTGAACATAAACAAGTATCAATCTTTTGTTAGTTATTATTTCTTAAAAACACGTTTTTTGGTTTTGACAATGGGAATTAATTTTAAATTAATAAATGAAACTTCTATGTTTTGAATTTGGTAAAACAGACTTCATTTTTGAATTCAGAATATCAAAATTATCTTAGGTTGAATTTGTGGTATTTTTCTGAAAACTTTTAATTTTTGATGAATAGTGAAAAACACTAAGTTATAGTTTAAAACCGAATTTTTATTAAATAATTATTTATTTTATTTAAATTTATTTTAGGTCAAAATAGATACATAATACTTATATAGGTTCAATGTAATTAATTGGAGTCAGTTTATAATAATTTTATATATATATAAAATTTATTGAACTTTTCACCATCTTTTACCCATCTCCTTGGAGCATTTCCAAATTTGTATAAAACATAATTTTATCGCTTCTATGAGTTGAATTTCAAAAATCCGAGAGACACGGTTAATATTAGGAAGTAAAATGTGGTTCAATAAGATGAAAATAATTTTTGGTGAATAGTAACTTTTGACTTTTATTTACCACGATTAAAAGTAAATAGGGTAATTAAGGGTAAAAATGATATCATAATTACCCTAACACATGTCCTAATTATATTGGAAAAGTGTAATTCGACCAAAAACAACCTTATAAATAAAATATGACCCTTTAGGTCCACTTGGATTTGATTAGGACATTTATAATTATTTTATTTAAAGAAGAGTTAAAAGAGTTAAAATCAAAGTTTAATAACTAAAATATTTTTAATATTGGGTTATACATAAGATAAATTTGACTATAAATTTTATTTAGAAAGATAAAAATGTTACCTACATAATGGTATTTTATTTATAATTTTTAGAAATTAAATAATTAAATTTATTGATGACACACTGATGATGCAATAATTACCTTATTAATGAAAGAATCAAATAAATGGTATTATAAATATTAAAATAAATATAATTTTAAAGTTTTTATGACATGTATGAATTTTATTGGTGAATATGAAATTTTAGGATTGATTCAATGTATTTTTTTTAATTAATCAAGTTGTGATGACTTTCACAAAAACCGAAATATCAAATAGTGTCAAAATTGACATAAAAGAGTTTTCAAAAACAAATATTATATTATTAATTGATGTTCTATTCCTAAAAATATATGTTTCATCCAAAGAGTTTAAATAATATTATATATGTCATTAATGAACCACTTTAGGTTCTCTTAGAAGTTTATAGTAAGTTTATTAACCATATAGTGTAAGAATACAAGAAGACATGATAAAAGTTAAACAATTTAACTAAAAGTTAACTCTAAAAGATAAGGTTAACATGGTAAACTAAACTAGTCTAAAACATATTGGTTGAGAGGATTTCGACCCATAACCACCTAAGTCTCGAAATAAATTCATTTGTAGCCATTATAAACCGAATATGATTGTATAATAAATTAATACTTTAACCTTTTCCTAAAGTGACCCTCACCCATCTTATAAAATGTCACTTCCCCTTCTCTTATTTTCACACCTACAAAGCCATTTTTCTTGTACAATCCCTGCCCAAATATCCTCCCAACATTCCTTTCTTCATCTTAGAGGCCTTACTTTGGCCAGAAATACAACCTAAGGAGCCCTTTTGATCAAATCAAAAGGAAGAAGCCGAATAAGAGGTAATGATTTCACCAACCTCTTTCAAGTTCTCTTATTCTTCCACTTACTCTTTCTTTGTTGTTTCCATTATAAAATAATAAATCTAGTATCTTCTATATACTGTGATTTCATTATAAATATGACACAACTATATTCATTATTCTATCCATCTTATGAAGGATAATGTCACCATGCGTGCGTACGTACGACTTACAGTCTCCATGTCGTGGTGTAATTTATTAGTCAACACTATGTTATTTGGATGGATATAATGATGAGTAATATATATATATAAATAATGAATATGACATGATAATGTATCTGTAAAATTAATATACCATCCAATTCCACACATTTTAATCATTAAGGAAATGATATTGTCGCTCGTGCGTACGCACAGATTACCGTCTCCACGAAGCGATGAGATTCATTTCCACGTTCACAATTCATCGATGATTATAAAAATATATATTATTAATAATTATGTAATATATGACATAATAATTCTACTGGATATATATATATATATACTTACATATATCTTATTCACTTACTTCTGTTCAATACGATGTGAAAACGGAAACAGCGTTTATGCGTACGTACAGACTACTGTCTCCATAAACGGTGTTTTTCATTTCATATATATGTCTATAATACATAATTATATTATAAATATATATGATATATAAATCATGTTTTATATTCTTGAAGTTTTTAAATCTTGATCTATGTGATACAATCAAGAGTAACAAGTTAAAACACGTATGATAAGGAAAGCGATTATTACCCGAAATGTTAATTAAACATGGAAATCATTATAAAATGGGTAGTATAAAGTCATAAATGAATCATGTATGATATAATAAATATGAATATGGTTTTAGAATAATTTAATAACATACTATGGTCATTATATAGGAGGTTAAACATACCCTCGACCAAAGTAAAGTGCAAGGTAAGGGTTAATTCCTCAATCTCATTATTATCCGAGATTGTTTATGTGTAAGTATTTACTGGGAAATTTTTATCATCCATGTCCATTTTTCATAAAAATGATATCAAAATGAATATTTTAAGTATCTGTGAAAGTTACTCTTTTTCAAGATCAAAATTTTAAAATATTTTAAATATTTATCTTTCTAAATCTTTTTAATTAATGTCCATGTTTTCAAAATGGTTTTAAGTATGTATTTATATGGACACGAATGTTTAGAAATACTAATTATTTTCAAAAGTTTCAAAGTGGTATGGGAAACTTTGATTCAATAATTTATTTTAAATGACTTCCTTTATAAATTCGTTAAATTTAAATGATTTCACAAAAAATGATATTTTTCTCAAAGTTTTTTAATGATTATTTTCAACTATGTCAACATCCTTTTTGGATATTATTCTTGATTGAGGTTGATTTATTATAAATAAAATCTTTAATTTTTTATTTCAATGAGCTATGATATGTTTGACTGTGAATGTGCTATTTTTATACCATTCATGTTTTATGGTTAATGTATTGACATTCCGTATGCTAGTTTTAATACGAATGTTTTTGTTATGTTTCAACATTTTCATATGAGGAATGCACTGAGTAAGTGACGTGTGGAGCCCGCTATAGCTCCTCAATGCATCGGTAGGTATCCTGAGACAAACTAGTGTCTTGGAACAAGGCATTAACAAAAATTTTATTTGTAGTCTTTGCACGAGGCCTTGACTATGTGGTAATGATGTCCAACATTAGGCATTCCCTCATTACGAAATTAGTTATTACATGTGATTATTCGACTAGTAGAATATCCATGTGCATGTTTGTATGGTAATTTTTGATTTATTTTTTTCCAAATTTTGTTCAAGTTTATATTTAAAAATGTTGTTGTTTTTATCACTCATCTTGCCTTAAATGTTTATAGCTTCTGCTAAATTATTTACCCTTACTGGGCATCTGAGCTCACCCCTTTCTTATGTTTTATTTTCCCAGGATGCCAAGAAGTGTATTATGATTGATATGAAGGGTTAAGCTAAAGGGAATAATGGATTTCTCAAAGAACTATATATGATGTGTTTTATGTTTGAAATTATAATGTAATGTTAATGTATGTAATCTATTTTCCAAGACTGCTAAATGGTTCGGTCCTTCGTTACTTGATTCTTTGTAATCATGCTAATGTATTAAGATAATGCATCGGCTCTGGGTAACTGGAATCGGGGCATTACAATTGGTATCATATGAAGTTTAGTACAAACCTTGGAATCTAGATTTAGATAAACTCAAATTAGAGAACATTACCCGAAGATAGAATTAAAGGTTTAGTATAGAATAACTTCCTAGAATTTTGGTATTGTAGAGATTTTGTGAGTTTTCCCAGCAATACATCCCTGTCTGGATACGAGCAGGTAGAGGTGGCTCTGGTACAGATGTACCTAGGGGTAAAACTTGAAAACACCGCTTTGATCTAGACTCGAATGAGAATGGGTGCATGAAAACGGGCCTTGCTGCACTCTTGGTTACGACACTCCTGGGGATATGCTTAGGAAAATTCAAATTTTTATTACAAGTCATTATGAAGGATTTAGGTGTAAATAATTTCTCAAAGAAAACATTTTTATGATTATGGATTATATCCATAAACTGTTGAATTTATGTTAGGTATTTTACAAGTTTGGAATTATGAATTGTGATTCATAAACTGACCGAGTGTATTCCATTTTTTAGAAATGGCACCTAGTAGAAGGAATGAGAACTCCAGAAATACGTATGATCCAAAAAGTAAGAAGGATCATATATTTCATGGTATTAAGGCAACATTTAGAAGGTAAATAGTCTCCTAAGTATTCTCAACATATGAAGAAATAGTATCATGTGTTAATAAGATGAGTAAATAAATCTCTGAGTCATATGGATTTAAAGGGAAGCATGAGAAGAAAAGGATGGTAGAGAGAAAGATGGATAAAGGGAAGAGGGGAAAGAATGTTTTTCCTATATCTGATAACTCTGGAAAGAATCACCTTGGTAAATTCTTGAAGGGAATGTGAGTTTGTTATAAGTGTGGAGAAAAAGGGCACCAAGTACGTGATTGCAATGGTAAGAAAAAGGTTTCAAATGTACAATGCTTCATCTGCAAGAAGTTAGGACACTACATGAATCAATTTCCCAGTCAACAAAGTATACCCCATATGATGTTATTGAATAATAATCAAGGTAATATACTATCGCAGATAAAGAGGAAAGATTAATTTTATTAAGTTGTTATTAAATAATTGTGTCATTTGATTACAAGTTATAAGAATTATAAAGTATATAAGGATTGTATTGCAGTACTATTTCATTAAGGATTTAAGATTGTATGGTACCAAGTAAAGTGACATAGTTTCTGGTTAAACGTTTTTGGAAAATTGATGGTTGAAGGAAAGGTAAACCTTAATATGGTCCTGATACTGTGGTAGTAATTTTGGAATGAGGGATGGTGGATTTGGATAAATTATATTGGATATTCTTGACTACCTTGGAACTGATTAATGGTTTGTTTATTTCATCATTGTTGGAGTATTCAAAATTTTTGATATAAGGAATATATCCAGTATTCTATAAATAAAAAGGGACCATGAATATCATCAATAAGGTTTTATGGTAATTCAGGGTCTTAGCATGTTTTGAAAGAATACATGATGAGAGTGTTCACATGTTATTACATGGAAAAAAAGATCTTCAGTGTGTTTAACTTCCTTATAAACTTTAGACTGTGAGTTTAGATAGAAGTATTTTGGATAAATCTAAAGGTTGGAATGGATTTTGTTTGAAATTGGATAATATTGTTGAGATTATTTTTGTATTGTCATAAAAAGGACAACCTGGAGGTCGGGTGGCAACTCGTCACGTCCGACAAGGCCGTGAGACTTGAACCTGCAACTGAAGGGCGACAAGGGTGCATCTCCTACCACTATCCCATGTGATGTCCAAGGTTGAATAATGTACTTTCTATTTTAAAAGTTCTGATAGGTGAATTATAAATTCATTATTTTTGGAACCCTATACGATTAGGATAAAAAGATTTTTTTTTTTTTGAAATCTTTTGGAGTGAAAGATAAGTTTCTAGTAGGAATTATTTGAAGGATGAAACTTTACTTCTCATGTATATATATGTATATATATTCCCTCTTATTAAGACTAAATTTTACTAACTCAATTTCCAATGAGGGTTCTCTACAAAGGTATTTTCTATTTTCAAACTTTTATTTTTAAATAACAATTTCAAATTTCGAGGATGCAATTTATTGAAGGAGGGAAGAATATAACACCCCAAGATTTTATAGTACGTTATTTTTTTAAAGAAATTCAATAACTTTCACTACACGCAACACCGAGTTCAAGCGCACCACGAATTACCAAACTAGCCATTCAAAAGCGGTTACGAATAGTATTAACTGAATTTTAAACTTTATATAATCCTTATAATTTTATAATCCATATTATGAGTTTCTTAGACATAATGTAAGAACAAATTCTTTTTTTCAGATAAAAGAAATATTTTTCAAAAAATGCAATTTTACCGCCTTTTAATGGGGAACCTTTTTTAAATCCAATATTTGAAACTTTTATATATTCAATTTGAAAAAATAATCTTCTTCTTTAGAATCGGAACATAATAATTTAGTTTTAATAAATTATTGTTGTTTTTCTGATAACTTTCATATTTGGGTGAATAGTGAAAAATACTATATTTTAACAGAAAACAACTTTTTTAATCAAAATAGATTGTAGTGTTAAATTATAAATTTTAATGGTTTGGAAGTATAAATAGATTATATTTTTACCATTTAATCCAATTTTATTCATTAGAAATAATTTTACTTTGAAATTGAACATAAACAAGTATCAATCTTTTGTTAGTTATTATTTCTTAAAAACACCCTTTTTGGTTTTGACAAGGGGAATTAATTTTAAATTAATAAATGAAACTTCAATGTTTTGAATTTGGAAAAATAGACTTCATTTTTGAATTCGTAATATCAAAATTAGCTTAGGGTGAATTTGTGGTATTTTTCTGAAAACTTTCAATTTTGATGAATAGTGAAAAACATTAAGTTATAGTTTAAAATCGAATTTTTATTTAAATAATTATTTATTTTATTTAAATTTATTTTAGGTCAAAATAGATACATAATACCTATATAGGTTCAATGTAATTCATTGGAGTCAGTTTATAATAATTTTTGATATATAAAAATTTTATTGAACTTTTCTCCGTCTTTTACCCACCTCCTAGGAGCATTTACAAATTTGTATAAAACTTATTTTTACCACTTCTGTGAGTTGAATTTCAAAAATCTGAGAGACACGGTTAATATCAGGAAGTAAAATGTGGTTCAAAAAGATGAAAATAATTTTTGGTGAATAGTAACTTTTGAATTTTGTTAACAATGGTTAAAAGTAAATAGGGTAATTAAGGGTTAAAATGATATCATAATTACCCTAACACATGTCCTAATTCTATTGGATAAGTTTAATTTGACCAAAACAACCTTATAAATAAAATATGACCCTTTAGGTCCAGTTGGATTAGATTAGGACATTTATAATTATTTTATTTAAAGAAGAGTTAAAAGAGTTAAAATCAAAGTTTAATAACTAAACCATTTTTAATATTGGGTTATACATAAGATAAATTCAACTATAAATATTAATTATAAATATAAAAATATTTCCTACATAATGGTATTTTATTTATATTTTTTAGACATTAAATAATTAAATTTATTGATGGCACAATGATGATGCAGTAATTACCTTATTAATGAAAGAATCAAATAAATCGTATTATAAATATTAAAATAAATATAATTTCAAAAATTTTATGACATTTACTAATTTTATAGGTGAATATTACATGTTAGTATTGATTCAATGTATTTGGTTTGAATTAATCAAGTTGTGATGACTTTCTCAAAAACCAAAATACCAAATAGTGTCAAAATTGACATAAAAGAGTTTTCAAAACAAAAATTATATTATTAATTGATATTCTATTCCTAAAAATATATGGTTCTCACAAAGAGTTTAAATAATATTATATATTTCATTAATGAACCACTTTAGGTTCTCTTGGAAGCTTATAGAATGTTTATTAACCATATAGTGTAAGAATACAAGAAGACACGGTAAAAGTTAAACTATTTAACTAAAAGATAACTCTGTAAGATAAGGTTAAAATGGTAACATAAACTTGTATAAAACCTATAGGTTGAGATTATTTTAACCCATAACCACCTAATACTCAAAATAAATTCATTTGTAGCCATTATAAACCGAATATTATTGTATAATAAATTAATACTTTAACCTTTTCCTAAAGTGACCCTCACCCCTCTTATAAAAGGGCACTTCCCCTTCTCTTATTTTCACACCTCCAAAGACATTTGGCTCGGCCAACCCCTGCCCAAATATCCTATAAACATTCCTTCCTTCATCCTAGAGGTCTTCCTTTGGTCATAAATCCAACCTAAGGAGCCCTTTTGATCAAATCAAAAGGAAGAACCCGAAGAAAATGTAATGATTTCACCAACCTCTTTCAAGTTCTCTTATTCTTCCACTGACTCTTTCTTTGTTGTTTAAATTATAAAATAATAAATCCAATATATTCTATATACAGTGATGTTATTATAAATATGAAACAACTATATTCATTATTCTATCTATCTTATTAATGATAATGTCACCATGCGTGCGTACGTACAACTTACCGTCTCCACGTCGTGGTGTAATTTATTATTCAACACTATGTTATTTGGATGGATATAATGATGAGTAATATGTATATAAATAATGAATATGACATGATAATGTCTCTTTAAAATTAATATACCATCCAATTCCACACCTTTTAACCATTAAGGAAATGATATTGTTGCTCGTGCATACGTACGGATTACCGTCTCCACGAAGCGATGAGATTCATTTCCACGTTCACCATTCATCGATGATTATAAAAATATATATTATTAATAAGTATTTAATATATGAAATAATAATGCTACTTGATATATATATATATATATATATGTACATACATATATCTTATTCACTTACTTCCGTTCAGTACGATGTGAAAACGGAAACAGCGTTTATGCGTACGTACGGACTACCATCTCCAAAAACGGTGTTTTTAATTTCATATATATTTCTATAATAAATATTTATATTCTAAATATATATGATATATAAATCATGTTTAATATTTTTGAAGTATTTAAATCTTGATCTATGTGATACGATCAAGAGTAACAAGTTAAAACATGTACGATAAAGAAAGCGATTATTACCCGAAATGTTAATTTAACATGGAAATCATTATAAAATGGGTAGTATAAAGTCATAAATGAATCATGTATGATATAATAAATATGAATATGGTTCTGGAATAATTTAATAACATACTATGGTCATTATACATGAGGTTAAACATGCCCTCCATCAAAGGAAAGTGCAAGGTAAGGGTTAATTCCTCAATCTCATTATTATCCGAGATTGTTTATGTGTAAGTAACTGCTGGGAAATTTTATAATCCATGTCCATTTTTCATAAAAATGATTTCAAAATTAATGTTTTAAGTATTTGTGAAAGTTACTCTTTATCAAGATCAAAATTTTAAAATGTTTTAAAGATTTATCTTTCTAAATCTTTTTAATTAATGTCTATGTTTTCAAAATGGTTTTAAGTATGTATTTATATGGACATGAATGTTTTGAAATAATAATTATTTTCAAATGTTTAAAATTGGTATGGGAAACTTTAATTAAAAAATCTATTTTAAATTACTTCCTTTATAAATGCGTTAAATTTAAATGATTTCACAAAAAAGAATATTTTTATCAAAGGTTTTTAATGATTATTTCAACTATGTCAACATCCTTTTTGGATATTATTCTTGATTGAGGTTGATTTATTAAAAATAAAATCTTCAATATTGTATTTAATGAGCTATGATATGTTTGACTATGAATGTGCTATTTTTATACCATTCATGGTTTATGGTTAATGTATTGACATTTTGTATGCTAGTTTTAATACGAATGTTTATGTTATGTTTCAATGTTTTCATATGGGGAATGTAGTGGACTTAGTAAGTAACGGGTGGTGCCCGATATAGCTCCTCAATGCATCGGTAGGTCTCATGAGACAAACTAGTGTCTTGGCACAAGGCCTTGAAAAAAGTTTATTTGTAGTCTTGGCACGAGGCCTTGACTATGCGGTAATGATGTTCGACATTAGGCATTCCCTCATTATGAAATTAGTTATTACATGAGATTATTCGACTAGTAGAATATCCATGTGCATGTTTATATGGTAATGTTTGATTTATTTTTTTCTATATTCTGTTCAAGTTTATATTTAAAAAGGTTGTTGTTTTTATCACACATCTTTCCTTAAATGTTTATAGCTTCCGCTAAATTTTTTACCCTTACTCGGCATCTGAGTTCACCCCTTTCTTATGTTTTATTTTCCCAGCACTCCAAGAAGTGTATTATGATTGATATGTAGGGTTAATATAAAGGGAATAATGGTGTTCTCAAAGAACTATCTATGCTTTTTTTATGTTTGAAATTATAATGTAAAGTTAATGTATGTAATCTATTTTCCAAGATGGCTATACTGATCGGTCCTTCGGGACTTGATTCCTTGTAATCATGCCAATGTATTAAAAATATGCACCGGCTCTGGGTAACTGGCGTTGGGGCGTTATGGTTGGTATCAGATTAAGTTTAGTATAGACCTTGGAATCTAGATTTAGATAAACTCTGATTAGAGCACATTACCCTAAGATAGAATTTGAGGTTTAGTATAGAATAAGTTCCTAGAATTTTGGTATTGTAGAGATTTTGTGAGTTCTCCCAGCAATACATCCCTGTCTGGATATGAGAAGGTAGAGGCGGCTCTGGAACATATGTACTTTGGGGTAAACCCCAAAAACACCGCTTTAAGCTAGACTCGAATGGGAACTGGTGCACGACAACAAGCCTTGCTGCACTCTTGGTTACGATACTCCCGGGGGATATGATTAGGATAATTCACATTTTCATTAAAAGTCATTATGAAGGATTTAGGAGTAAATAATTTCTCAAAGAAAAAATTTTTATGATTATGGATTATATCCATAAACTGTTGAATTTGTGTTAGGTATTTTACATGTTTGGAATTATGAATTGCGATTCATAAACTGACCTAGTGTATTCCATTGTTTAGAAATGGAGCCCACTAGAAGTAATGAGAACTCCAGCAATACATATGATCCAAAAAGTAAGAAGGATCATATCTTTCATGGTATTAAGACAACATTTAGAAGGTAAATAGTCTCCTAAGTATTCTCAACATATGAATAAATCGTATCTTTTGTTAATAAGATAAGTAAATAAATCTCTGAGTCATATGGCTTTAAAGGGAAGCATGAGAAGAAAATGATAGTAGAGAGAAAGATGGATAAAGGGAAGAGAGGAAAGAATGATTTTCCTAGATTTGATAACTATGTAAAGAATCCCCTTGGTAAATGCTTGAAGGGAATGAGATTTTGTTATAAGTGTAGAGAAAAAGGACACCAAGTACGTGATTGCAATAGTAAGAAAAAGGTTTCAAATATACAATGCTTCATCTGTAAGGAGTTAGGACACTACATGAATCAATGTCCCAGTCAACAAAGTATACCCCAAATGATGTTATTGAATAATAATCAAGGTAAGATACTATAGTAGATAAAGAGGAAATATTAGTGTTATTAAGTTGTTATTAAATAATTGTGTCATTTGATTACAAGTTATAAGAATTATAAAGTATATAAGGATTTTATTGCAGTACTATTTCATTAAAGATTTAAGGTTGTATGGTACCAAGTAAAGTGAAACAGTTTCTAGTTAAACGTTTTGGAAAATAGAGGTTGAAGGAAAGGTAAACCTTAATTTGGTCCTGATACTGTAGTAGTAATTTTGGAATAAGAGATGGTTGATTTGGATAAATTGTATTGGATATTCTTGACTACCTTAGAACTAATTAATGGTTTGTTTATTTCATCCATGTTGGAGTATTCAAAATTTTTGGATATAAGGAATATATCGAGTATTCTAAAAAGAAAAAGGGAGTATGAATGTAATCAATAAGATTTTATGGTAATTCAGGGTGTTACCATGTTTTTAAAGAATACATGATGAGAGTGTTCACATGTTATTATGTGGAAAAAAAGATCTTCAGTGTGTTTAACTTCCTTATAAACTTTAGACTATGAGTTTGGATATAAGTATTTTGGATAAGTTTAAAGGTTGGAATGGATTAAGTTTGAAATTGGATAATATTGTTGTGATTATTTTTGTATTGTCATAAAAAGGACAACCCGGAGGTCGGGTGGCAACTCATCACGTCCGGCAAGGCCGTGAGACTTGAACCCGCAACCGAAGGGCGACAAGGGTGCATCGACTACCACTGGCCCATGTGATTTCCTAGATTGAATAATATACTTTCTTTTTTAAAAGTTCTGAAAGGTGAATTATAAATTCATTATTTTTGAGAACCCTATACAATTAGGATAAATAGAATTTTTTTTTGAAATATTTTAGAGTGAAAGATGAATTTGTGGTAGGAATTAGTTGAAGGATGAAACTCTACTTGTCATGTATATATATATATTCCCTCTTATTAAGACTAAATTTTATTAACCCAATTTCCAATGTGGGTTCTCCAAAAAGGTATTTTCTATTTTCAAACTTTTATTTTCAAATAAAAATTTCAAATTGGGAGGACTCAATTTATTGAATGAGGGAAGAATGTAACACCCCATGATTTTATAGTACGTTATTTCTTCAAAGTAATTCAATAACTTGCACTACACGCAACATCGAGTTCAAGCACACCATGACTTACCAAACTAGCCGTTCAAAAGCGGTTATGAATAGTTTTAACTAAATTTTGAACTTTATATAATATTTATAATTTTAGAATCCATATTATGAGTTTCTTAGACATAATTTAAGAACAAATTCTTTTTTCATATAAAAGAAGTATTTTTCAAAAAATGCAATTTTACCGCCTTTTAATGGCGAACCTTTTTTAAATCCAATATTTGAAACTTTTATATATTCAATTTTAAAAAATAATCTTCTTATTTATAATCGTGACATAAGAATTTAGTTTTAATAAATTATTGGTGTTTTTCCGATAACTTTCATATTTTGGTGAATAGTGAAAATACTATATTTTAACTGAAAACAACTTTTTTAATCAAAATAATATGTAGTGTTAAATTATAAATTCTAATGGTTTGGAAGTATAAATAGATTATATTTTTAACATTTAATCCAATGTTATTCATTGTAAATAATTTCACTTTGAAATTGAACATAAACAAGTATCAATATTTTGTTAGTTATTATTTCTTAGAAACACGGTTTTTGGTTTTGACAATGGGAATTAATATTAAATTAATAAATGAAACTTATATGTTTTTAATTTGGTAAAATATACTTCTTTTTTTAATTCGGAATATCAAAATTATCTTAGGGTGAATTTGTGGTATTTTTATGAAAACATTCAATTTTTGAGGAATAGTGAAAAACACCAAGTTATAGTTTAAAACCGAATTTTTATTTAAATAATTATTTATTTTATTTAAATTTATTTTAGGTCGAAATAGATACATAATACCTATATAGGTTCAATGTAATTCATTGGAATCAGTTTATAATAATTTTAGATATATAAAAATTTTATTGAACTTTTCACCGTCTTTTACCCGCCTCCTATGAGCATCTCCAAATTTGTATGAAACTTAATTTTGCCGCTTCTGTGAGTTGAATTTCAAAAATCCGACAGACACGGTTAATATCAAGAAGTAAAATTTGGTTCAATAAGATGAAAATAATTTTTGGTGAATAGTAACTTCTGACTTTTATTTACCATGGTTAAAAGTAAATAGGGTAATTAAGGGTAAAAATGATATCATAATTACCCTAAAACATGTCCTAATTCTATTGGATAAGTGTAATTCGACTAAAAACAACCTTAGAAATAAAATAAGACCCTTTAGGTCCACTTGTATTAGATTAGGACATTTATAATTATTTTATTTAAAGAAGAGTTAAAACAGTTAAAATCAAAGTTTTATAAATAAACCATTTTTAATATTGGGTTATACATAAGATAAATTCGACTATAAATCTTAATTATAAAGATAAAAATATTTCCTATATAATGGAATGTTATTTATAATTTTTAGACATTAAATAATTAAATTTATTGATGACATAATGATGATGCAGTAATTACCTTATTAATGAAAGAATCAAATAAATGGTATTATAAATATTAAAATAAATATAATTTCAAAGTTTTTATGACATGTACGAATTTTTTAGGTGAATATGACATGTTAGGATTGATTCAATGTATTTGTTTTGAAGTAATCAAGTTTTTATGACTTTCACAAAAACCAAAATACCAAATAGTGTCAAAATTGACATAAAGGAGTTTTCAAAAGAAATATTATATTATTAATTGATATTCTATTCCTAAAAATATATGGTTCTTCCAAAGGGATTAAATAATATTATATATGTCATTAATGAACCACTTTATGTTCTCTTGCAAGTTTATAGTAAGTTTATTAACCATATAGTGTAAGAATACAAGAAGACACGGTAAAAGTTAAACTATTTAACTAAAAGATAACTCCATAAGATAAGGTTAAAATGGTAACCTAAACTTGTCTAAAACCTATTGGTTGAGATTATTTCGACCCATAACCACCTAATTCTCGAAATAAATTCATTTGGAGCCATTATAAACCGAATATGATTTTATAATATATTAATACTTTAACGTTTTCCTAAAGTGACCCTCACTCCTCTTATAAAAGGGAAATTCCCCTTCTCTTATTTTCACACCTCCAAAGCCATTTGGCTTGGCCAACACCTGCCCAAATATCCTCCCAAAATTTCTGCCATCATCCTAGAGGCCTTACTTTTGTCATAAATCCAACCTTAAGGGCCCTTTTGATCAAATCAAAAGGAAGAACCCGAAGAAGAGGTAATGATTTCACCAACCTCTTTCAAGTTCTCTTATTCTTCAACTTACTCTTCCATTCTAAAATAATAACTCCAGTAAATTATATATAATATGATGCTATTATAAATATTACACAACTATATTCATTATTCTATCCATGTTATGAATGATAATGTCACCATGCGTACGTACGTACGGCTTACCGTCTCCACTCTGTGGTGTAATTTATTATTCAACACTGTGTTATTTGGACAGATATAATGATGAGTAATATGTATATAAATAATGAAGATGACATGATAATGTCTCTATAAAATTAATATTCCATCCAATTCCACACCTTTTAATCGTTAAAGAAATGATATTGTCGCTCGTGCGTACGTACGGATTACCGTCTCCATGAAGCGATGAGATTCATTTCCACATTCACCATTAATCGATGATTATAAAAATATATATTATTAATAAGTATGTAATATATGACATAATAATTCTAATGGATATATATATATATGTACTTACATATATCTTATTCACTTACTTCCGTTCAATACGACGTGAAAACAGAAACAACGTTTATGCATACGTACGGACTACCGTCTCCATAAATGGTGTTTTGCATTTCATATATATGTCTATTATACATATTTATATTCTAAATATATATGATATATAAATCATGTTTTATATTCTGTAAGTATTTAAATCTTGATCTATCTGATACAATCAAGTGTAACAAGTTAAAACACGTATGATAAAGAAAGCGATTATTAACCGAAATGTTATTTTAACATGGAAATCATTATAAAATGGGTAGTATAAAGTCATAAATGAATCATGTATGATATAATAAATATGAATATGTTTCTAGAATAATTTAATAACATACTGTGGTCTTTATATAGGAGGTTAAACATAACCTCGACTAATGGAAAGTGTAATTTAAGTGTTAATTCCTCAATCTCATTATTATCCGAGATTGTTTATGTGTAAGTATTTACTGGGAAATTTTTATCATCCATGTCCATTTTTCATAAAAATGATTTCAAAATGAATATTTTAAGTATTTTTGAAATGTAATCTTTATCAAGATCAAAATTTTAAAATGTTTTAAAGATTTATCTTTCTAAATTGTTTAATTAATGTCCATGTTTTCAAATTGGTTTTAGGTATGTATTTATTTGGACATGAATGTTTTGAAATAATAATTATTTTCAAAAGTTTCAAAGTGTTATGGGAAACTTTGATTAAAAAATCTTTTTTAAATGACTTCCTTTATAAATGCGTTAAATTTAAATGATTTCACAAAAAATGATATTTTTCTCAAAGGTTTTTAATGATTATTTTCAACTACATCAACATCCTTTTTGGATATTATTCTTGATTGAGGTTGATTTATTATAAATAAAATCTTCAATATTGTATTGAATGAGATATGGTATATTTGACTGTGAATGTGCTATTATTATACCATTCATGGTTTATGGTTAATGTATTGACATTTTGTATGATAGTTTTAATACGAATTTTTATGTTATGTTTTAACATTTTCATATGTGGAATGCAGTGGACTTAGTAAGTGATGGGTGGAGCCCTCTATAGCTCCTCAATGCATCAGTAGGTCTCATGAGAAAAACTAGTGTCTTGTCACAAGGCCTTGACAAAACTTTTATTTGTATTCTTGGAACGAGGCCTTGACTATGTGGTAATGATGTTCGGCGTTAGGCATTCCCTCGTTATGAAATTAGTTATTACATATGATTATTAGACTAGTATAATATCCATGTGCATGTTTATATGGTAATGTTTGATTTATTTATTTTCCATATTCTGTTCAAGTTTATATTTAAAAAGGTTGTTGTTTTTATCACACATCTTGCCTTAAATGTTTATTGCTTCAACTAAATTATTAACCATTACTGGGCATCTGAGCTCACCCCTTTCTTATGTTTTATTTTCCTAGGACTCTAAGAAGTGTATTATGATTGATATGCAGGGTTAAGATAAAGGGAATAATGGCGTTCTTAAAAAACTATCTATGATGTGTTTTATGGTTGAAATTATAATGTAAAGTTAATGTATGTAATCTATTTTACAAGACTGCTAAACTTATCCGTCCTTCGAGACTTGATTCCTTGTAATCATTCCAATGTATTAAAATAATGCACCAGCTCTGGGTAACTAGCGTCGGGGAGTTACATTCATAACAGATAAAAAACATAATGGAAAGATAACATTTCCACATTTCAATCACAATATATTATTTAAATATATTGACATAAAAAATCCATTATCAAAACCATTTCAATACCAAAATACGTAAAAGTGTATATGGTATTTATTTTCCTTTTAAAAACATTATGTCTTATTAAGGAAGCCAAAGATAAAATAATACTTGTTGTGGTGGAAAAGGTCATTGTCATCGCTTACGTTAAAAAGAAACATTCTTTTTTGTTTTTTAGTAAACTGACTTGTAGAAAAAGATTCCATTTTAATGAAATGAAAATTCAAATTTTTTTATACACCGTATAAAATAAATTCATGTATAAAACAAAATAGTCCTCAATGAAAGGAGATTGAGACGAAGTCCCTTTCCACGTTTCCGACTTGACTCATTAATTCTTTAATCTCTTGAATAATAAAATAAAGTTATTTTTTACTTTATTAAGAAAAATTTTCAAGTCTATTATTCCTTTTATATCACTTATTACCATGTTATTAACATTATTTAATCATTTAAGTTAATAATGGTCGTTTTGTCGATATTTGGTACTTGAGTAAAAAATGAACTTCTTATAATTACAAGTTGTTCATGTGGTAAAAATTACATTATCTTAATAATGATATTCATGATTTAGATATCATATATATCATATATATCTAGTATATATATTTATTTATAATATTACATAACATTTGGAGGTAATAAATGAAATGCACCGTTCATGGAGACGGTAAGTCGTACGTACACATGAACACTACTTTCATTTCTATTTCATATTTAATGGAATGAAAAATTAATGATACATAGGTATATTATAATTTCAGTATAATATCATATATAATTTCATTAATTCCATCATTTATATGTTCCATGTATGGAATGAATGAGTCATATCACTTTGAGGGGGTGGTAGTCCGCACATCCTCAAATAAAATTATCGTATTTACCCATTATGGAAGGCATAAAGGTATGATATAAATGAAAAATATAGAAGTATAGAGACAATATAAATATAATATATATCACATGTAAATACAATTTCATCTTAATGGACACCATAAGATATGGTATAAAAATATTGAACAATCATCATTTTGTGAGGCAGTAGTGCGTCGTCCACTGAAACAATGTGTTCTTTACCTATTAGATGGAGGTGTGTGTAAGTGTATTTCAAATCCTTCACATAAAAAAATCCTATTATATTTAATATACTGAAGTTTTTATAAAATAATTAAATAAATATAGTTTAGGGGGTTTGAGAAGGAAAATAAAACAAAAGGACTTAAGAGAAAATTTTACCTTTAAATTGGGAAACACCCTTTGGTTTGAACCAAAAGGCTTTATTGAAGTGCCTTCTACCTAAGGGAAGAATTATATAGAAGGAATAGAGGGATCTTTATAGCTTATTTGGGAAGAGTTTGGATGAGAAAAGTGGCTTTATAGGTGTGAGTAATGGGTTAGAGATGAGGACTTTTTATAAGTGGGGGGAGGGGCTCTTTAGGAAAGTTTGAAAATATTATTTTATTATATAATGATTTTAGGTTTCTAAAGGTCCAAAAATTATTAAAGTCAAAGATAATATGACTCTTGTTTGAAATAAAATAATCCAATAAAAATTGGATATGTTTTGGATATTTTTTTAGTTTTTATAATCTTATTTATTAAAATCATTTATTAATGAGGTAAACACAACATCATTATTGTGTCATAAATAATTTTATTTATTTGATGTCTAAAAATTATTAAAAAAAATACAATGATTTAGGAAATATTTTTAGATTTCAAATGAATATTTATAGTATTAGAGATAACTTATATAACCTAATGTAAAAATTGATTTACTAAAAGATATATGTTTAAGTCATTTTTTGTCATTACATTAAATTAATTAATATAAAGTGTCATTATCACTCCTAAGTGGCTTCATGGGGTCCCAAAATTGACCTGAGGATTCCCATGATCAGAATGTTATCAACCAATAGGATTAGGACACATATTAGGGTAATTTAATATTATTATAATATAATTTTTACCTTGAATTACCCTATTTACCTTTAACAACGATAAATAAAAGTCAAAAGTTATGATTCATAAAAAATTATTTTCATCTTCTTGAACCAAATTTTACTTACCAATAAGAACCATGTATATCATATTTTCGAAATCCAATTCACAGAATCAGTAAAATTTCATTTAAATGAAAAAAGCAGTTTTTTAACTACTACACAGTGTTTTCACTATTCATCAAAAATTGAAGGTTTTCAGAAAAATACCAAAAATTCATCCTAAGCTATATTTTATATTAAAAATTCAAAAATTAAGTTTATTTTACCAAATTCAAAACATAGAATTTGGATTAATTAATTTAAAATTAATTCTCATTGTAAAAAAACGTGTTTTTAATAAATAATAACTATCATGAGGTTGACACTTGTTTATGTCCAATTTCAAAGTGAAATTGATTCTAATGACCAACATTGGATTAAATAGTAAAAATATAATCAAATTAAAATTTAAAACAAATTAAAAAGACAATCTAACCATATAAAAAAATTAGATTAAAATGCAGTTTTGAATTAAAATACAGTATTTTTTGCTATTCATTAAAAAATTAATTTTATCATAAAAATACCAAAAAATTTACCAAAAGTAAGTTTTGATGTACCAATTATAAATAAAAAATTTATTTTGTCAAATAGAACATGTAAAAGTGACAAAAACTTTATTTAAAGAGGATTCTCCATCTAAAGGCAGTAAATCGACCTTTTAAAAAATATTGGAGTATTTATGCTTAAAATTAGATTCATTCACATTTTAAGACTCTAAATATTATTGGATAAATGTAAAAACATTTAAAAAACATGTATATTAATATTTTAGTTAGTTCTATTCATTCCCGCTAATACAACGTCTAGATATTAACTACCATTTAAAATTATATTATTATTTTTCAGTATGACTAAGCATTGTGTGCAACATTAGACTTTGGGGAAACCTATTGTTGCGTGTCAGGTACGCCATCAAAAATAGCATCCCATTTAAAGTAAAATTAATATTTAATTCAAAAATATGTAAATGTATTATTCTTTATTTACCTGGTATGTTACATTCTTCCCCCCTTTTGGAAATTGTGTCCTCACAATTTTTATTCATTTATCAAATAAGTGGGGATATTTATCCCTCATAGCATTTTTAGATCCCCACATTGCCTCTTCAACCATATGGTTTTTCCAAAAAACCTTTACCATATGAATTACCCTATTCTGCAACACATTCTCTCTTCAGTTAAGAATCTGGATTGGTTGTTCCTCATATGAAAGATTCTCTTCCAACTGAACTACCCCTAGACTCAAAACATGAGATGGATCCGACATATACTTTCTCAACATTGAAACATGTAAAACATTGTGTAACTGGGATAAACTTGGAGTTAAATCCACTCTATAGGTTACTGGTCCAACTTTCTCTAGAATTTCATAAGGTCCAATGAACCTCGGTCTCAACTTTCCCTTCTTACCAAAATGCATCACACTTTTCCATGGAGAAACTTTGAGAAAGGCAAGATCACCTACCTCAAAACAGATATCCTTCCTCCAGTTATTCACATATCTTTTCTGCCTGCTCTGAGCTACTCTCATGTGCTTATGAATCAACTGAAATTTTTCTACCATCTCTTCTACCAATTCTTGTCCCATCAACTTCCTTTCACCTACTTCATCCCAAAAAGCTGGAGTTCAATACCACTTCCCATATAATTCCTTGAATGGAGCCATCTGTATACTGAAATGAAAACTGTTATTATAAGAAAATTCAACCAAAGAAATATATTGGTCTCAACTTCACTGGTAATCCGTAGAGAAATCACATAACATATCCTCCATGGTTTGAATTGTTTTTTCTGAATTACCATCTGATTGAGGGTGAAAATCTATACTAAAATTTAATTCTGTACCCAATGACTTCTAAAGTCCTTTACAAAAGTTAAAAGTAAACCTTGGATCGTGATTAGATACAATGGAGAGGGGAACTCAATGAAACCTGACTATGTCTTTAACATACAACCGAGAAAGTTGATCTAGAGACAAAGTATCTCGAATAGGAAGGAAATGAGAAGATTTAGTCAATCGATCAACAATAACCCAGATTGCATTATTACCTCGAGATGACTTTGGTAAGCCCACAATGAAGTCCATGGATATATTTTCCCATTTAAACTCTGGCACTGGTAAAGGCTGAAGCATCCCATTTGGTAACTACCACTCTTCTTTAACTTGTTGAAAAGTCAAACACTTCATAGTAAAGTCACCAATATCTCTTTTCATTTCATCCCACCAGTAATACTCCCAAAGATCTTTGTACATATTAGTACTTCCAGGATGAACTAAAAACAGAGAACTATGAGCTTCACATAACAACTCATTCTTCAAAAGTGAATCACAAGGCATGCATAATCTCTTTCCAAATTCCAAAACACAATTATTATCAATGTTAAATTCAGGAAACTTACCCTTCCAAACCAACTCTACCTTTTTCTGCAACTCACTATCTTCCTTCTGTGATTTCTTAATTCTGTCTGATAGAGATGATTTCAATGACACCTGAAACAAAACATAGGAATTTTCTACACCAACAACTTTTATTCCAAAGTTCATCAAGTCTTTAATCAAAGGATCTTGTTCCAAATGTAGCATGGTTAATGAAGCATTACTTTTTCGACTCAAATTATCTGCCACTTTATTTTCTTTTGTCAAATGGTAATGGATTGTGCAATCATAATCGTTGATTAATTCCAACCATCTCCTATATCTCATGTTTAATTCTTTTTGAGTGAATATATACTTCAAACTTTTTTGATCAGTATATATTTCACACTTTACTCCACAAAAATGATGCCACCAAATTTTTAAAGCAAAAAAACAACAACAGCTAATTCCAAATCATGTTTAGGGTAATTTAACTCATGAGGTTTCAACTAACGTGAAGCATAAGCAATTACCTGATCATTCTGCATAAGGACACAACCAAGTCCTTTCAACAAAGCATCACTATAGATAACAAACTCACCATTTCTGGAAGGCAGTTCCAAAACTAGAGGATTCACCCATCTTCTTTTCAATTCCTAAAAACAATCATCACATTATTTTGTCCAAAAGAACTTAAAACCTTTCGAGTTAACTTAGTTAGTGAGATAGATAATCGTGCAAAATTTTCAACAAACCTCTAGTAATATCCTTCCAAACCAAGAAAACTATGGATCTCAGTTATATTTGTGGGTCTTAGATATTTTTCAACAACTTTTGTTTTAGCAGGATCAACAGTTTTGACATTTTTTTGAAACAATGTGACCAAGGAATGAAATTTTTTGTAACCAAAACTGAAACTTGATGAATTTACCAAATAGTTTCTTTTCTTTTAAGGTTTACAAGACAGCCCTTAAATTACTTTCATGTTCCTATTTAATTTTGAAATAAACCAAAATATCATCAATTACCACAACCACATTTATCACCTATGTAAATTGATCCATCACTAAAAAACTGGCCAATTCTGATTCTGACCATCTTAGGATACGGATTTGGAAGGTCATTTCCCTCTGTATGCCTTCGCATCAAAACTTTACTATTACCTGTACAAAATACCATTCTTAACACAGAAATATCTTAGGCTAAGAAACATGGTAATCTGTAAATGCTATATCATTTAAATTCTAACATAAATTAATTTATGGATATTAATTTACCAAAATTATAACTCCTAAAGTTTTATAAACCGACCTCGGATACCAACTATAAGGACCCAGCATTAAAACATTACATAATCTTTAATTAAATGAATAATTCACATTTGGGATCTTTTTAGGTTTAGAGTTTTAGATAATTAGTCCATAACTATTACATTACATCTCAAAAATTACAAAGTAGACACTTCTACTCAATTTCAATTTTTTCATAAAATAAAAACTCTTGAAAAAAAAGAATCACTTCTAGTTCCATGTTTTAGATAGAATGACTTTCCTTGATCACATCCTTTACCCTATTCATCTTTAAGTCATGTGAAAAACATTTCAAAACTTGGGATGAGTATAAAAAGCTCAATAAGGGTTATAAAATAAAGAAAGAAAAAATTATTCCATCAAAACATAAGCTTTTTAACATACCTCATAAAATCATAAGATTTATTAATAATGCATAGAAAAAATAAATCAGAAAGGTAACTTCTGCCATCCATAACATACTTACGTTGTATCTTTCACAGCTACATAGGGAGTTACATTTGGAATACCCATCACAGTATATTCCCTAAATCTCTTAGGAGAAACATTATCGTTTACCTTTGTCACGTTACCCAATGCATTGGAGAGCTATCTCAGGCTCACCCACCCTAGGTTTATCACAGAACCACCTGTATACATAAACAATTCCCAAGAACCATAACATATTCATAACACATAAAAAATATAAAGGAAAGATAACATTTCCACATTTCAATCACAATATATCATTTAAATATATTGACATAAAAAATAAATTATCAAAACAATTTTCAATACCAAAATACAAAAAAGATTATATGGTATTTATTTTCCTTTTAAAAACATTATGGCTTTTTAAGGAAGCCAAATATCAAATAATACTCGTGGCGGCGGAAAAGGTCATTGTCACTGCTTTCGTTAAAAAGAAACATTATTTTATGTCGTTTAGTAAAATGACTCATAGAAAAATATTCCCATTGAATGAAATGAAAAGTAAAAGGTGTTTATACACCATATAAAAGAAAGTTGTGTATTAAACAAAATATTCCTTAATGAAAGGGGATTGATACGAAGTCCCTTACCATGTGTCCGACTTGACTCGTTCGTTATTTAATCTCCTAAAATATAAACTAAAGTTAATTTATACTTTCTTAAGAACCTTTTTAAAGTTTCTTATTCATTTTATATCACTTATTACCATGTTATAAACATTATGTAATAATTTAAGTTAATAATGGTAGTTTTGTCGATATTTGGTACTTGAGTCAAAAATGAACTTCTTATAATTTTAACTTGTTCTTGTGGTCAAAATTCCATTATCTTCAGAATGATATTAATTATTTAGATATCATATGTATCCCGTATATATATATGAATATATAATAGTACATAATATTTGGAGGTAAGAAATGTAATGCACCGTTCATGGAGATGGTAAGTCGTACGTACGCATGAACACTACTTTCATTTCTATTTCATATTTAATGGAATGAAAAATTATTGATACATAGGTAAATTATATTTCTAGTATAATATCATATATAATTTCATTAATTCCATCCTTAATATGTTCTACGTATGGCATGAACGAGTCATATCACTTTGAGGGGGCGGTAGTCCGCACTTACTCAATTGAAATTATCGTATTTACCCATTATGGAAGCCATAAAGGTATGATATAAATGAAAAAATACAGAATTATAGAGAAAATATAAATATAATATATATCACATGTAAATATAGTGTCATATTATTGTCCACCATAAGAGTTGGTAGAATAAGATTGAACAATCATCGTTTCGTGTGGTAGTAGTTCGTCGTCCATAGAAACAATATGTTCTAAACCCATTAGAAGGAGGTGTGTGTAAGTGTAGTTCAAATGCTTCTCATAAATAAAACCTAGTATATTGAAGATACTGGTTTTTTATAAAATAAATAAATAAATAGATTTTATGGGGTTGGATAAGGAAAGTAAAACAAAATAACTTAATAGAAAACGTTACATTTAAATCGAGAAACTCCCTTTGGTTTGAACCAAAAGGATTTATTGAAGTGCCTTTTGCCTAAGGGAAGGCTTATAGGATGAAGAGAGGGATCTTGAGAGACTATTTGGGTAGATTTTGGACAATCCAAGGGGTTTGCGAGGTGTGAGTAATGGGTTAGAGGTGAGAGATTTTTATAAGGGGAGGAGGGGCTCTTTAGGAAAGTTTGAAAATATTATTTTATTATATAATGATTTTTGGTTTTTGAAGGTCCAAAACTTATTAAAGTCTATTATAAGATGACTCTTGTTCGAAATAAAATCATACAATAAAAATTGTACAGGTTTTAGATATTGTTTTAATTTTTATAATCTTATTTATTTAAATCATTAATTAATGAGGAAAACACTGCATCATTATTGTGTCATAAATAATTTTATTTATATGATGTCATAAAATTATTAAAAAAATACCATTATGTAGGAAATATTTTTAAATTTCAAATGAATATTTATAGTCGAAAAGATAACTTATATAACCCCATGTAAAAATTGATTTACAAAATGATATATGTTTAAGTCATTTTTTGTCATTACTTTAAATTAATTAATATAAAGTGTCATTGTCACTCTTAAGTGGATCCATGGGGTCCCAAAATCGACCCAAGGATGCTCATGGTCGGAAATGTATCAACAAATAGGATTAGGACACATGTTAGGGTAATTTAATATTATTATAATATAATATTTACCTTGAATTACCCAATTTACCTTTAACCACGGTAAATAAAAGTCAAAAGTTACTATTCCGCAAAAAATATTTTCATCTTATTGAACCAGATTTTACTTACTAATAACAACCATATATGTCAGATTTTCAAAATTCAATTCACAGAAATGGTAAAATTTCATTTAAATGAAAAATTCTGTTTTTTAACTACTAAACAGTGTTTTCACTGTTCATCAAAAATTGAAGGTTTTCAGAAAAATACCAAAAAATCGGCCTAAGCTATATTTGATATTCCGAATTCAAAATTGATGTATATTTTACCAAATTAAAAACATATAATTTGGATTAATTAATTTAAAATTAATTATCGTTGTCAAAACAAAAAACGTGTTTTTAGGAAATAATAACTATCAAAAGATTGACACTTGTTTATTGTCCAATTTCAAAGTGAAATTACTTCTAATGACCAAAATTGGATTAAATGGTAAAAATATAATCTAATTACACTTTAAAACCAATTAAAAAGATAATCTAACCATATAAATAAATTATATTAAAAGGAATTTTGGAATTAAAATACAGTATTTTTCATTATTCAATAAAAAATGAATTTTATCAGAAAAATACCAAAAAATTACCCAAAGTAAATTTTGATGTCCCGGATCTAAAAAGAATTTTATTTTGTTAAATAGAATATTTAAAAGTGAAAAAACTATATTTAAAGAGGGTTCTCCATCAAAAGGCGGTAAATCGACCTTTTAAATAATATTATAGTATTTGTGCTTAAAATTAGATTCATTCACATTTTAAGCCTCTAACGTTTATTGGATAAATGTAAAAACATTTAAAAAACATGTATATTCATATTGTAGTTAGTTCTGTTCATTCTCTCCCATACAATGGCTAGATGTTAACTACCATTTAAAATTATATTATTATTTTTTAGTATGACTCAGCATTTGGTGCAACATTAGACTTTGAAGAAACCCATTTTTGCGTGTCAAGTACACCATTAAACATAACATCCCCTTTAAAGTAAAATTAATTTTTATTTCAAAAATATTTAAATGTATTATTATTTATTTACTTAGAATGTTACATCTTAATTATTTAGAATTTTTACCGTACTTGTTGTTCTTGTTGTAGTGTCTTCTAAAACCTCTTATCTTGTCATTTTTTGAACTTTAGAGTAAGTTTTGAAATCTTATCATTTGATCCATAATTTATTAAGGATTATTCTTATTTAGTTTTTTTAGAGATTTGTAAACTTCAATTTTTCTTATAATATTTTTAGGTAGAAACCTTCAAGGAGGCATTTTATTTCTTGAACATCTTATTATCACAATCTCCAACTTCCATTTCAGATTCATATATCATTAGAATTATAATAAGAACTTTTATTTTGAAATTATTGAATTATGTAGATTGTCTGATAGAAGCTGAGATTCCACTCCACCTTGGTGGTAATACTCTGAGAACTTCCAATGCTTGTTTGGGTTCAGTAATAGGTTCTTCTAGAGCAACAATTTTATTTAATATCTCATTAAGACTTCTATTTAGTTGAGTAATACTTTCACCTTAATTCGTTTTGAATGTATCAAACTTAATATTAGTTTCATCATGTCTAAGATCTTTCACATTATTAGTACCTTTTTATGAAATCACTATAGTGGTCCTCATTTCATGTGTTGTTTGACATTGAGAAATTCTGTTGAACTCGTCTATTCCTAACCCGAAGATTATAGAATACATAGATTTGGAGTTCAAATTATAATCTTCTTCAGATATACCATCCCATGTTTCTAGTTCTTTATTAGGAATTTCGTAGGGTTTAACTGTATTGACAAAAATATTTAAGATGAAATTCTTTAAATAGATGATCATGCAAGATTTTGAGCAACCATAAGTTTCCCCATTGAAGTATGATGCTCTAACACTTGACATGGATTCTCAGTTATTAGCCATATCATCCATTTGAGAGAAATATATTTTTAATTAAACCTTAGAAACTTTTGAACTCAAGAGTCATACACTCTGATACCAATTGTTGTTTGAAATAATGGATAGCTGAACAACTCAAGTGGGGGGTAAATTGAGTCCCTAAAATTATCTTTGATATTAGACCACCATATTCAAGGCATGTGAGTCCAAATCTTTATCTAAGAAAATATGTAGTGGAAACATGAAAGAATAGGGAAAAGATATTGAACATAGTGGTTTATAGAGGTTCTGGGAACCAAAATTCCCTAATCCACTCTACCAACACTCAACTCTATGAGTTTAGTGACTTTCACTAAAAATAGACATTTTACTAGGGGCTCCCATTTGAGTATAATAAGTTGTCACTTGTTACAAAGGTATGAGATCTTTAAACCAAACTCTCTCTTAACAAGGCTTATCCATAGCCTTAACACACTCACTTACACCGAGTATCAATGAAAAAGAGATAAAAGTGTCTTTGTAGATACTTTGAAATACATAGTAGAAAGAAGAAACTGACAGTAAATGAAGATGAATCCTGTGAATATGGTAGTCTTCAAGATACAACTCTGGTATATCTTCATATGAAAAATATATACTTTAAATCACTATTCTCAAGAAATAGTCTTAAGTTTTATATATACAGATTAGGTGGTGTTTTTTATTTTCTGAGTAAGCACACAAGATCAGTGTTTTCCTTGTTTTTGTTCTCTCTTCTTTCATGTAGTGGCTAAACCCACTATTTATATCTCCTATTTGGATTTTGAACAAGATCATACACGATAGTCATAACAATTGACTTGATAATCCATTGAGAGAGAGATATTTGATAATATAGGATTTTAATGATATGTAGTTGTTCTTTCCAGATATGGAATATACATCTATGGTAGCATTGTCATACACCTTCTTATTCTTTGGATCTTTGTATTTATGGAAATGTGACATAGGCTTTTCCTTAATTAGACAAACCTTTTTTGATATACTTAAAGGCATGAAACAACTTATTATAATAAATATGATAGGTAATCATGATGATATTTATGTTTCAGATAGTACTTTTCTCATAATATAAAATAAACTTCATAAAATAAGGTATATCTCCAATTTTCATTGTGTAATATAAATTAAGTTTCATGTTGTGTAGAATAATTTTCTGCGTAAGATAAAAGGTGTTAACATGTAATACTTGACTGAAACTTTTCTTCTGATAATTCGTAATATAATATATTATAAATGTCATAAAGGTTACACTTTCTTTATAAGATAAACTATTCTCAATACTACATAAGATAAACCTTCAGCGTAAGATAAAGACATGTTACTGAAAAACATCTCTAATTTTTGTAAAATAATCATCGTAAGATAAACCTTCACTATGGAGTCATCCAATTCTAAGTAGGTAAAAGATAAAATTTTCCTTTCTTAAGATAAAATAACTTTTTCATAAAATGAATTTTTCATTCATCATAAGATAAATACTTAGAGAATCAATTATAAGATAAGTTCTTTTGATTATTATAATCCGATACACATAAGAAAAACTTGTTAAAATAAAATTAGTGATTTTTTGAATCATCAAAACACATAAATGAGACATGTTATAACAACATAAGCCATCCCAACAGGAAATACATTTGGAAATAGGTTACAATATAAAATATTTTTTAAGTAAGAAATAAGAATATAATGAGATTGGTCTTGAGGAATGTGAGATAGAGTTTAAATCATATTAGATGATGAAATAATGATAATGGTTGAGGAAGAAAAGATCGAAATTGAGGAAGAAAATAAAACGAAAGGAATTGTGGTTCTCAAGTTTGATCTTGAAGGTGTTCTCTATATAATTACATAAAAATGAATAAAAACAAGAATATTAATCAATTATTAATGGATTATTCAAAAAAATTACCCAATCCATGCCTAATAATTTATTTATAGAATTTCATAGAAGAATACAGCATCACTCAATAAAATCTAGGATAAGTTGTGGATTTCATGATGAAAATTAAAGATAAATATATGATAATTTATAATCTTAATTATTTTATTGAGGAGTTATCAATGAAAATTTAATCACTCAATAAATAAGTTTATTATTTAAAAATAATCTTGAAGATAAAAGAAAAACATGTGGTTCTATAAATAATGTGCAATTTACAAAATTCTCTAATTAATAATTAAAGGAATGGGCTAAAATAGTCATTAGGAGTGTCTAGAAAGTGTTGAAAGATCAAAGACCTGACAAAACGGGTAAAATAAGAAAGATTTTTTAAGCTAAATCATCTAAATCTAGAATAAAAAGTGTGAATGAACAAGAAAAGTAAAAGGTTTGAGATAACTCTTAATCATTGATAGTTTATGTAAAGACCCTGACTTTAGTAGCTTGAATTTTATATTTATTTTACTACATCTGTACAAAATACAAGGGATAACATCCATAAGGATCAAATAGTTTATTAGTATTGGGAGAGTTGATACATACATGATTCTCATATTACATTTGAAAATATGAAATATAATATAATAACTCTAGTTATAACTTTATTATTTCTTCTAGTAAATCCTTGATTTTATTCATAAATCCCTTCTTGATATCCCAAGGAAAGGAAAACAAAATAAAGGGTAAGATCAGATTCTCAGTAAGGGAAAGTGTACAAAAAAACTATCATAAAGTAAATAAAACATGAATAATATAGTCAAGATAATAAATAATCAATTATTCCATATAACTAATACCATAAAGGGGCTAAATACATAGATAACATAACAACATAAATAATCACATGGATTTTCATGAACTAACCCGATGGGGCCCAAGACATAACTCCCCAATCCCACCTCTAAAAGACTAGGGGATGAAAACTAGCACCGAGTAGGTATATCACATAGATGGGGTGCCTTTGGATAAGGCACCTACACACATGCACCCACAAACACCACGATGAAACAATGCAGAGATATAAAAATATGGAAACTAAAATAAATGCATACAACCATCCCAAACCATAGTATAATAAATGTATTGAAAGTGTAAAAGGGGAAAAAATGCACCCACTAATGAAAAACTGTAAAATCATCCAACCTTTTCAGAAATAGGGGAACACTATCAAATGAAATTACTAAAAATATCCTTGGACCAACTCTAGTAAACACCTTGATCAGTTTAGTTCACTAATTTATGCCTACCTTGGGTCCTCTGTAGACTTTGTAGAAATGGTTGTGGTATGAATAATACACAACATGTACAGGAAAATACCGTACAGGTGTGAGTATAAAAATACTTAGTATGTTCCCCAAAAAACCCCAAAAGAAAATGATCAATTGAAAGGAAACAGTCCACTCAACCTAGCCAGAGGGAACCCAATTGAGAGATAAACTCCGTATTAGACTATCCTCATCTATACATGAAAAGTAATCTCAGTCCACAAAGGGTGTCAACTTAGACAAGTGAAAACACTACAAGGACTCTCAAAAAACACCCATATATACTCATCTCAGACTACAAGTCTCATGAGGTTCTGAACTCATAACCAGCAATAGGATTCTACTCGATGCTCTAATAGTAACACAAAAAAATGATAATACACTCCATGAGCTCTTCCATTATAGATTGAACCCATCTGAGAGATACACTCCATTGGAAACAACTCACTAGGTTCATCTCTAGTTCCCAGCACTAGAGGTCCTACCAAAGCTAACGTGCACCCTACGCAAGGCTGTAAGAAACCCCAAGTAGAGATTCCCACCCTCACCATTACACATAGTTGAGGGAGCTCTGATCCAGACCAAGCATCACATGAATCCTCTCTAACTAGAGAGAATGGATGGACCCACACCTCATCACTACCCCATAGTTGAGGGCGTAATTTCTCCTAACTAACCTGTGAAACCTATGTCTCTCTTGTATGGATTGGCATTCACCTCAGTCCATTAAGGGAGCACTAACTCCTAACTAGGTATTGCATGCCACTAGTGGGGGGTCCCTCTCCTCGTAACTATACTCAACAGATGAGGGAGCACTAACTACAATGGAGTACCTACTCCCTACTACTGTTCAAATATGGAGGGTACCACTATGTAGGTGAGGACCCTCACCCTAGTACGATAGGGGAGTACAAGTCAAAGGATAGAGGACCCGAACCCTAACACGAGACGGGAGTACCACTATGTGGATAAAGGACATGCACCCTGGTACGATAGGGGAGTACCACTCTACCATCTTGTTTACTAGGGGACCCACACCCTGACATGATAGGGGAGTATCAACCCCAGGATAGAGGACCCACTCCCTGGTATGATAGGGGGGTACCAAATCTATCCAAATAACAAGTATGGAGAACCTTTTCTCTTGAATGATAGGGGATTTTCTACTCCAAGGATAGAGGACTCATGCCCTAACATATTAGGAGAGTACCCACTATATTGATATGTCACATCTGAAGGAATCGTTCCCTAAAATATCATGGGAGTATTGACTCCACCGATAGAGGACATTGTCCCTAGTCCAATAGGGAAGTAACTACTCTATTTGGCTAACTATAATGGAGGTTCCACACCCTAACATGATAGGGGAGTGTTTTCCAACTATACGAATAATACAAGGAACCCTTGACCTAATCCATTAGGAGAGTACCAACCTCATAAGAACTACCTAAAGATAAAGAACATGCACCCATGACATAGGGAGTCCCATCTCTACGAAAGCATTGAGGTAAGGGAAACCCATGCCCTGGTTTCATAGGGGAGTACCAATCCCAGTGTCTCTCTTTATGAACCACACAAATCTACCACATCAATCAAGCACCTATATAAAAATTTCATGTAAAAAAAAATTCCACATATTAAATTTTATCCGAAATGGAGGCCACCATCACGTTCTAAATGGAAAACTACTTAGGATACACTACTCACAAGCCTAAATCTGAGTTCTAGAGAAGGAGATACGTAAGGAAGAAGATATCAATAAGATCTCAAAGGAGTACACAACGTGAACTGAGGTCTACACAGCATGTGAACCCACAAAAACACCTAACCACATATACTGTATATATGGTTTTTCAACCCATGTATGGGTACACAGCATGTTTGGCCCCTACAAGAAATGTTCCACCTTACCTAGCCCCTAGCCATGTTCCTCTTCCACATTACCCAGCCAGTCGTGTCCCATACACACCGTGCATATCATACTAAACAATGTGTTTGGTCTAAATATCCACCTATCCATGTGGTATTCTTGTGCCTGTGATTTCACCTCGTGTCCGTGTAATTTGGTAATTTACTTTAAAATGAACATGTACCAATACACGGACAACCCTGGCCATGTCCTCTGGCCACACAGTTTGTGTCGCTTTATGGCGTGTAACCTTGATACACAGTGTGTTAACCCCAAAAGTATTCTTCCCTGAATATAAAGGGATACATATCATGTATCTCTATATTACATTTCATATACATAGTAATTCTAGTTGGGAAGTACCTCCAAAACACCTGATTCACCCCGATTTACCCCAAACCTGCAGATCATCCTAGGAGGGATTTCTAGCAATTGGAATTGGGCTCTAAAACCATAAAGAAAGAAAAATTAAGGGGATCGGGACCAAAACTCCAAACCTCCTACCTATAAGTAGAAATGTGAAAGTTTTGGGTGTAAAACGACATCCATATCATGTTGCTCCGCGATCTGATGATGATTAGCGTCAAAAATTGAGATCTGCAGCACCTCATTGCATTAATTTGTCTCAGTTTCCATCAGTTTCCAAAGGAGTATAAGAGAGAGATTATCCTATTTTTTTCACCAAACATGATGGAGAGGGGTTGGAATTATGTTAAGTTTTAATTAAATTTTCATTTAAGTAATGAATCCAACACTTAATGCCCCACCAACTCACCTTCGATTGAAACTCCTAGTGTGGACAACTTCTAGTTGTGACTAGGGAAAATGAAACTTTTTGGACTTAACTATGGGATCATATTTTTTATCTAAGACTCTACTTAGAAGTTATTCATGTTTCAATAGAAACTATGTGTGTGCGTGATAAAATATATTTAAAATTTTTAAAATCACCACTCTGAGGCACTACAGGCCTCAGATTCTCATTGCGAATCAACACATGGATTTGGAAATATTTTTATAAATATTACAAAGTCTTATAATCCAAACACGAGTTACTATATTCTCCCCATATTCAAGGATTTTTTTCCCCAAAAATCGAAATCCTAGGCACTAAGAAAAAAACCGAGCTCTCTAATGAAACTCCTATACCAGTGAGCTCACCAATGGTTCTCATTCCATATCCAAGCATGAACTCAAGAGAACCACCATGGTCAAACCACACTCATGTCCAGATCCAACTAGTCCAACATCATGAAACTATTGGGCACATGTCTCCTTAGCTGCGATAAGTGGAAAATCACCAAATACCACAGTCCATCGACAATCATAGGATCTAGCAGTATGCCACCTCGGTAACCTAATGCAGATACCAACAAAACCTCACAGTTCACATACACCCCTATATGAATTGCACTAAAACCTCCTCAAGCATCTTTCATTCAAGTTTGATGCCAATAATATGAGGGTACCAACAAACAAGATGGGAGAATAGACTCATCCAACCATGATAAGATAGTTACAGAAAGCACATGGAATACAATGCACATATTTTCCTCTCCTAGAAGGATAGTAACCCTAACCAGAAACACCACCACACACACTATTGTTCTCCTAACTCAGTCTGGATGGAAGGAAACCAACCCACACTATGGAAACTGTTCAAGATGAAAAAATACACTGGAAATACCATGACCTTCTCCGACACTCAAGCACACAAATTTTCCTTAAACACACACAAGTCTAAGGAAATCATCCACCACACCTCAACATTATCTGCTTTTGGTTGCACTAACTTTCCCACATGGTTTTGGTCATGTCCCAAAAATGCATCTCAGTGGGGAAAGTGTCCCTCTTCCTCATGACTCCAAAGATACGTCAAAAAATATTATGTCCTCCTCGAGTGTCTTGCAATAAAATCTGATGCAAAGAACATGAGGGTAATAAAAAACAAAGATTTTTTTCTAAAAATCCTCACACTGGGTCTTACTGGGTCCTCTATCGACAACCACCAATTCATCACCAAGCCCTAAACACACAGTTTAGAGGCAATCATTCACCACACCAAAATACTATCTACTTTGGGTGGCACTAAGTTCCCTCATGATTTTGATCATGTCAAAAAACACTTCTAAGTGGAGGAAATACCCCTCTTTCTAATGCATTTGAAGCTATGTCAAACAACACTAACACAGGGATCAACCGATGCCCTATGTTACCCTAGTTTAAACTATGAGAAAGAAGTAGAAACAAAAGAGTACCTCACACTAGTGTCAACAATTACTATTGAAGAAAGTAGAAAGGACACAGAGAGTACCTCTATTCATCCTCAAAGCTTCTGGATCAAGGGCCTCTATATCCTGTAGTTATCCTCATTCATTTCCTCTAGCTCCATCAGGTTCATGTGGACCACTCGGTGGGTGGTGGTGTCAACACCACAAATCACCTTCCACCAACTACTGCTCTCCCCACTCCTCCTACACATCTGTCATCTTGAGAAACTCCCTACTCCAAATTCTACCTGTGCCAAGGAAGTCTATCTACTATCTCCCACTTAGCGGTATGGTGGGTCATATAATCTCTATCAATATGTCCATCGCAAGCTTAACACCACCTATCATGAAGCTAACCTGATCCCCAGTGTCAATCATGTGCTATAAGCCCATGTTCTTGAGTGTGGGAATGGGTATGCCTCCTACACCATGATCCATTCATCTGTCATCTAATGGATATTATATCCTTGTGACCACCACTATGGGACACATCCACCTATACCTCCACCAAGAATCTCTCTACAAACATATCTCTCTCTAGTAACCCTTCATAGGAGGGAATGCACAATGAGACTAAACCTCCACTGACATCTCTAATGAGGCTATGTTCAATGGTCTGATCTTTGAAGAACAGGTCTTGAACCATATCCAGGGAGTAATATGATAGGTCAGTGAACCTATCCAAGTACTCCTCCATATTCATACTACCCTACTGAAGCTGAAAAAGCTCCTAGATATGCACTAACCTCATTGTGGCTAGGTAGAACTCTTCCCTGAAGAGTTACTCAAAATCCACCAAATTGAGAATCACCTTATCATTGGACTACATCACTAAACTCCACCATCACCCAACCAAAACATGCCGAAGGATTTCTACTAGGACCGTTTTCTGATCGGGAGGTGTCCTCATGAGGCGGAACACATGAGTGACTGCTTGAGTCATTCATTAGCTGCATGGCGGTTTGGATCACCCTGATACCTCATAGCTCTCTGCCTTTGTAAATTTTTTCAGGAACACAGTCTACATGCATCATCATTCTACACTACTGGAACAACCTCTTACACAACGGGTGGTGTCTTAACTAGTAGACCACCTGGAGGTACCACCTCATAATTAGTTCCCTACACTAAAACCTCATCAGGGGGAGAATTGTCACCACAATCACACCATGGAACCCTATTTTTCTGTCATCATGCAGGCATCCTAAAATAAAATCAAGATGCACCATGGTCAAATATTATATATGGGGATTTTACTCAAGAAGGATAAGGAAAAACCAAAGCCTAGTTATATATGATGCATGTACCATTATTTCCCTATAAACAGTGTCTTAATGTACCTATATGAAAAAAAAAGTTATCGGATTCCTATAGAATGGATACGTTGGCTACCACATAAAAAATGGAACCTTTGGCCTGAGATCCAAACTCGAAACATTCTAACACTGTCGTTATGAAAACCAAAACAAGATCATGAAAATATGGTCCCAAAGTAGAACCCACTCTGATACCACTCGGTCATGACTCGACTCGATGGGGACCGAGCCAAAACTCCCTAATCCCACCTCCAATAGGCCTGGGGATGGAAACTAGCGCCGAGTAGGAATATCACATAGATGGGAGGCCTTTTCCTAAGGTACCTATATGCATGTACCCACAAACACCTCGATGAAATAGTACATTGATATAAAAATCTAGAAACTAAAATGCATGCATGAAACTATCCCAAACAAAAGTACAAAAAAAGTACTAAAAATGTAAAGGGGAAAAAACATGTTCCCACCAATGGAAAACTGTAAAAGCATACAAAATACTCAAGAAGAGGGGATTGTTGTCAAATAAAAGTACCAAAAAACTACTCGACCCAAATCTGGTAAACACCTCGGTCAGTTTATCTCACTAAGTTTTACCTTCATGGGGTCCTCCATGGAATCCATCAAAAGGTCCATGGTATACAAAACACCTCGGTCAGTTTATCTCACTAAGTTAATTAGCATCTAACTAAACCGCGAAACCTATATCTCTCTTATATGGAGTGACCTACACCTAAGTCCATTAAGGGAGCACTAAATCCTAACCAGGTATCACATTCCACTAGTGGAGGGGACTACTCCTCATAAATGTACTCAAAAAATGCGGGAGGACTAACTCCAATGGAGGACCCGCTCCCCGCTGTTATTTGAAGACAGGGGAGTACTAATCTGTAGGTGAGGAACCTCACCCTAGTACGACAGGGGAGTATAACTCAAAGGATAGACGACCCACACCCTAACATGATATGGGATTAAAAATTTATAGCTAGAGGACCTGCACCCTAGTATGTCAAGGGAGTACCACTCTACCAGCTCGTTTACTATGGGGGACCCGCACCCTAACACGATAAGGGAGTACCGACCCCAGGCTAGAGAAACTACTCCCTAGTACAAAAGGGGAGTACCAAATCTAATATAATAACATGTATGGATGAACCACACCCTATAGTGAAATTGGAGTTCTAACTCCAAGGATAGAGGACCTGCTCCCTAACACTGTAGGGGAGTACCCACTCTATTGATACGTCATGTCTGGAGCACCCACGCCCTGGCATAGTAGGGTAGTACCAATTCCATGGATAGAGGACCCTCTCATTGGTCCACTAGGGGTGTAATTAATCTATTTGTAAAACTAGTATGGAGGGATGACACCATGACATGATAGGGGAGTTATGTCCAACTATACAAGAACTACTACAAATACCCCTTTTATCAGTGCTAGAAAAGTGCTGTTAAAGTCGACGAAGATAAGGGGGGTCCCCATTATCAGTGTTCCAAAAACAACTGATAAAGACACCTTTTATCAGCGCTAAAAAAGCGCTGATAAAAGGGTCCTTTATCAGTGCTTCCTTTATCAGCGCTTTATTTTTAGCACTGATAAAGGACCCCTTTTATCAGCACTTTTTTAAAAGCACTGATAAAAGTTAAAAAAATTAAAAAAAATTAAAAAAAAATTAAAAAAACCTGCCAATCGTGGGGGCTTTTATAGCGCTTGAGCCCCCCCCCCCCCTTTTATAGCTCTTTTCCGCCCCCCTCCAGCGCCCCCCACACCACCTCCACCATTTATCAGCGCCAGCTCCCATATTCTTCATGCGCGCGTGCCCCTTCCTCCACCAGGTTTTGAACTCGAGACCTCCCCCCTGTGCGCCTAAGCCCTTACCACTCCTCTATTTTGATTTGTTTTCCATTTCATGATATATATATATATATATATATATTTCGTTATATTTATTCGTATAGTAATATATATTTATATTAATATATATATAGTTATATTAATATATATATATAGTTATATTAATATATATCTCTATTTATATATATATATATTTAGTTATATTTATTCGTATAGTAATATATATTTATATTAATATATGTATATAGTTATATTAATATATATATATATATTCATTTTAATATATATATATATATTTATATTAATATATATATATATATTAATATATATATTTATAGTGATATTAATATATATATTTATAGTTATATCAATATATATATGTAGTTATATTAATATATATATATATAGTTAGATTAATATATAGGTATATAAATATTTATATATTGGTATTTTAAATAAAATGGATATTAGATATTATTTAGATAAAGATAATATATTTTATATGTAAATATATTTTATTATTTATATTTATAATTAAATTTTTATGTGTGAATATATAAAAAATATGTATATATTGTTATATATTTAATTATAAATAGAAGTGAATTATAAAAAAATGATAAAATTTCAAATAAATAATATCAATATGAATGAAGTACTTTGGAATAAATTCAGTCCCCAATAAAAAATCTAATAATACCCCCTTAAATGAGGCTGAAAATCCACAAAATGTTAAAAAAATCAGAGTATCCCGACTAAAAACTCAGTTTTGGAGGCCTTTTGGGAATGTTTTGGCCTTGAAAACTATGAAAAAGGCTTTTCCTGGGTCACCAATGCGTAGATCTCGTCTCAGGATTTGATTTGATATGTTGTAGAGCTCAAACGGACACCCGGATCAAAAGTTATGGCTGTTTGAAGTTCGAGTTGCGTTTTCAACATATTTTGGATCTTTTTTAATTTCTTTTAGTGTTAAAATTGTTATTAAATGACTTTTACTCCGTAATAATTAGAAAATTATTAATTAAAAATATTTTTTAAATTTTCTTATAATCCATTTTCACTAAATATCGTATATATTAAGTATATTAAGTGTAAATGTATATTTATACTTATCTAAAATATATTTAAAAAATATATATTATATTTATATCAATATAACTATATTTATATATTAATATATTATTTTTAATTAATTTTTTTTGAAGTCGACCAGTTATCAGTGCTACTAAAAAAAGCGCTGATAAAGGGGGTCCCTTTATTAGTGCTAAAAAAAGCGCTGATAAAGGGGGTACCTTTATCAGCGCTAAAAAAAGCGCTGATAAAGGGGTAGTTTTATCATCATTTTTTTAGTGCTGATAAAGGTACCCCCTTTATCAGCGCTTTTTCGTTAGCACTGATAAAAGTTTGGTACTGGGAAAAATTGTTTTTGTGGTAGTGAAATGATACGGGGAACTCGCGTCTTAATCCATTAGGGGAGTACCAACCCTAGAAGATCTACCTGAAGATACAAAATTCATTACCATGATGCAAGGAGTCCCATCTCTACCAAAGCAAATAGGTAAGGGAAACCTGTTCCTTAATTCCATAGGGGAGTACCAGTCCCAGAGTCTCTATTTATGAACCACACTGATCTATCGCATTATTCAAGCACTGCTACACAAGTGTTGTGCTCAAAAAACACCACATCATAACACGTTGGCCAAAATGGAGGCCACCACCTCATTATACATGAAAAAATGCTCATGAGATGCTATTCACAAGCATGAATCCAAATTCCAAAGAAGGGGATATTGAAGGCATAAGATCTCAAGAAGATCTCAAGGAGTAAACTGTGTGCACTAGGGTCCACATGGCATGTGAACCAACCTGAGAACCTGGACATGTATCCTATCAACATAGTTTTCCAACCCATGTAGGGTTACATGTCGTGTTCATCCCCTACATGGTGTGTTCTGCCTCACCCAACACCAGGCCATGTTCCTCTTCCACAAGGCTCGGCCAATCGTTCCCTTTACACATCATGCATCCCATACTACATGGCATGTTCAGGATAAATGGTCACCTGGTCATGTGGTTTTCCCATTCCCATGTCGGTAACCCTATGTCTATGTAATTTGGTTGTGTACTTTTACACAACCATGTATTATCACAAGGCCAACCTTGGCCATGCCCTCTAGCCACATAGTTTGGGTCACTACATGATGTCTAACCTCGTTACATGGTGTATAGACCCAAAAAATATTATTCTCTAAATATGAAGGGATACATGGCATGTCTCTCTAGACTATATTCTATGTAGATGATAATTCCATTCGATAATTACCTCTAAAAATACTTGATTCACCCCGATTTACCCTGAAACCTATATATCAACCTAAGAGGGATCTCTAGAAATTACAATTGGATTATTCAACCTTAAAATAAATAAATAAGGGATTCATGACCAAAACTCAAAACTTTATACCTTTAAAGTGATATGTTCAAGCTTCAGGTGTAGAATGATGCTTGGATCATGTTGTTCTTCGATCTAATGGTGATTGGTGTGAGAAACTGAGATCGGTAGCACCTCGTTGTGTTGATTTGGCTCAGTTTCTGTTGATCACCAAATGATTATATGAGAGGGATTATCCTATTTAAGATTTTTTGAACAATGTGAGGGGGAGGGGAGGGAATTAGTTAGAGTTTTAATTAAATTTTCATTTAATTAATTAATCCAACACTTAACAGCCCACCAACTCGCCTCTGACCAAAACTCCTAGTGCAGACAACTTTAGGTCACACCTAGGGAAAAATGACATTATAGACTCAACTGTGACCTCATATTTCTGATCTGAGAATCCTCTCGATATTTAATCACATTTTAATAGAAACTATGCACGCTTGTGATAAAATATATTTAATATTTTTAAAATTTCCACTCAGAGGATCTTTGGTCCCTGGATTCTCACATGTACTCATCTCTTGGCTTCAAAAATATTTTCAAAAATATTCAAAAGTCTTATAGGTAAAACTCGATTCATTACATGGATAATAAGAAATTTTTTCATAATGATATAATGCATAATTCCAAAAATAATATTCTTACCCTCAATGCCTTATGCCATGAAAAAATACATAAACAAGTAAGGAATATTCCAAATACCCAAACTTCTTTCTCTCATGAGACCTATCGATGCTTTAAGGGACTATAAAATTCCTCTCCCATCACTTATTAAGTCCAATGCATTAATCATATTAAAGAGAGTGACATTTTTTATTTATTCATTCCTTAAATAAATATAAAAGTCACAATCAAAGAAAAATAGAACCAATTCGCCACATATTTGAGTCTTGGATGGAAATGTCTTAACTACACCCATCCAATAGGATAAAATTATGTGTTAAGTTTATTTTGAGACCTTATCTCATGGTTTAACCCTATTTTACCCATTTTACCTTTAATGAGATAATAAATGTTTACCATGGTTACCATTCATAATGAAAAAAAATAAAAACAGACATATTTACCAAATTTGAAAATATAGATTCCAAATATGGTATCCATTTTCAAGATTAAACCTCTATAATTGGAAGAAATAAATTTTAATATAAATTCATAAAATGCAACAAATGACAGTTTTCATAAAAACGCATTGTTAAGAATAAAAATGGATTTATTCTTATCCCATTCATTGTAAAAACTTAGATGATTTTTAAATCATTTTATTGAATATATAATATCAAAATTTCATTAAAATCATTCACCAATAGTGATTAATTTAATTTATTAAGATAAAAATACATTACATGCATAAAAATTTATTTTTTGAAAAATATATATTTTACTTTCAAATGATTTTTATTTTCATTTCTAATAAATTGATAACCAATGAATTAATATTAAGTATGTGTAAAACACAAATTTTTTATAATTTATTTAGTCATATTCTTACTCAAAAATTCAAAATCTAGGTTATATCAATAATATTTAAAAAATAATATGTTTTTGTTCATTTTAGCTCGGTGTTATGTATTTTATACGCTATCAAGCATAGTGTTCTTTTAAAATATCAGGGTGTTAAATTATCCCCTCCACCCTTTAATAAATTGATACCTATCAATTTTAACTTTTTCTCGGTAATGAAGGGTTTTACATTTCAATATACCTTTCTTGAAAACCAACATCCTAAAAAGGGTTAATAAAATATCCTCTTAAAATAGAGATAAGGGAATTTGAAGATCATATATAATAAAACATAACAAGTTTTTAAAATAGGATAACATTAGTGGGAAGTTAAAATATGTACATGGAGGAAACATAAATTTCCACATAACTATGGATAGTGATAGATAACATTGATCACAAGAAATTTAATGATCATGGGAAAGTTAATGACCACAAAACCAAAAATTAAATAGGTGTGAAAAAGACCATATATTCATTAGAAATGATCATAATAGGATAAATATTTTGTTTCAAGATAATTTTCCTAGAGTTTATGAATTAATTTACCATATATACTAATAAAATAGGTAAATATACTTTCTTTACAAGTATAATTTCATTCTTTAATTGATTTTCACTGCAATCTCATCCTTTCTCCAAACAATGAACATTCAAGATGATTTTTTCATTCCCAAATCACTCAAATAAACTTCTAACTGATCATGTATTTCAAAAAAGGTTTAAAATATATTCCTCTTATATTTAAATGTTAAACAAAACTAAAATGGTTACTATAAGGTAATATAATATCCAAAAAATTTAAACCTTCATATGAAGAAATAATAAATTTTACTTTAAAATATCAACAATAGCATCAAAGGTTCAACATAGATTATTCTGCAAATAAATAACCCTAAATCCTGATTACCTCAATAACCTCAACACTAAATAATTTTTTAACTTCAAAGTTGATATCATAACTTTTAACTTACCTCCTCAAAATTTTAGTTACATTCTTCCCAAATAAAATTCCTTGTTAAACCACATGTTAAACCAAAAGGTCATATATACCTCGCCCCAATGAAGCATCTCCAAAAATACCATTAATGAACATGATAAATAACTATATAATCATATAATGTAGTTAAATTTACAAAAATATCATGAATCAAATTTAGATACTAACATGAAAGGTAATCCTTAGCTTTACCATAAATATTTCAGAAAATATCACTTTGTCAATGAATAAATTTTTAACCATCAATATTATCTATATCCCACTATCCAATAAACCATAATTAACTTAATAAAAAAGCATACACTAACCCAAATGGTTATTTAAACCTTAATAGATTATTCTTCCTAAACTCCATTAAAAGTTTCAAATCACCTCAAAATCCTATCACTTAAAACCAAAAAAGGGTTATTTATGACTTTTAACTTATGATAGACATAAAATTTTAAACTCATGATGGTATCTATAACTCTTAATTTAACTACATATGAAAACCTATATGCTTATAAAAAATAAAAAAATCATTATTACTCAAATAAAATCACATACTATTTCCATAAATCTAAAAATGAAATAAACTTCATCAAAGATGACCTAAATCACTTTTTCATCAAATGAATAAAAAATCAAGGTCACTTATACTATCTTATTTACTTCATCAATTTCAATCATACATTTATCCCAACTAAATGTTATCACCTTACCACTAAATCACATTTCTTGGATATCAGTACTATTCAACATGTTTTTAAAAATCATTAAATAAAATTTACTATGGTAAAATACTTATATTTTTTATGATTCTTATATCTAGAATTTCATTAATATAACACTTATACAACATTATTCTCAAATCCCAATAAATAAAAACTTCAATCCTTTCTCTTTAACAATTATCATAACATAGGTACTTCCTTTGTATAAAAATTTTCCATTATATTGAGGCATTGGTGGAGATAATTATTATATTAAAAACACATAAGAAATTGAACTATAAATTGTACCTTATGAGGAAATTCAAATCCCTCCATCAAACTCTTCATTTTTTTTCTTAATAATTCATTGATATATACCATTCCTTTCCAAACATAAAACATTTTACTATTCCTTTGAGATAATATATAGACTGTATCTTTCTATATTTTTGACATGAAGGAAATTTATATTTCTTTACTCCATGGTATCCACTACCTGAGATCTTAGAAAACACAATTCTTATCTTCTTTTTTGATTTTGAGAGTTGGTTAAGTTGTAGGTTATAAATTATATATTGTGATAACTTATTAGGAATAATTGCAATAACTTTCACCCAAGTAATAATCCAATTAGGTTGCTCATAATCCCTATGTTTTTCATCAAATTTAGTTTTAACATGATTCCTCCAGGTTCCATCCATTTATGAAAACCAAAAATCATAGTATGAGCAACAATAATCATAGTGGTAAACTACATAATCATGAAAATAATTTATAATATCTAAATAATGAAACTTTCTTTCAATCTAAGACACCTTAGGTTTAACCTACGTTATTCATGGTCATAATATTTTAAAAAACTTCATAATGTTTCATAAAGAAAATGTGAATTAACCCAATCATATCCCTCAGGAGTGTCAAACCATGTGCATAATAAGGGCACACTATTCGTGCGCCAAAATTATAGACAAGATATACTTGACCAACTCTTTTCAGGGTTCTTACCACTAGATGCATATGTTTCAAATCCACATCCACTTATAGTATCCATACAGGGACTTACCTCTAGTAAAACTGCATAATATTTACCATACTAAAAAATTTATGATTTTATCACATAATTATACATATCCATAGAGTTTTTCACTGGGTTAGGTTCTATAATATATGTTTTCCTTAATCAAGTTCTCAATGTTTCTACTAAAATTACTCTGATATGAACTGTAAATATTCTAACTCAAGTATCCCAGATATGGTGATTATTTTACTTCATTGACATAAAATATAATGTATCACATCCTGAAGGATTGAATATTTTAGTATTCTTGCGAGGCTATATATATACATGATTATCACATTATATTTGAAATAATTAAACATAATTTAATAATTATTATGATAAATTTTATTATTTCCTCTATTAAATACCTCCTCTAATGGCTTGAAGGCCTTCATTTTTTATTGATTTTGTTAATCCACCTTTCAAGGGGTGAGGTGGAACCCTTACAAGGCCCGTAGGCGTAAGTATTACATGGCCTGTAGGCCTTATAGGAATTCATTTCCCGTAGGTTTCAACCATTACATAAAACCCAGACTAACTACTTGGAACTGCTCCTCCCCAGCATCTTCATCATGAAATCAGCTCTCCACCTTCGCATTGTTGTTTGGATAGGCATTCTCGTGCATGCACAGGCTTTTCCCGATAGTAGGTGTCATACCCTCTCATTCTTGCAATCCTTTTAGCTTTTGCTGTAGTGAAAGCTCCTTGTTCATCCTCCTTGTAGAGCTTGTTCCTTGAAGGTTTTCTGGTTTGCATGTGCACTTAAGGTGGCCCGAAGGCCTTGAGGTGGCCCTAAGGCCTTACTGACCCGAAGTCCTGGGTGGCCCGAAGGCCTCAAAGGACTTAGGGACCAAATCGGTGGCCCGAGGGCCCAAACGGGGGCATATTCCCGGCTGCTACAGTGCAAAATAGTGCATGCTACAGTATTACTACAGTACTGCTACAGTAACCCAAAAAATTCTGCCTCCGCCTGGATTTGATCCCTGGTCGCTTTGATGCACTTACGGAGTCCTTACCAACCGAGCTAAGGCTCATGTGATCCTCTATTAAATACCTAATTTTATTCATAGATCCCTTATTTTTATCATGGGGAAAGGAAAACATAATAAATGGTGAGCTCATATACACATTAAGGTAAAGCATAAAATAGAATCTATCATAAAATAAATAAAACATGAATAATATGGCCAAGATAAACAATAATAAAAAATTTCATATCAACTCATACTGTAAAGGGGGGATAAATACATGAGTAAAATAAAAACATAAATAATCACATGAATAATAATAACTAGTTTCATAATGATAGAATGCATAATTTTGGGCATCATAATCTTATCTTCAAGACCATGTTCCAAGAAAACATACGTAAATAGGTAAGGCGAATGCTAATACCCAAACTAGTTTTTCTAATGAGACCTACCAATGCATCAAGGGGCTATAATTGGCCTCACCCATAACTTACTAAGTTTAATTAATCCATCATATGAAAGGGGTGAAACATAATCAATATAAACATTTATATTGAAAAACTATCATATGGGATATTAATATTTACCACAATCAATAAATATAACATAATCATAATTCATATAGAGTAATATGATGAATGGTATCAAAATATTATATCCCCATTAAATTATAATATTCACCAATTAATATTGACATACTTAAAAAACTATCATTGGAATATTTATTGATAAAAATTCCCTTTTCACTTATTCAAAATCTAAAAATTTAAAAAATATAAAGGAAAAAATTTTCATTGAAAATAACTTTTAAACTTGTAATGGAAACATCAAAACATTGGTTAGTCATGACGGAGAGAAATTTTTTTCATGTCGTGTATGTTAAAATAAATATTCCTTTCACATTTTATATAAAAAGTGAAATATACCTCATATAGAAAATGAAGAGATTCTATTTAAAATATTCTATAAAAATTTAAAAAATAGGTAAAAATGTATTTAATTTATCACTAGAGAATATTAAAAACATTCACTAAAATATTTTAAGGAAAATATGGATATGTAATAAAAAGATTCCCGACCGAGTAGAAAATAATGTCATTTTCTTTAAAAAAAATTATTTTAGTATCTTGTGTAATTGAAGAGAGGTAAATGAAAGGAAATATTTTTATTTATATAAATAAAAAATAATATAATAAAATATATTGGGTTTAATAAATTAAGATCAAATAATTACCCCAAGGTATACATAAACATGGAAAATCCTGGATAATGACTAGGTTGTGAAATAAACCCTTACCACTTTGGTAACTTTTTCATAGTAACCCCTGTGAAATAAATAAATTTAAATGAAACTTTAAAAACCATTAATATAAAGGGATTCATGATATTACATATCAAAAAGGTAGAATATGTACCATATAAAAGAAATAAGTGGTGAATATGGAATATGAATCACAGAAACAAAAGAGATAGGAGAAACTCTTACCTTATGTTAAACTTATTTCATATGTTTTCAAACCTATTGTATAATAAATATATATTTATTATACATCTATTCTATAACAATACTTATATTACCCCCTATAGGCGTGCGGGGTGGGTGGGTGGTGGGGTTTGGGGTGTGCGTCGCAGGGTCGAGTCCCTGGGCATGTTTCGTTTCTTGCATGTGTTGTAACCAACCTATATATAACCATAATAATATATATAATACCATATATTATTTAATTATAACCTTTTATCACCCATTCATTAATAATTATTTATTAAAATCATAGTTATGGGTGATAACAACTTCATTTTCCATGCATGTTTTATTTTGGTAGTTTTGGTACTTATACTTTTATGATGGTCCATAATCCTCATAATGTTAATAATGATATAAATATAATATATATTCATTATATACATTGTTATAATCATACAAAAAAGTTAGAGATAAAAAAATGAATTTCACCATTTCTTGAGATGGTAGGTCATGTGTACGCATGAATTTTATTTTATCTTTTCGAAAGATGGAAATAAAGAAAGGTATATAATAATTAAAATTTAAATAATAATTATTATATCATAGATATAATATATATTCATTAAATATATCCTTATTACCATCCTTATAAAGTGAAAATGAAAAACAAATCACATCTCTTCATGGAGGTGGTAGTTCACACACATACACGAGCAACATTGTCATTTTCCAATGGATTGTAAGGTAAGAAAGTATATATTATATTATAATTCCATAAGAATAATTATGTCACAATTATCATATATATTCATTAGTTCCATATTTATAACCATCCAAATAAAGTGGTGATGAAATACTATTTAAAATGCTGCGTAGAGAAGGCAAGTCATACATACGCACAAGCGGTGTTTTTGCTTTTCGTTAGATGGAAAAGTGATGGAAAATGGTTGTCTCATAATCATAATAAAATATAATTATATTTATTATACTGGATTTATTATTTTAGTATGGGTATAACAAATTTATTGTGAGTGGAAGAATAAAGAAATTTGAAAGAGATAGTAACCCTTGAAATGGTATTTTAATAAGAAAATAACTTCTACAAAATGGATAGGTATGTTAAGAATAGAAATGGGTAGGTTTTGGTTGAGTTATATGGCTCAAAGTGGTGTAAATAATTTAGAGAAATGGGTATCCTTTTATAAGGGAGGGAAAGTAAACACTAGGAATTTATAAAAAAATTAAAATATAACTAAGTAATTCTCATGAAAAATGCTTCCAAATGGACAAATATTAGAATAAAGAGAGTATAAGGTCTAAATATAAATATAAAATGACATTTAGATGGGTTTTGGTGTCATTTTAAATCTTATCTTTCGGTTTAACCCATTAGTTAACTGATTTTAATCTTAACAGTGGTAATGAATTTTTAATGTTAAAGGGTTATAGTTTTACTTATATGGTAAAAATTGGATCATGAATGACCAAATGATTGCATTTTGTATAATTTCTCATATACCTACCCAATTTCAAGGTTTTATGATTTTTAAAGAATTTAATAAAATATTTTTATGGTAAAATGCTATTAATATAATTTTAAGAACCATTCACATAATTTGACTTTGGAAACAAGATTGGAGCAAAGTAATTAAAATATAAACCCCTAAAACATATCAAATGGTTTATTTTTATCTAAAAAATTCTTGAAACATAATAATTCACCCAAAATTTATTAATTTTAATATTTTTAAACATTACTCAATATAAAATGGTAATAATAAAATAAAATTGGAACCAAGTGGCCATATATTTGAACATTAAATGTATATGGATGAACTGCACCCATCCAATAGGATAAAGTCAAGTTTTGGGTTTATTTTGAGATCTTATCTCGTTTTTTTAACCTTGTTTTACCCATTTTACCCTTATCATGTTGAAAAATGCTTACCAAGTGTACTATTCATAATTACCAAAAATAAAAGGGATAAATTTACCAAATTTGAACTTCCTAATTCCAAATATGGTATCCATTTTTCAATATTCAAACTCTGGAATTTTCAGAAATCAATTTTAAATATATATGTGAAAAACAAAACGAATGAAAGTTTCTAGTAAAATGTTTTTTTAAGCATAAAATGGATTTATTCATGTCTTATTCCTAGTAAAAACTTTAGGTGAATTTCAAAACATTTTATTGAATATATAATATATAAATTTCATTCAAACCATTCATAAATAGTGATTAATTTAATTTATTAAGATACAAATACAATACACCCATAAAAATAGTTTTTTTTCTGAAAAACATATCTTTTACTTTCGAATGGTTTTTATTTTAAATTCTAATAAATTGATAACCAATAAATTCATTTTATACATGTGTAAACCATAATTTTTTTATAATTTAGTTAGTGATATTCATACTCAAAAATTCAACAGCTATATTATAATGGTCATATTTAAATAATTATATTTCATGGTTCATTTAAGCTTAGGTTTGTGTGTTTTATATGCTCTCGAGTATAGTGTTATTCTAAAATCATGAGGTGTTACAGTTTATAAAATTCCAAGTAACTATTTGGAGGCCACAAATATGTGGATCAATGGTGATAATATATCTTACCTAATAAAGTGATAGTTTTATGGTTTCTTAGGATAAAACACAAATTATTGTGAATAGGGGGAAAGATACCTAAAAGGAGAGGCACCTAGAAGCCAATAAAGTAAAATAAGAACATATCCTCAATCCTAAAAATAAATTCCTTTTATTGATATTATTTTTATTACTCTAAAGTTATAACAACCCTAGTATTTATTTAATATTTAAACATGATTAATTACATAAAATTTCACTTAATACAACTCAAAATATCAAAATATATAGTGTCTTTAGGGATTAGGAACATTACATAACAACATAAAACATGAAATACACATATGTATTGAAAACTTATTTTACATGACCACAACAGTCCTTCGTACTTAACACTGTATGGGATAACCTAAGGTCATACATAAGAAAGGGGTGAGCTATAAATCACAATAATGTAATAAAAATATAATAACATGATGAATACAATACATTTTTTATAATATAATTATAAATGGAGCATAAGAGAAACATGAATATTAATGAATGATAGATCATGATAATCATAATATGGAAATGTGGCAACAACTTAAAACATTGCATCATAAACATAAAGGAATCAGGTAAACCCCTATCCCAACATGATGGAAAAATTCCTAGAAAGGAATCAGGTAAACCCCTATCCCAAGATAACATATAATGATACTAAAAATTACCCGATGCATTGGAGTGCTATCAGGGTGCACCCTTCATAAACATTTCAATCTCATGCTTAAGTGTGCCACATGGATCATATAACATGGATTAATTAAACATCAACATTTATTACATGATCAAAGAATTTGGAATACATAACTTTAATTACCCAATCAATAAGTATACGTGCATTAAGGTGAATACCCTTTATAGATAAATGGGTTTTCTCTTCACTACAAAATGATTTTGGCATGGAAAATCATGATGCAACTTCTATAACATAACAGCGTCAAATAGAAATTCATAAATGGGTTGATTTGAGAAAAAGGGGTATCTAATAATTTATACAAGAAATGTATAGTAATGTGATCTTGGAACATAATATCCCAAAATATGAAATGGAATTTAGATGTATAATATAGAAGAAATGCTTGACTGGAAATGAGAAGAGAGAAATCCCTTATGGAATTTCGGCATGGTAACGAGTGTACATAAAGGATCATAGAAGGGATAAATGAGTGTGTAAGGGGATATAATCATTTATAAATCAAATATAAAGTAATTAACACATTTAATAACATATCCCAGTAGAGGAAAAAAGTAAATTAAAAGACATAACATGAAAATAATGCTTGCTAAAGGAGGAGGGTGGAAGATCCCTTACAGAATTTCTACATTGTAACAGGTGTACTTAAAGGATCATAGGGGGTATTAATGGGAGTTAAAGGAATATATAATAATTTATAAATCAAATGGATAGTAATTAGGTATGTAAGAACATATCCTAAATCAATAAAATGGAAATTAAAAGGCATGACATAAAAGAGGTGCTTAAAGAAAAAGGAGAGAGGGAGATCCATTACTTGGATGTGTGATCCCAAAGGCTTGGGGAGGATTCTTGGGAGATTGGGGGTGCCTTAAAAAACTCTAGGGATTAATATTCAGAGTTTTTTCCAGCTTAAAATATCTTTAGTGAATAGAAATGGGATTTTGGTGGGTTTATATTGGAAAGGTGGGGAATTCTTTATTTTTTTGGTTTTGGACACTACACACTAAAATATTCAAAACTACAAACCATCTGATGGTTTTCCCCATGTTTTCTAGAGAAAGGATTTGTAGAAATTATTTTATAAGGATAATGTCTTAACAAATTAAAATATTTCTCTTTATTATGTGAAGGTGAGTCACACTTTCTAGGAAATGATTTTAATATCTTAAAACATTTTATATGTCTTGAAAGATTCACCAAGTCTTAATAAAATAAATCAAATAAACATAAAATTACATTATTTTAAATTAAAAACATATATTTAGACGAATATACCTTTTATATTATTTTATTACAACACAATTGGTTCATTATGATGTCATAAATCACATTATATATTTATATGATATTTAATTTTTACCTAAAAATTCTACTGTCTCAGAAAATTATGAAAAATTAACCATTGGATAACTTCTATGTCCTGATTCCAAAAATAATATTCATTTTATCTAAATAATTTAATAATTATTTTAATTTTCACTTTTAAAATAAAAACCAACATTTATTGAAAATTGACGGGGTTTGACAAAAACTGTTTTCAAACCTTAATAAAAATTACATTTGACTTCATAAAAATTATACGATAATTTATATTTAATAAAATTAATTTAATAATAATATTTTATTAAAATATTATTTAATTAAAAATCCATTAGTTCATCAAAATAGTTTTCTTAATTGAATTTTAATATTAACACAAAATATTATTTCTGATTTAAAAAATCATTTACAAAGAAAAAATAATAGAATGAATTATATTCATTATTATATACAAAAATAACATTCATAATCATAATTATAGGGTCTTTTTACATATCCCTTTATTATACTAGAATCCTCCCTAAGAGTAAGTGGTGCAATGGAGGGGATTTCATGGGGTTGTTTGGTGAATAGGGTTTGGGTTTTGATCTTGATGAGCTTTAAATTCTCCCATAAATGGTTTCGCTCATACTTAAGTTGTTGGATCTCGTCATGGGATTAGTATGGGAAAATCCAAGAAATTATATCTCCCTCATAATCTCCAAATAATGGGCTTTATAGGGAACGATCCTACTAGTCGAGGCCATCAGTTCCTTTGTCTATTCCAAAAGGATTTGTTAAAACACTATATTTATACTAGTAATGTGATCATTGTTCAATAGCTATATTATAAAAGGTAAGGATACTTAGAATTCATTTAAATACAATTGGATATTATAAAATAAAATGATTTCATATGTTTTCTATATCCAAAATACATTTAATTAAAAGAAATGTAATTTTATTCATAAATGTTTGGATCGTTACAAAAGTTGTCTATCAATTTGTTGATTATAGTAATAGGAGTGTGAATAACTATTTTAGACTAGAAAGAAGGATGGATGTGAGTTCAGTGAGAATTATTAAAATGGGAGAAAAATATTCCCTTATCAAGAGTAAAAATGATACTATATTCTAAGTGTTTAAAATAATGAGGAGAGACTCACTCATGCCTTGACTTAATCTAGAGTGTCATATAATAAAAATAATAAGAAGGAAAAGGATATACTAGATGTGATTTATGTTAATGTGAGGAAGAACAGGAACACATGGAATCTTGATAGTGTGTGTTCATCCCACAAGACTATGAACACAAACTTATTAAACAAATTTAAGGAATATTTTGATAGAATCATTTATCTTATTAATAATGGAACTTTTAAAATCATAGTAAATAAAATGATGAGGCATTATAAAGATTAATTGAAAAACATGGAAGTGATATACGTATATAGAATTTAACTCAATATACTTTTTATAACTCAATTATATAACTTAGTACTTAACATCAAATTCAATTTGAGGTCCTACCTAATCAAAGTAAAATTTATAAAATATCTTGTGAAAGGATAGATAATGAAATGGATTTTTTATCAAGTAAATAACATGAATAAAACATATCTTGTTATGGTGGAAGAGGATAATAGTTTTTTTCATTAAATATTTAGGAATATTAATCAATTAATTATGGATAATTTATCAAATATTAAGATTAATATTGATATTATAAATTTGAATAAGGATGGATAAAACACATTTGCTGCATTCTTAAGTGGGAAGATGATAAGGAATACCTACAGAAAAAAAGTATAAGATTATATCAATATTTTTTTATTTGGTTCATGATTATGTTTATGAGATAATAACACATCCCAAAATATGATGTGGAAGGTATTTTATCTAGTTTATTGATAATTATATTATTATGGGTTTCATTATGCTTATGAAAACTAAAAAAGGAAGCTATGGAGTGAATCAAAAGTTTTTGAAGGAAAGATAAAAATTAAATTAGAAGGTTGAGAAAAATTATTCAATTAGATAATGGTATAATGTATACTTTATTTTTAGTGAAAATATATTTAGAGAATCATGGTATTAAACTTGTGGTTTAACGGGTGAGATCTCTATAACAAAATGGAGTCATTAAAAGGCATAACTGAATGGTAGAAAACATGGTTAAGTCATTTCTTATAAAAAGTATCATTTCATAAAATTATTGGAATTAAGTGGTAAAATTGGATATTTATATAAAAAACATGATTTTTTATTTCCTATAGAAGAGAAAAAATTATAAGAAACATGGAGTGGAAGGAATCTAATTATAATTTAGAGTGATTGGAATTAAATGATATATCTATAAATAAGGAATGGAACCAAGGAAAGAATTATGATATGTTTTATGAAAGAATATTATTAGGATACTCAACTAATTTTAAATATTATAAATTCCTTAATAAGAGTTATAATAAAATTTTGGAAAGAAATAATGTTAATTTTATTGAATATAACTATATTAATTCAAATTTTAATTATTTTTGTGAAGATGCAGATGAAGAGAAAAAAATTATATATGACCTTAAACCTTAATGAATGATGTGGATTCTAGGTCTAAATTATAGGAATATGTTTTTTATGAATACAATCAATCATAAACTCAAAGGACAAGGTGATGAGTTGATATTTTTGAATCCAACATCATTGGAGATAAAACTACTCCAACTCAAAAATGAACGATGACAAGTGTTGATAATATAACCCTATTATCACATATAAATACCACATCACTTAAAAAGGAAGAAAATGATATATCATGGGTTAAATACATGAATGGATAGTTGGATAAAATAGAGAAAAATCATACTTGGGAGATTGTGAAGAGGCCAAATAATCGTAATTCTATTAGAACTAAATTTTATTTCAAGAATAAATTTAAAAAGCATGAAAATGTGATTTGTAACAAAGATGTATTATTTTTTAAAGTCTATGTGAAATTAATAGGATTATATATGGAATAGAAATTCACTACAATGGATAAACTTGAGTCAATTAAAACTTTATTTGTAGCTATGATTCAAAATGGTTGTAAATTTTATCAGATAGATGTGAAGATAGAATTATTGAATAGATTACTCAAGGATGAATTTTATATTGAATAATAATTATTTTTTAAAATATAAAGTGATTAAGTAAAGTGTAACTATTTAAATAAATATTTATATGGATTAAAACAAGAACCACATGACTATTATTATTTATTATACACTTTCTAGAGGAAGTGGGAATTCAAGAGAGGTGGTTTTGATCACAACCTCCATTTGAAATCATCCAAGTAAGACCAATTCAGGGTATTTATTTATATCGGAAATATATATTTTTTTAAACAAAGATATATTCATAGAAATAATTTTTTTAACTTTTTGTGATCAAAATTCAATATTTAAATGATTCGTGACCTAACATACTTTCTTAGGCTATAAGTAAATCAAAAGGAGGAAGAACAAATTTATTTATCAAGATAAATATAAAAGGGAGTTATTGAAAATGTTTTATATTCATGGTTTTAAAGAAGCTTCAAATCAAATAGTGGTTGGAACTAAACATATAAATAACAGTGATATAAATGATATAGATTGAATTGTGTTCTAGTGAATGAAAATATTTATTTTGTATTAGACATCAATAATTCCAAATATAGTTTATACTATTTTTTAGTATCTGGGTTTCAAATTAATATGAAGGAAGAATATATTACATATATGAAAAGAATCAAGATTTTTATTCAATGTACCCTTGATTATGATTCATTATATAATAAATTATAAGGATGAGAAATATTAGAATATTTGGATATTTATTGGGTTGTAGATATTATGGATAGAAAATACATAGGTAGATGTGAATTATTTTTAGAAACAAATATGTTTGATGGATTATCATAAATCAAGAAATTATATATATTATCATGGTTGAAGAATAATATATTTTAGTAATGAAGGAATGTACTCAGTTACTATGGATGAAATAACAATTTGAGCATCTTGGTGAAGAAATAAAAGTACCTATGGTGATATATTATGAGAGAAAAAGTGTTATTGAGTTGATGAAGAACCATATATATCACTATCATAAATAACATATTGATATTTAGTGCTATTTTATCAAATAGAATGTGTAACAAGGGATTGATTACCTTAATGACACTGGGACAGGTCTCTAAAATACTTCAGGTGCACCTCCTAATCATAGAGGTTGGTGTAAAAATTGAGGTCTATATATAGTGTTAGTGGGAGGTGGTTTTACCCATTAAAAAATTAAATAATTAAAAGAATAATCACATTGATATTTTGGAATGACACTCAAGGTAGAAATATATAAGCCTAAAAACATTGAATTCCACCATGAGTTCCTATTATCATATCACACTAATAATAAATGATGTAGTATTTATATAAACAAAAAAACATACTCAAAATAGATCTAGAACATAAAAATCCATAAAAATATATAAAAGTAAGACAAATCATATTAAACACATAAAAACCAAATCAAACATGTCATTAAGGATAAAAAGGGGGAATTCCCAAGTAAAAGCTCTCCTGATAGAAATTTTGGATAACCCTTAAGTTTTCACTCCATGAAACCCCTAAAAATTATAAAATATGTCTCCCAATATACAGACTCCATATGGTACTATCTCCCATGATTCCCCTTTAACTAGACCCCACAAAATGAGGCTTACAAAAATCCTATAGAGGCATGTTCTAGGAGTAAGTATAACAACTCAATAGGTGTCCACCACCCCATGATTAATTACCTATTATAAAATCAAATTCATGTAAAAAATATTGTATGGATAGAATAAAATTTGAATAAGGAAATAAATATACTTAAAATACTTTAAACAAAACATTTATAATCAAAGTAACTACCTATACTGATAGGGTCCTCACTTTTACTTAATTACTTTAGGAATATACATGTATCTATATTGACCCAGACTTTTATACATAAATATCACATCTTTTTAGATGAATATTCAATAAATTTCATAAACACATACCTGATGACCATAATAGTTTAGTATATTTGGAGACTAGAAAAATAATATTCTTATTTCATGAAATATCCCCAATATATCCCACAAATATCTTCTCACACAGTACTCCTCTTAGGCATACCCTACCTAAACCTTTCATTATTACCGAGGGAAGAAAACATAAGAAAGAGTGACCTCAAATGCTCAGTAATGGTAAACATAGGAGATATGAATCTATGATCATATGAAATCATAATATAATCATAAGGGTGTGTGATCATGAATATAACTTAGTAATTTCATTCCCAACCTATCATAGATCATAAGCATGAGTCATGGAATAAATCTTTATCATTTCAGAAAACATGGCCCATAAGAGTGAGAAATCATCATAAATCAATCATTAAACACAAGATGATTTCATAAAAAAATTTACCATCATAAATATAGAAAAACCATTTAATATATCATGGTTAACTATAAAGAACATCAATATAGTGGATCAAGACTTATCACTTATTTCCCATTATGGATAAGAATGCACCAATTTCTCATAGTAGATCAATCCCATCGACTTATTTTCCATTATTATCTCTTAAGATATAAATCATTACCCAATGCACTGGAGGGAGATATAGGTCCCAACCATCTCATAATTAAAACCATAATAATTTATGTCACAATATCATAAAACATTCATCATATCATCACATCATTACTCGTGTAAAGATAATGGGTCTCATAAATATTCATCAATTCACCATAGCATAACCCGTGAAAAATAAATGGGTTTCATAAATATTTCAAAAACATAAATATTAACTATTGATAGAAATAATAATGGTGGTATCATTCAATCTTTCCCCTAATAAAGCATACGTAACATCAAAGGATGTAATCCTAGAATAAAATGATTTTTAATGATCATTTGGAAAACTTATTGAGAAATATAGCCTTTCCACTTTTAAAAAAACTTTTTAAAATATAGAAAAATTTCAAAATCCTGTACTTTAAAAATAATCACGAACATTTATAAAGTAAGATTTAAAAAAAATTAAAAACATTCTTGAGAAAAATATCCTTTCCATTCTGAAAATCACTTTTTAAGACTAAAGATTCATAAAAAAATTAGAAATACTTTTATTTTAAAATACACATTGAAAATTATAAAGGAATCTTCAAAATAATTATTTGTTCATGATGGTGTAAAATATCATTTATTTCATACACATTAAAAAGAAGATTATATTTACATTTCCAGTAAAATCCAAATGAGTGTTATTATGAAAAAGACATAAAGAATCCTTTCAAAAAAATTAAAAAGGTCAAACATGGGAAAAAAATTCTTTAATATATATTTTTTAAGTTTTAAAAACATTTTCAAAAAAACATTATTTTTAGAAGAAAAATGATTTTTGGCCAAAGAGATAAACAAAGTCAGTTTTCTTTAAAAAACATTTTTTTGAACTCTTGAGTAAATTGACATAATAAATTATTATTTAATATTTCATTGATACTAAATGAAATAATTTCCATACATTTTACTCATTTTTTTTATTTATGGAATATTTTGAATTAGATCATTTATTTGGAAATTTGATAAAAATTCCATTTTTGACTCTTTAAATTGCACTATAACATTTCGGTCAAGAATATTTTTCTGTGAATTATTTAAACATAAAATTTTGTAAAATTGTTCCTAAATAAATGGTATATGACTTTTATTTAGGAAATCCCAGCCATATTGTGCATTTGATTGGATTAAATTTTCCATGTATTCAAAGCCACATTAGACTCGCCAAATTGGATACTACTTCACTAATTGGGCTATAACTTCTTTATATGGGATTTTATTAGGTCCAAATTTATAAAAAAGATGGATATCCCAATTCTAAACAAATAATACTCCTTTAATGATAACTAGTTCACACATTTTGGAGGTCAGGAAGGTGGTACAATTTGGATTAAAATATTTGGACTTGAAAAGTATTGAAATCCTAGCTTCAACTCCATTCTGTAAATGTGTGTTTTTATCATTTGGATGGATTTTTACGTGTATTATGATATTAAGAGTAAACGAAAATTGGTTTTACTCCACCTATCCATCCATTTCAAGAGGGAGATCTCTTGAAGCAAGGATCCCTTCATCAAAGCCTTATTCTTCTTCTTCATGTTCTAATGTTTATGTTTTCATAATAAACTTATTATTTTATATTATATTTCTTCTATTTTATTAAAATAATTTCTTATATACTCATCATATTTGTTCTATAAATAAATATTATAAAAATTATTGGGTTATAACATTTATAAACCTTTCAAAATAAAAAACATTTCTACGATGACTACACCACCCATGAAGGAGTAGTTTTTCATAGTATTTAATCTAATTCTCAAATTATTCACATATTTGTTTTGAATAAATTATATGATGTAATCCACATAATATGAACCAAGAATTTATTTTTTAACTTTAAATAAAACAAGTAATTAATTAAACAATTAACACAAAACATGTGAGGTCAAGAATTGTGTGAATTGTGAGAAAGAAATATTAATCAGTAAAACAGAACAATACGGGATAAATTTGTAAAGTTATAAAATAATATATAAAATCAATTCATACTCACTTAAACTTTGTATATGATACCTAATTAATGAATAAACATGAGTTATCATTGGAATTATAATGAAATCGGGGTGCTACGATTGCTTGTTCTGAAGCTATCCTAAGGTTTAATTAATTTCATATTTCTAGTTAGTTAGCTCACATAGGGTTATAGGGTTAATAAATCATTGGATCGTAATTAAGTGCAGTTTAATTTAAATTATAATTATTAATAATTAATTTAAGAGTTATAGTTAGATCAATTATTCCTTATAAAAATAGTTTCTAAAAAACATATTCTCATTGTGTTTCTCAATCTCATTTCAAAAAAAAACAAAAAAAATAAAATCTTGTTCCAATAATTCTTCTAGAATTATAAACCTCAAAACTCCCCCCCCCATCATTATAATTTGTGTATTTATTTTATCTTTATTTTCAAAATACCTTTAATATGTCATTTTAATTACTTTCTCCTTTGAGAGACGACCCTGGTTATCCACTTTGTTGCACCTATGTACCCAAAAACCACACACCCATTTGTGAGCCCCGACGAAAGAATATTTCATATTGGAACCATTTCTTGGTAGGAAAGTACTTATTCAATCCAATTATAGGTATTGTATTTTTTAATAATCATTTCATTCTCTTTTTAACTTCTTTCTTCCTTCTTTCCCCTTTATCAATTTTTCTTCTCTATTTTTTTGACCATCAATTCAAACTTCTTTTATTTTTATTATGGTCCATTTTTTCTCTATTTATTTTCTCTTTTTCATTGATTTATGACACAAAATAATTCTATGGATCTACTAGATCTTGACCCTAAGATTGAACATAGCCTTAGGGATTGAATCAGATAGTATCAGTCTATGGGAAGTTTCATTATTCCCCAAGTTAAATAATTCCTTCATTCTAGGAACATTGAAATTGGAAGCACTTCTAAATAAAATTTAAAACTAGATCCAATGGTAGAAAATAATAAAAATGAACTTAATAGAACCATTCTAAAATTGGTTACACCAAACATTAACTATCAACCATATCGTATTTCATACCCAAACTATGAATTAAACTTTGAGTTAAAACATGGATTGATACACCTTCTTCTAAAACTTCATAGCCTATCTGGTGAGGATACCAATAAACATCTAAAAGAATTTAATTTGGTTTGATCAAATCTAAAACCAAGAAATATATCTAAAGATAAAATCAAGATACGAGCATTATAGTTATCACTTGATGAAATTGTAAAAGATTGGATGTATTATTTACAACCAGATGATGTACCTAGTTGGAACAATTTGAAATGCCTTTTCTTATAGAGATTTTTTGTAGCATCAAGGACCAATTCCTTTCAAAAATATATCTCAAGGATCAAGAAATCACAAGGGGAGTTAATGAATGAATACTGGTAGTGATTCAGGATCTTTTTTCAAGTTTTCCACATCACCAAATTGGTGAGAAAATCCTCATCCATTACTTCTATAAAGGAATCATACATATGGAGAGAAGTATGGTGGATTTTTGGATATAGGGGAATTTTTTGAAAAAACACCAGAAGTTGCATGTGTATTGATCGATAAGGTGGCACAAAACTCCCAACAATTTAGCAATTGAGGTGAACCACATGTTAGAGGAGTACATCAGGTAAGTCCATATTCCTTGAAAATAATTTAATTGATTCTAAGTTGGAATAATTAACTAGTATGGTGAGACATATTTCTTTGTCTCAAAAGAAATATCAACCCAAAACTATATGTCCTTGTGGAATTTTCATTGAAATATACCACCCAATTGACTATTGCCCCCAATTATAAGAGATAGAGTATTTCACAGCAGTATTACTTGGGAGACCATATCAGCAACAATAAAAACCACATCCCCAGAAGTAGTATGATTCATTTTCACCAACATACAACCAAGGATTTAAAGATCAATCATACATGAGGTAAGGATCTGGATAACAACAAATTCCCCCTTTTCAACAAAACTTCCAGCATCCTCTACCTTACCAATAGGTTTTTTAACAACCCTAAAGGAGATTTGAAGTCCAAGCATCATCAAGTCAACCAAGAAATAATTATCAACTAAAGGTAGATTATAATACCGATGACCTTTTGAAAAAAATTGTTGTTAATCAATAAAATAAGTTAAAGAGTCAAGTTTCAGAGTTGAGGGAGTAGAATACACCAATGGGCCAGAATTCTATCGACCTCCATGAACTAGTAAGTAAGAACTTCATAAATATTCCATCCCAACCTACTCCAAATCCCAAGGGGAATTTCAATGCCAACATATTGAGAAGTGGGAATAAAAATACTAATATATCTGGATCGATAATTCCACCAGGATTCACCTTAACCTTGGAGAAGCCTCAATCAATACCTATTAATGAGAATCCTAAGTAAAAAGAAAAATGTAAGAAAAATATTTATGATGTTCCTCCCAATCCCATTCCATTTTTAAATAGAGTTTTATAGCCCATGAATATGGATGAAGAGGTGATGGAAAAATAGTTTTAGAAACATTCAAACACGTTGAGATCAACATTACTGTACTTAAAGAAATCAAGAAAATTCTAAGGTACGAAATTTTTTTAAAAGAATTATATACAAATAAAAGAAGACTAAAGGGAAATTAGCAAATCAAACTTGGGAGGAATGTATCTACACCGATCTCCCCAAACTTGGCAATGCCTAAAAAGTGTAAGGACCCCAGGACATTCACTATTCCATGAACTATAGTGGAGTTACATTTCTATGATGCTTTATGTGATTTTGGTGCCTCCATTAATGTCATGTCTCACTTAGTTTTCTATTCCTTATAGGTTGGAGAGCTGAATCCAATAAGGGTGGTAGTAAAATTAGTGAATAGGGCCATAATATACCTAATGAGAGTCATTGAGGATGTCTTTGTTTGGGTAAGGGACATTATTTTTTCTACCGACTTCTACATGCTAAATATGGATGATAATAAGGTGAGATATCATTATCACATCATTCTTGGAAGACCCTTCCTAAGAACTTCCAAGACAATCATAAATGTCCATGATGTTACCGAAGGACCCTGGAACGCCCTGAGAGGGGATGAGGAATTAGGGTGTCAACTTTTTCTTTTCAACTAATGGATATTGTTCCCATATTTATAGGAACCTGTTAAACCTTTCTGATAAGTAATATCAGAAAACAAATAATCACATGCAAATCAAAGACACAAAAATTTTACTTGGTTCACCACTAAGGGATATGTCCAATGAGTATATCCGATATGTTTTTGGTCATACCAAATACCACTAATCTTTACTAGTTGTGGATTACAAATGTTTAGAATAAACACTATATGCTAGAAACAATGCCTTTACATGGTTTTAGGGATATCACATTGTGTCCCTTGGATCACTTCCACTGACTCCCCCTTCCTCACTGTCTTGGAAAAAAATATACTTAGTTTATTTACTTGAAGGTCGCTTTAATAGTTTGGAATTAAAGAATGCATCCTCAACTGTAAATAGATTCTTTGTTGAAGTTCCATCTGCACTCACAGATGTAATTTACTTTTTAAACACCGGTAGGTTATGGAAGTTACTTTTGTAAACTTATTTTCTCACTTTAGAGGCTTCCTTGAGTTTTCCTCGTACCACTCTCCTCTTCTACATAATGTGCACCGAGTATGCTACGCAGATCACCTCCTCTATATACCACTTTCGTTTCTACGAACCGTCCAGCTCTTCCACATACTGTTCAGCTCCTCTTTGTACTGTCCTACTCTTCAAACCACCTTACTTCCTCTGTGAAATAATTTCTTCCTCCTCGGAATTCCTATCTTTTGTTGATTGTTTTCCTCTTTGTGGATCACTTTATCCACATACCATTCTCTCCTCCACGAACCCCTACTTCCTTTGTAGAAAATTCTTCCTGCGAACCACTACGGACTTCACCTAATTTCTTCTTAAATTCTTAATCTCGGTGTCTCACCTTAACTAAGTGGATTACTGCTCCTTATATAGGTAAAAATGGATTCAAAAAATTTACTAAACCAAGATTTACCATATATTTTTTTTGGTACAGCCTCCACCACATACTGCTCCTATCATTCAAACCGCATGAATCCCACAAAACTACATTCTTCAGCATACCGAACACCTTCGCCCACAAACCTTCACCGAAAACCGATTTCAGTTCCACCTATCGCATTCCTTCACTGAAAACCATTTCCTCAAACCATTCATGCTACCTCATACGCAGTACATGTCAATCTACATACTATTTCTGCATATAGTTCATGGTTGTGTGCCATTCCCATACATGGTATGAAGACCATGTCCCAAGAAACATGTTCTCTTTATTTTCCAAAATTCTTCATTTTTCTTCATACTGATCACTCCTATTAACAATTTCCCAATTTTGAGGGCCAAAAATTTGGAAAACAGTGGGAAAAAACGCCACCTTCAATACTACTTTCTGCCTCAATTTTGTGACCACATTCCTTGAAAACTCCCTGGTCATCCATGTGAATATTGATACTAAACACAAACCATTATCTGTTATTATCATCGAACATCATTAGTTCCAACAGGTAAACTTTCTATGGATTTCGGAGATGAGACCATATAAATTAATATTTTATACTCCATGAAGTACCCCTTAAAGTAGAATTCTACTTTCTTCGTCTCCCATTATGACATATCTTATAATGAATCTCTAAATTTTGATTTTAAATATTTTCCAAATGGGGATTATTTTATTCTTAGATATATCCTGAGTATTGGTTCTAGTTTTATGTCCAAAATACTGTCACACCAATTCCTCATGATCAGACCACACTCATTTATGATTTTAAAGTGGATTCTTATTCTGATTATGGGCATGTACTTTCTAATTATGATACGGATATTGATTTTGCAGATGTATTTGATTTACTATTCACTAATTTTGATTATGTATATTCAAAACCTGAAATTTATTGTGCACATATATCAGTTCCCACATCATATCCATCAACATAGAACCCACACAAAATAGAACTCAAACCATTTCCACCAAACTTAAAATATTTATACGTGTTGAATGATGAAAAATTTTCCTATGATAATTGCTAATAATATACTACCCAAACAAGAAAACCAAATTTTAAATCTTTTAAGTGAGAATATTAGGGAAATTGGGTGGACCTTAGCAGACATACCAGGTATTATCCCTCCATTTGTATGCAGGGGATTATTTTGGAAGATATGGATAAACCAGTTAGGCTTCCATAAATGAGACTTAACGCCCACACTATTAGAAGTTTTGAAAAAATGGGTGGAAAATATGCTTGAGGTAGGTATTATTTACCCCATTTATGAATCTCAGTGGGTTATCTTTTTCCATGTTGTAACTAATAAATTTGGGATAATATTTATAAAGAATGAAATTGATGAGTTAGTTCCTATGAGAGTAAAAAATAGTTGGTGAGTGTGCATAGATAATAGAAAAGTAAATCAATCCACTTGTAAGGACTATTTCCTACTTCCATTAATTGATCAGATGATTTAGATACTTATAGTTAGGAAACATTATTACTTATTATATGTTTTCTCTAGATATTTTTCGGTTATCATTGCAATATAGGACTAGGAGAAGATGACATTTACCTACCCATTCAATACATTTTCATGTCGAAGGATGCCATTTTGAATTTTCAATGCTTCAGGTGTCTTACAGAGATGCATGGTAAGTATATTTTATGATTTACTTGAGAGGTTCATGGAGGTATTTATAGATGATTTTACTATTTATGGTTCCTCATTTTATGAGTTTCTCTTGAGTATGGGTAATGTGTTACATTTTTTCATTTAGAAAAATATGGTTTTGAACTTTGAGAAGTGTTGTTTTATAGAAGAGAAAGAAATTTTATTAGGTCATGTTGTGTCACAACATGTAATTGAAGTTGATTTATCTAAGGTATACATCATTTCATCCTTTACATATCCTATAAGTGAGTGTGATGTTTAATCATTCCTTGGACATGATAAATTTTATCAATGTTTCATCAAAGATTTCAGTAAGATCTCCATACCCTTATCTTGATTGATTTAAAAAGATATTGACTTATTTTTTGATGATTCATATAGAGTATCATTTTATGAGCTAAATAAGAATCTGAACACTCCACAAATTATATATCCCCAATAATGGGACCTCCCATTTGATCTTATGTGTGATGCTTCAAAATTTTCAGTTAGATAAGTCTTATCTCAGAGGGTTGAAGGGCGGTCCCATGTGATTTCTTATGAATAAAGGACTTTTTATGTAGCCCAAGAAAATTACACTATAAAATAAAAGGAGTTCCTTACTTCAATGTTTGATTTAGAAAAGTATTTCTCCTATTTATAAGGATCTAAGGTTATTTTTTTCTTTGATCATGCAGCTTTGAGGTACCTCCTAAAGAAGCTAAAAGAAAAGCCATGACTTATTAATTAGATGATCCTTCAAGAGTTAGAAATAGAGATAAGGAATAAGAAGGGGTTAGAGAACATGGTATTTTAACACATGATTAGGATCACCCACTTATTAGAGTATAATACCCCAAACCAGGTACCACTTTGGGACACTTTCCCCAATGAGCATCTCTATTTCATATTAGGTATGCATCCTTGGTATGTAGATTTAGTGAATTACTTAGTTTCCTATGAAATTGATACATATTTAAAGAAAGATCAGTTACAAAAATTAAAGATTGTATCTTGGTTTTATGTTTGGGATTATCCCTACTTATGGTTCATGTGTAGTGACCAAGTCATTAGGAGATGTGTGCTCAATAATTATCTTGATCTTTTTTTCATTTGTTTTCCAAACACTTTCTTTTGGAGGACATTTCAGACCCAAAAGGATGGATATGAAGGTATTAGACTTTTAATTATATTGGAATACCTTGATTCATGATTCCCATGTGTTTTGTAAGTCATTCTCTCATTACCAGCACACTGGAAAAATTTCAAGGAGGCATGAGATTCCCCAACAACCCATATTATTTTGGGATATTTTTTATGTATGGGGAATTTATTTTATGGGTTCGTTTCTAAGAAAATTTTCTTTATTATAAATTATTCTCACTATTTATTATGTTAGTAAATTGGTGGATTCCAAGTCCACTAGGACTGATGATTCTCATGTTGTAGTGTATTTTTTCAAGGATCAAATTTTCAATAGGTTTAGAGTACCAAAGTCCATCATCAGTGACCAGGGGACACAATTTTTCAACCAAAATTTGTATTCCCTCTTTAAAAATCATGGGGTGATACATAAAACTTATACTCTATACCACCCCAATACAAATTGATAGGTTGAGGTTTCAAATCGGTTTTGAAACAAATTTCGGAGAAAATCATGCAACTGAATAGGAAGGATTCAAGAAAGTGCTTGGATGAAGAGATTTGGGCTTATAAGATGACATACAAGACTCCCATCAGTATGTACCCATTTGGATTGTTTTTTGGGAAAGCCTAACATCTCTCCATGGAATTCAAGCATCGATCATATTAGTCTATTAAGAAATGCAACATGGATTTAGCCCAAGATGGAGATCAAAGGAAGCTATAAGTTCATGATCTTGAGGATATTTAATTATTATATTATGAGAATTCAAGGATCTACAAGGAAATATAAAAAGTATCACATGATATAATGATTCATAAAAGGGAGTTTTATATAGGATAGAATATAGTTCTCAATTTAATTTGATGTCTGGTAAGTTACATTCCAGATAGTTAAGTCCTTATGTTATATCTAACATTCTTCCTTATAATGCAGTGGAGATCACACAAGAAGGAATAGGAAGGATATTTATAGTAAATGTGAACTAGTTTATGCAGTACATTAAGGGACTCCCCACACATGTAGTTGATTACATCACACATCATGATCCCATCATCACTTGAAAATATCAGGTTATCCCTAACCCTTTCACTTTTAAATTATTTATCATATTTAAAATTTTAATTTCATGATAATTTATCATCTTGAACGTTCAAATTGAGTAAAATTTAATATTTTAAGTGTGGAGGGGGGAACATTTTCAAGCTGTTATTTAGGACTTTCATTTGTGTGTTTTTTGTGTGTTTTCTATTAATTTTCAAAAAAAATAAAAAAAAAATAAAACACATCATGTAACATGATCATTTACATGTGGAACATATGTAAAATTTATGTTTTTAAAATTCTTTAGTATCGTGATAATAATGAGGAATATTTCATCATAAAGGGTTAGTTTTTATAAAAATAGGAATCATCTATGATATGATTGGTTGTTTCATTATAAAACCTTTTATATTTTGACACCATTCTCTATGATATTTATTCATAGTAAATTGTGTCATTAATTTCTCTACATAACGTTTCATGAAACAATGAATTGTGAAATTTTTCCTACTCAATTGAAGGTATAGTCAAGTTAGGTAAAACAAAATTTCATCTTATATCAATTATCAATCTATAATTTCATTTCTCTTATGATAAATTTCATTACTGTACCGAATTGGACTGTGTTTGTCCCTAATATCTGATAGTTGTACGCCCTAAAAAATCAAAACACACCCACACACACACACACACATATATATATATATATATATATTATCTTAATAAATAGGGACTAATGAAATGTAATACATATAGGGATATATAATTTGGGAGCCTAAGGTTTGACTTGTGGAAATGACTAAATGAGTGGTTATTGAAATTTTATTGCAAATCAATGTATAATAGGTTTGGTGGAATTAAACCAAGTAAGAAAAAATCTTTTACTTGGCCTAAATATACCAAATAAAGGGTGAAGATATGATATTTAAATGGTTGTCACACACACACGTGGGGAATTAATGGCATAGTAGACCCATAACTTATTTTACTATGATTAGTGTCATTAACCTCACTTGATTTTATTTTGATAAAATTTATGATACAATGTATTTTAATTTTATTGGTATTGATTCTTGATGAGATCCTTACTTTTCCTATATTTCCACTATGGATTGGGAATTATGAACATGTATATCTATTCACAATTTTGTGGAATACATGACATGTGACTTTACCTAGGAGTGAAAAGTGCAGGGGAGTTAATAAAATAAATTTTTTATAGAATATTTAATTGATAATAAATGACAAAATTTCCTCACATTGTACTAAATAATTTTATTTATGGAATATTTTTAATTATATCAATCATTTTTAAATTTAATGAAAATACCAGTTTTGACGCTTAAAAGTTTACAGTATTATTTAGGCCATATATATTTTTAGGTGAATTATTTAAACATAAAATTGTGTAATAGTTTTTTAAATAAATTGGATAAAAATTTAATTTAGGACATCTGAGCTGGATCATGCATTTGATTGGAGTAAATGGGTCATGAAGTCAAAGCTAGATATGACTCTCTAGATTTGAAACCTCTTTGATATTTGAGCCATAACTTCTTCATCCAGACTTGGATTTAGATCAAATTTGGAAATAAGATGGGGGGACCCAATTACTCACAAATAATAATTTTGTAAGGAAATATGGTTCACATGTTTTTTAAGGTTAATAAGGTTGTTCAACTTGGATTAAAATATTTGGCTGAATTTCCCATTCACACTTGAAAAGTCTGGAAAACCTAGCCTCCCCTACACTCTATAAATGTGTTTTTTTTTATCATTTGAAGGATTTTTTAAGTGAATTAGGATCTTTAGGGTATAGAAGAATTTTTTTCACTCTATTTATCCCGGAATTTCTAGTGGGAGATCTCTTGAATCAAGGATCCCTTCATTGAAGTCTTCTTCTTCTTCTTCATGTTGTAATGTTTGTGTTTTCATAATAATCATCTTATTTTATCTTCTATTTAATATGTTTTATTCAATTATATTCTTCTATAATTTTCCTATTTGGGATAGAAATCAATATTAGAAACGTTATTGGGTTATACCCTTTCTAAAAAATTTCACATGAAAAATGTTTTTACGATGACTACACCACCTATGGAATAGTAGTTTTTCTTAGTAATTGATCTAATTCTCACCTTATTCACTTATTTTTTTTTAAATAAATGAGATAATTTAATCCAAATAATATGATACATGAATTAAGTTTTAAAATTTAAAGAAACTAAGAAAGAAATTTAATAATTAACACAAAACACACGAGGTCAAGAATTGTATGAATTGTGGGAGCGCAATTTTAATTAGTAAAATAAAACAATACGGGATAAATTTTTAGAGTTAAAATATAATCCCTAAACTCAATTAAACTAAATTATAGTATTTATATGATCCATAATTCACTACTGACCATGATATATCCTTATAATGACAATCAAATTAGGATTCTACAATTTCATGTTTCGAATCTAGCCTAGGGTTTAATTAATTTCACCTTTGTGGTTAAGTTAAATCCCATAGTCTTTGAGGGTTAAAAAAATTAGGGTATAATAATTAATTGGATTTTAATTTAAATGATAATTATTAATTATTGAATAGTTAGAGTTGTATCTATTATAAATTTTAAAAATAGTTTCTAAAAAAATCTTCTCGTTGCGTTTTCTAACTCTCATTTCAAAAAAAAACAAAAAAATAAAATCTTCTTCCTTCATACTTCTTATTGCATTATAAACATAAAACAACCCCATCACATAGACGTATAATTTATTTATTTATTTTATATTTATTTTTAAAATACCTTTAATATGTTTTTTTAATTACTTCCTCTTTTAGAGACAACCTTTTTCAGCCACTCTACTGTACCTAAGTACCTAAAAACCACACATCAATTTGAGAGCACCCACAATAGCACCTTTCATACATAAAGAGAGGAAAACTAAGGGTAACCATGTATTATCATGAAATAACCATAGGATAATAAATTGAATTATTTTCTTAAGATATGGATCATAATATTTCATCATCTAAAGCATAAACATAAATAATCTAGATAAACGATGAGATTGTATCCTAAAACCCTAACCAATTTGGTAACTTTTGTAATGTAAAACCCATTAAATAGATATAATAAAATGGATATGTAAATTCTAATAATTTTTAGGATAATAATCATAAAATAAATTCATGGGAAGTATATACACAACATAAAAGAAACACTTAGTGAATATGGGATGTGTATCACAAAAAATAAAAATGACACAGAAATCCCTTACCATAAGTCTCAAATTCCTTCGTACATATTCAAACCTCATATATAATAAATATAATTTTATTATAAATATAATATATTAAATAACCATAATTATATATATCATACCATATATGATTTACTTATGACCTTTTATTACCCATTTATTTACAATTCCATGGTAAAGTCATGTTTCCGGCAATAACTGCTTTGTTCTTCATGTATGTTTTGATTTTTAATTTTTGGAAATATTAAATTGATCATGGATTAATAATTTTAACCATGATATAAATATAATATATATTTATTATATATTAATTTATAGTTATCCATAAAATTTAGAGATAGAAAATGAAATACACTATTTGCGAAGATGGTAGGTTTAATGTACGCATGAACATTATTTCCATTTTCCCAACGGAAATAAATAGAAAGGTAAATGATATACAAAAATTATAGATTAGTTTTTATGTCTTATATATCACATATTTTCATTAAAAACAACCTTATTACCTTCCATGTAAATCTTGAACAATTCGCATTTCTTCGTGAGCCGGTAGCCCTCCATACACACGAATGACATTATCGTATTCTCACAGAATAGAAGGTAAGAAGGAAAATGTGATATAATGATTAAAAATAATAATAATATCATAAAAATAATATATAAATAATAAATACATCATTATATCCATCTTTTATAGGTGGTTATGGAAAAAAAAATAACATCGGTTCGTGAGGCAGTAGTCCTTCGTACCCATGAATGTTTATTTCGTAACAGATTTGATAGAAGTGGAGAATGATTTAGGTTATTAAATTAAAATTATAACATATAAGTAAATTTAATATACTTAATTTATTACATAATAATGGTTTAATAATAATTTAAGGAGGTTGAGAAAGAAATAAAATAAGATTTTCATTTTGGGATGTTACATCTTCTTCGGACAACTTCTTTTAGTTTGCACCAAAAGGATTCTAAGGTTGTCTTTATGAAAAAAATAATGATTATAGAATGATATTAGGGAATTAAGGAATTTATTTAGGTATTTAATAGTTGATACAAATGGTTTTGGAAGTGTGAAGTGGAGTTTAAAGGGGGTGGCCTTTTATAAGTGAGGTGAGTGGAACCCTTTTAATTTTTTAAAACAAAAAGGTGTACCCACATTTTTCAAATGCCAAAAGGATCCAAAATGAGAAATTATAGAACATATAATATATTTGGTCGATATATTATCATATAATGTGAATTATACGCATTTTTTATCATTGTGAACCCTTATCGTTTTAGTTTAACCCTGGATAAACCCATTTTTATCTTAACTGGGGGAATTAATTTTTACAGTATTTACAATTAATTATGATAAAAAATTAAGTTATAATTATTAGATAATAAAAATTATTCTGATTTAAAATATATAATCCATTTTTTAAAATTCTATTCAAATAAGATGTAAATTTTAATTTAAAAATTAATCTCGTAGATGCGATAAGAAAGTGGTTTACCAAAGGGAAAATGGTCAAAAGTTTAAAACGTTTTTATATAAAAATTCAATATAAAATTGATTAAAATATCATAAATTTTATTAAAAGATATATAATTTAATTAATTTTACCTTTAAAACCTTATTAATAATTTTTTAAAGTTTTTAAATGCTTTAAAACAAATGATAATTCTTAATAAAAACCAATATTTTTCACTATTCATCGAAAAATTTATCTTCCTAGAAAATTCTCAAAAATTAACCCTAAGATAATTTTGACATGAAAATTTAAAAATGAATTTAATTTTTTAAAATAAATTTTTTAAAACTAAAAGAAATTAAAATTAGTGTGCAAAAGGCGACAAAATTTCTTTTTAGAAAAAAATAGTTTTTAAGTATAAAATTGGATTTGTTATTATATCTCGTCTATAAAACACATAAGATAAATATTAAAAAAAATATTTAATATATAATATATAAATTTTATTAAAATCATTCACTCAATGTTACTTATTTTATTTATTGAGATAAAACATGTTTGTGTGCATAAAAATAGTTTTTCAAAAAATATATTTCCTTTATTTTTAAATGGTTTTTATTTTCATTTATAATTAATTGGTAACCAAGTAATTCATTATATATACATGTGTAAACAAAATATTTTCATTATTTAGTTAATCCAATTCATAATCATCATTCCAACATCTAGGTGAGAACTATTATATTAAATAAAAATATTTTAATAGCATGCCATGTTTCATTTAAACTAGGTATTGAGTGTAACATAGGCTAAACTCAGTGATGTGTTTAACGCAAGCTAAAATCAGTGTTACGTATAAAAAAAGATAAACTCAGTGTTGTGTGTAATGAAATCTAAACTCAATGTTTTGTGTAATACAGGCTAAACTTGGTGTTGTGTGTAATGCAAAATATCCAATAGATTAAATTTACTCAAAGAATATATTTCACAAAATATTGGGGTGTTAAATTCTATCCCCCTTAAAATAAAATTTTCCCTTGAAATTATTTACTTTGGTACCAAAAAATGAGGATACTTCTACCTCATTACATCATCAAGTTTACACATAGCTTCCTCAATATGGTTTTTTTCATAAAACTTTAACCAGGTGAGTAGTCTTGTTTCATAGAACTTTCTCTGTATGATCCATAATCGAAATTTATTATTCCTTATAATAAAGATCATGCTCTGAAAGTAAAACCTCAAAGTTTAGTACATTTAAAGGATCGTGTATGTACTTACTCAGGAGAGGTACATGGAACACATTGTAAACCTGAGATAGGTTTAGTGGAAGTCCCAAATGATAAGTTATTGTACTAATGCGATCAATAATTTCAAAGGGACTAATATACCTAGGGACTAGTTTTACCTTCTTTATTCTCTGGAGAAATTCATGGAAATAACTTCTTGATAAATTCAAATTATAGATCATATCAACATTATTATACAATTTCTATAAACTTTTTGTTGTCATTACATATTTATGAATGGCTCTAACTTTATATGTCATCTCATCAAGTTTCTCAGGTACCAATAGGTTTCTTTTTTCAACTTTATTCTAGTATACTGGAGTTCTATAATTCTTTAAATAAAGGGATTTATAAGGATCCATTTAAATTATTGAGTGAAATCTATTGCTATAATAAAACTCAACTATAGGAAATTTTTTATCCCAACCACATTTGAAATCCATAGAACAGGATCTTAGAATATCCTCTAGGGTTTCAATTATTCTCTTGGACTGACCATTTGTCTAAAGATGATATACAGGGATAAAACTCAACTCTTTATTAAGATATTTCTGAATACTTTACAAAATATTTAAGGTAAAATTCATATCTTGATTAGATACAATTTAATTTGGTAGTCTTTGTAACCTTACCACTTCCTAAATGTATATTTTGGTAAGAGGGTCAAGAGAGAAATCTTTTCTGATATCAATAAAGTGTGATGACTCCAAAAGGTGATTGAATACATACCATAATTACCTCAACATGAAAGATAATATAAACCCTAAAGGTTACTAGTACCTTTAATCATATGTCCAAAAAGTGTAAATTCATTCCTCCTTAAATAAATTTTTCACTAAAAAATATACAAAACCAAAGGGTTATATTTCCATAAATGTATCTTAAAATATCCTTAATCTTTATAAACTCCCATCACATAAAACCTCAAAAGGTGTGTTAATTAATTTGAACTTATAATCAACCTTAAACTCATAAATCCATGATGGTATCTATAAGTATTAATTTAATATTACATGGATACATATACAAATCCAAAAGTTAATTCTCTCATTATTCCTTATATAAGCTCTTATATTATACAAAAGCATTTTCTTTGTAAGCTTGGGTACATCCTTATACTGATAGAATATAAAATGTTATTTCATTATTCTATAATCCATGTAGAGGGAGATAATCACATTAAATTTCCCTAAATAATGAATAATAATATTTTTATAGGGATCATTCATACAAAATAAAACATGAAATTCCCAACTAAGTAGGGGAGGATAAGTGTTCAATAATTATCATGATTTACGTCATCCATTGTGATTACATAAGCTTTACCTTTTTCCATATTCTTAAAAGTTTGTTCTAGATTATAATTCACATTATCCCTTGAATTGGGGCATTTATTCACATAATCCTCAAACTCCTTTCACTTGAAACACTAAAGTGTGGGTGGTGCATTAGTTGGCATCCTCTTCTCCTCCAATGAATTAACCAGACCATTAATCACATTTCAAAATTCATGAGATTTATATCCTACCTTTACATATTTAAATCACCTCTTAGTTCCATTCAAGAAATTCTCATGATGATTCTTCCAACATTTATGGCATGCATATGGCTGAAATTTCTTTCCACAGTTTGAGTTTTCATGAGACTCAATCTTCCTTTTCTTATCAAAACCATATGAGTTTTGGGAATATCCCATTTTCATTTATACATTTAGTTCACATAGAATAAATTCTTTGTAACTAATAAAGTCTCTAATATCCAAAACCTTTCTAAGACTTGGTTTTAGAACACCAAATAATGGATCAATTTTTATTTTAGTGATGATGATTAAACCAAAAGTATACCTTGATGGTCTTGTAAAATTATCTTTATAGGTACCAATAGATTCATAATCATTTTGATTAAGCTAAAGGAATTACTTATCTGTATTATTTTATAGAAGACAAGGAAATTACTTATTTAGAAATATCCCCTTAAATAGTTCTCAATACATATATTAAATTTCTTCTTATTCTTTCATGTTATTAATAATATTCCACCACTAATCTTATTCGCCTTCCAAATGATAAATAGTAAAAATTACTTTTTCATGCTCTAAACCCTGAATAACATAAAATATCTTCTCATTGGTACTAATTCATTTCTAAATAACTAGTATATCAATGTAACTAATAAAATAAGGTGGGTGTTGCCTCATGAAGGACTCAGCGGAACATTGTTCCCTCTATTGCTCGTTTAGAATTTCAACATGATTCATAGCTTGAGAAAGTTGTGTGGGTATAAAAACAATATTATTCATTCCATATCCAATAAATTTTGGTTTATTAAGAGAAAAATCATTTCATTTTACATCATACTCAGGATTAACATGGTTCCTTTAGCTTCCAGCCATTGAATAAAACCAGAAGGCATAGCATAAGAAACAATAATCATAGTATAAAATAACATAATCATGAAAAATAATTTCTAGGATATCTAAATAATGACACATTCTTTTTAATCTATGACACCTTAGGTTTATCCAAATTCATTCATGGTCATTATTCAAATCTTTCATGATGGATCATAAAGAGTTTGTGAATTTATAAAGCATATCTCCTAGGAGTGTCAAAATAGTTGTGTAGCAAGGCCCATTTTTTGTGAACTAGGTGATGATCAAGTCAAGATCAATGTGACCTTTTTATAGTTATTATCCATAATCACCTTTATGCTAGATCCAAATCCACTTTTAGTATCTATACCTGGATGTAACTGCTTAGAAACCCCTTTCTTTATCCTTAACCCAAAATTCTAGGATATTTTCCTATATTTAGAGTTATCCTTATATATATCCTTATTGATATACCTAGACATGTACTTAGAAATATACAAAGGCATATCCCTAATGATCTCACTAAAGCTTTTTCTAATCCTAATCATTAAAGATTGACTAAACCTTTCCTCTGATACCAACAATAGTGACCCAGGATTTTATAAATAAATATCACATAATTTAACATGAATATTCAATAAATTTAATAAACACACACATGAGGATCATTATAGTTTAGTGTCTTTAGATACTAGAAATTAAACCTTCTTATTTCATGAAAGATCTTCAACATCTCCCACAAATATCTTCTCATATAGTACTCCTCTTAGGCATACCCAACCTAAACTTTCTTCATAAATTGGGGAAGAAAACTTAAGAAAGGGTGAGCTCATATGCTCAGTAAGGCTAAACATGGAAGATATCAATTTATGATTATATGAAATCATAAGATAACAATAAGGGTATTTGATCATTAATATGACTTAGGAATTTCATACCAAACCTTCCATAGATCGTAAACATGAGTCATGGAATAAAGCATTATCATTTCTTCAATTCCTTGTTACCTTTATTTCGGGTATGATTTATCCTTTTATTTTGGTTTAATTTTTCATTTGATTGATAATTCAAAAATAGAAATTGGTAGGATACATGTAATGGTGAATTCAAGGATTTTTTGGAGTTTTTTAGTTTAAACCTATAGTTTTTGTTGTTTTCTTGGTGATTACACACTGTGTAATAAGATTTAACATCATGTAATGGTCATCAGTCAAAATCCATGAAATGGATACAAAACTTGAGAGGTTTACATGTCATGTAAAGGTTTCACATCATGTAATGTAAAATATCAGGTTTTTAATAAAAATTTGATGGTCTTTTTATCATATATAATCTTTGTGAATAACATGATGTGTAATGGTATTATACTCCATGTAATAGTCATGAATTGGAATTTTAGGGTGATTCATGAGTGTTTTATTATTTCATTCATTATAGGATTCCTTTCTCTTGACTTAGAGGCTCTCCCTAGGTGATTTGGGGGGATTCCATCCTTTCTGAGTCTCTTTGTTCAGTGATTGATTGCCTTTGTGGTTGGATTGATTCTCTCGGGTACATAATCCTTTATATTTTTCTTTATCTTTGGTTATGGATATGGTTTTTTATATGGTTGTGTTAATATTTTTGATTGGATAGTGTTTTCTATCAATAATATTTAGTATCTCGGTGTTCCTTGTCTTTTTAAGGACATTCTCTTGGTTTCTGGTCATCATTATTGAAGGAAGATAGGTTTCTACCATGTTGAGGTATGTATTTATATACAATGGGTTAATTTGATGAATTTATTGTTGTTCTTGATAAATTAAATTGTTTTGTTCATTGATTTTAAGTGATAATTGGTTTCAAATGATTTCTTGGAAAGGAAAATGTTTTCAAAGTGGGGTTTTTCTTTAAAAATGGATTTTCATGATTTGGAAATGGATTTTCAATCTCCAAAGTAGATTGTATTAGATTTGAAAATGTTTTATAAAAATATAATCATGGTTTTGAAATAAATTTGGACAATGTCACATTTGGATCCTTGGGTGCATACGGGAGAGAGACATGAGTAGCCTTGGTGTGTGTATGGAACAACTAGAAGGTAACCTTTTCTGATATCGACTGGTTGGTCTTGATATTGTTTGGATCCAACATTATTCCTATTTAGGATTTTTAGTGTCCATTACATAATTTCCCATAGTCTAGAGCCCAAATGTGAGTTGCTTTTTCATTTATGGTTATTTATCACATGATTGTTTTTATCATGGATTGTTGCTCATAGGTTTTTATATGAGGTTGTGTTGCATAGATTCACATGATAGGTTGTTTCATGGATATGTGTTTACTTATTTAACTCTTGATGTATTGATATTCCTTTCTATTTTATCACTTCTACATGTCATATTTCTAATTTTAGAATATGAAATGATTTTATAAAAATTGAAGGGAAAATGATTTACAATTGGATTTAATTTTTGAAAAATGATTTGTAAAATTTTTTTGTTTTAGAAGCTAGAATTATTTCATTCTTGATATTAGATCTTGTATAGAAACTATGGTGGTATTATACTAGGTTTTTTATAAGGCCCGACTTGTGAATTTGGGAATTTTTAGATGTTTTATTATAGGATTCAGGTAAGGGGAAGAGAATCTTATAGCATATTGGCTTCTCTCATTGTTGTTTCCTTCAGTTCAAGATTGTCTAGAGGTGACTGTTGGTCACATGGGGATTGAAAATACTTTCTAGTTTATCCTATTTTGGATTGGATTTTATGTTTTTTGTTGTATATTATTTGTTTATACTTTTTACTATGGTTGTATTTCTTGTTTTTCTTATATTCTAGACTGGTTTATGTTATCCTATTTTACCAATATTACATGATGGTCTAGTTTAGGTGGATTTATTAGTTTACCCACATTGGTTCCTTACAATTTGGTATCATAGGGATACTTAGACTAAAGTGTATTAACACTACCTAAGTTTTATTATGTCTCTTGGGTATAAAGAAGTTAAGACTATTGGGATTTTTAAAGTAGGTGTGGAAATGGGGCATGTCTAGTTCACTTATATAACCAAAACTGAGTTACCATTGGTGGTCAAGGACTTTTACTACATTTGAGACATGGAGTTTAAATTCATTTTAATGAACTATATGGGAAGTTTATTTTAATTTATCTATTCCTTTTTAAGTAATTTCTTTCATGGTTTCTTTAAATTATTCATATTTTACATCTTTTTAATCAATACCTAATTTTGGTATAATGATTTTTGGATTTTCTCATGATTAATACGATTTTTTCTTTTTTTAGAAAATTCCACTAAGATTATATCTTCAAAATTTGAGAGGGGAAGTTGTGAGAGAGGATCCATAGACAAACCCTTTAGTAGACCCTTCTTTTTTAGAAGCTATTATCTATACTATTTAGACTCTGGGTCAAGTGAGTTCTAAGGACCCAAGATGCATGGTGGATCATGGCTCTAAATTTACTAAGTATTATCCACCCATATTTTTTGGTAACAAAGGAACCCAAGAATATGAGGAGTGTCTTTAGTGGATAGAGAGTATATTCAACTTATGGAAGACTCTGAGGTGGTTTTTTTCCATGTATATTCTTGAAGGACCAAGAATGATCTATTATAAAAGCTAAGTTGCATGAGGATATTATTTGGGATTCCTTAAATAAAATTTTTAAATAGTAGTTTTAACCAAATACATTGCATATGGTGAATACCCATGACTTTATTACCTTATAGTAGGGGTAGCATATAGTTCTGAAGTATTATACTAATTTTTCTAAGTTGGTGCATCTGGAATTGAAGCTTGTCACTAATGAGTACTTGAAGGATTGAAGGTTTGAGTTAGGTTTGAGGTCTGATATTAAATCTATTTTGATTCTAATGTGTCTTTTGAACTTTTTGGAGGTAGTTGAAAAGGAATATTTGGATAAGGTAGACATAATTGGTAATACAGGTTTGGGTGGAGCTTTAGTTGGTTCAGTTATTAGCCAAGGTGTATCTGCTGTCCAAAAAAGGAAGCATAAGAGTGGTCAATTTTCATTAGGAACAGTTGAAAGGGATTCTATTGGGTAATAATAGGTTGTATACTACCATTGTGTAAGGTGAGGTCATAACAATCATAACTGTATGGAGGCTCCCAAGACTTTTCATCTTTATGGATGATTTCCCATCTGCAACTTTTTTTTGAAAATATATATTGGGGAAATAGGGCAGGACCCACTCTCACCAAGGGTTCATAGGTCCAATAAGATACCTCCATGATGGTGGGTCTAATCCTTAGGCCAAGGGAGATGTTCATGTGGATAATACCATATGGATTTATGTAGTGTAGTTTTTGCTAAATTAATTTTAAGCAAGGATAGCTACTATTAGAGGTACAATGTTCATATCATCTTCTATAGTGCTATGTTTTCTTGATAAAGGTTCTACCCATTACTTTATATCATCAAATTTAGTTTACGTGTTAGTTTTCTGTTTGGGAATTATTCCATTCTTATTGGATCTTTCTATGCCTTTGTGAAAAAGGTTCAAACAAGGTTTTAGATTACACGTGTGTTGGGTGATGATAGAAGACATTGAAGTGGAGTGGGACTTTTTAGTGCTTGATCATGAAATTTATGAATTTATTATCAGCATGGATTGAATAATAAGTGTTAAGGACCAGATATAATATTACCACCATCGATTTCAGTTATTATCTATTTATGTGGTTACTCATGTTTTCTAGGGTAAGTGAGACTCTAGATCAGGATGGGAAGGGCCTATTGTTCCATATACAAGAGTAATATTGTGCTAGTTTTTAAAGATATTTCTTGATACAATTGACCATTTTTTTTATTGTTCAACTTCCTACAGTGGTGTGTGTGTACCCCTGAGGTATTTCCAGATGATTTTTCATGTTACCACCCTAAAGAGAGGTCAATTTTACTATAGATATTCTCCCTAGTATGATGCCCATTTCTATGTTGTCTTACTATATAGAACCTACTACGTTGATGGACCTTAAGGTCCATCTTAATTACCTAGAGGCTATTGGATTTATTTTTCCTAGAATGCCACTATGGGATTTACTGGTCATCTTTTTTAGGAAGGCATACAGGAGACTCAAACTTTGTGTTGGATATCTAAAGTTGAATCAGGTGAGTATTAAGAACAAATATACTTTTATAAGGATTGATGATCTATTTGATAATCTTATAGGGGATTTTTGGTTTTCTAATATTCACCTATAGTCATGGTATCATCATTTGAGAGTTCGAGAAGAGAATATACCTAAGACAATGTTTAAAACCTAATATGGTAATTTGAAGTTTCTGGTTATGCTATTTGGTCTCAATAATGATCCTCTAGTGTTTATGGATTTGATGAACCAAATATTTCATTAGTTCTTGGAATATTTTATTATTTTTTTCATGGATGATATTTTAGTGTACTCCAAGTTAGTGGAGGATTACAAGGATCATTTTGATATCATTCTTCAATCCTTGAAAGAACATTGTCTATATGGTAAGCCTTCCAAAGGTGAGTTTTGGATCTATGAAGTGAAGTTTTTTGGGCATGTGATATCGGAGAGAGGTGTCTCAATATATCCTGAAAAGGTAAGGGAAGTTTTGTACTAGGAGTATCCTAGAAATATTTTTGAGGTCTGAAGCTTCTTAGGTTTGGGTGGTTACTATATAGATTTTGTTCAGGAATTCTCTATGATCACATCTTGGATGAAAAATTTAACCTGTAAGGGTGTAAAGCTTGAATGGAAGAAAAAGTGTAAGCTATCTTTTGAGTAGATTAAGGTGAGGTTGACTTAAACACCAGATTTCTTTATTTCGAAATCGGGATCAGGTTATGATGTTTTCTGAAATTATTTTTTTGTGATTTTGGGATGTATCTTGATGCAAGGGAATAAGGTGGTAGACTATAGATCATTCTAGTTATTCCTTTGTTAGAATAACTACCCCACCCATGATCTTGATTTGGAATTGGTTATTAATTTACTAAAAACATGGTGCCACTATCTCTTTAGGGAACAGTTTACAGTATATTTTGATCATAAGATATTAAAATTTATGTTTACTCAGAGGGATATAAATTTGAAATAGATTCACTGGGTAGAGTATCTTCAAATGTTTGATTTTTATATTTCTTATACCCATGGGAAGGGGATGTATTTTTTGATGCATTGAAAAAAAAATACTGACACAATCAATTAGGGAATCAGTTAAGGAGTGGTCTCTGATGAGTTTGTTTTCTAAGACGATCTTGGAAATAGAAGAGGTTAGTGGTCTTGTGTTCTTGATTTCGAAGGATCTTGGGAAAATAATTTTCCTTTGGTTGAATTTTCCTATAACAATAGTTATCAGGATATGATAAATATGCCACCTTTTGAGACTTTGTATAGGTGTCTGTCACGAACCAACCCAGGTCGACCCTGAACCGGTCACCCGAGATGGCTCGCGGCAAGTCCTGAGGGGCATTCCTGATCCCCTTGGGATGGCAACTAGTGTCGGGCATCAAAGTTAAAACATTGGGAACGATTTGGCCCAAAAAGATAAATAAGTAAATAAAAATAAACAGAACAAAAGCACTAAACTCTAGAAGTGGAAAGAAACAAAACCAAACAACAGACGTACCTCCATGTGACCATTCGGTCACCTCCCAACCAAGGCCAACATTGCTCCCAAATGAGCAACTCATCCAAGAAAACTTGAACGAGGGAAACCTACGACTGAAATGATAAAAATAGGCGTGAGCATTAAAAATGCTCAGTAGGGATGCCAAAGTAAACCACATAATCCAACCAATACCACTTTCCAGAAACAATCCCAAAAACACTAGTTTGCACATACAAAGATAGAAAATAGGGTTTTCATATTTTAAAGGAATAAAGGATCCTGATTTACCATTTCAAAAGCCAACACACGCCACAACCCGTTTTCCCAAAACAATGCATTTTTTGAAAAATGAAATTTCAAATTAATGTTTATCACATTTGTGAAAAAGAAGAACAGGTAATAAATAAATGTTGGAAACCAAGTGCAAGAAAAATTAAACAAGTAGATATAAGCATTAACCATGGGTGATCCTAAACAACCCTAGAAAACCCCTGAACGTACTCGGGTTCAGACTACCTGCCGGCATGGTACTCCACAGTCAATAACCAACTGGCCACCCTAACAGCCAACCAGTGGCATGCCCCACAAGTCCTACCTTCTAAGGGGGACTAACCCGTCTAATCGGAGTTAGCGAGAAACCATCACTCGATTCTCTAAAAGGTGCCCAGGAACCCACGGTGGTTTTAATAATACTGTGTAAGTGGGAGGCCCTCACACGCGTGACTCATCTCACCGCACTTTCCAACCCCTTACACAGACACCACTACACGACAATCCTCGAAGGGAAGTCCCCTTGTAGAGATTCCCCACAAATATGCATATATGAAATTCTTTCACATTCAACAAGGTGTCAACCGGGCCTTCACAGCATGCGCAGTTTAAAAACATTTCGTAAACAAGTTAAGTTGCAAATCGGGCACACACATTTTTTCCAAGAGTCAGTGCAAACGCATTCTTTTCAAAGAGTCAACACAAATATTACAATTGAGTTGGAAGAGCCAAACGGGCCTTTAAGAAAAACGACCATCTAACTCACACCAAAATCCAACCGGGCCAGCTTCTTTCAATTCCCTTTGAAACAACACCTTATTTTCTCTGAAACCTAGTTTTAAGAAAACATAGTTTTACTGTGTCATCTTCATTTGGAGGCACATCCATGTGAGCACCTAGTGCTCCCATGGATGTGCCAACATCCAATGGCACATTTAGTTTTTAGAAGAATATCCTTAAAAACCATCTTTCATAAAACACTTTAGCATTGAAACCAAACTCAAATTCTTTCACAACACTTTATAAAAACAAATTGCAACTTTCAAACCAGCCACCATTTCCAAAACTTCTCTAAAACAAACTATTGGTTCATAATTTTATCAAACAAATACACCAAACCAAATCATACATTTCCAAAACACAACCACTATCAGCTACAACCAAACATATCACAAAGCACTTAATTTAACTTTACCAAGAACCTATGCCTTTCATATAAACCAACATTAAAATCCACTTTCACAAATTTAAAACAGAAATATAACTATGTTAGATGTTTTTCATAAATACAATAGAGATGAAAATGATATAAAAGGATTAATTGAAAACATTCAAGTGCTCAAGGTTTGAATCAAGAAGGGAAATGGTTGGAAACACCTGCCTTGAACAAAGGTCACGTCAAGCTTTCTAACTCAAGCAGAAGCTCGCTCGCACGCATGCACTTCCCTATATATATATATATATCTTTAAAATGATGCACGTGTTCCCCGCACCATGAGGGAACACACACATAGAAGATATATATATCTATACATATTAATACCTGGGAATATGCGTGCGCACCTTCGAAACCAACCGCAACTCCCTACAATAAATCCCCGAGACTCAAAACACCACAAAATCCCTAAAATAAAATTAATCTAAACAAAGAAATCAAGATACCAATCGAAAACTGACCCTACAAAAATCACAACGTTCACAAGTAAAACCCAAATCACACTTTAACATTTTTTTTATAAAACCAAGGGAAACACCCCCAAGTACATAAACACATAAACATAATTAATGAATCAAGCTAATGACCAATTTTTAAACAATTCGTCAAAATAAAATTTGTCACTTGAGTAAGAAAATCATCGTAGACGCATATCGACATAAACCAGGAACCGACTCTGGACCAGATAAAGACCTCAAGGGTCCGCAACTCAATTCACATTTAAATTAGCGTAAGAATATATAAAAAAGTATAAATATATCCTTACCCAAATATCGGCGAGGGGAAACGAGACCCCGTCTGAGTAGAGCGTAGGTGCTGCGCAAGGGAATTTGGTCATTCCGGAACAAGGCGGAGGCACGCGCAAGGGTTCGGGTCGCGCCGGAACAAGGTGAAGGCACTGCGCAAGGGGTCGGGTCACCAGAATCGCACCGAGAAGGGGTCGGGTTTTCCGGAAACGTGCTGGAAAGGGGTTGGGTTCGCCGGAAACGTGCCGGAAAAAGGGGGTTGGGTTCGGAGGAGCACCGGCGGCCGGTGAACGGATGACGGCGGTTTCCCGGACCAGATTCGAATGGGAGGGGGCGGCACCGGCGCGGTTGGGTGAGGGAGAAGGGGAGGGCCGACGGCCGGCTGGTGGAGACGGACGGCGAGGCGGTGACGAGAGGGCCAGCGAGGCGGAGGGTGAGCCGGCAGGGACGGCGCGACAGGGGGAGGAAGGTCCGGCCGGGGTGCGGGGTTCGCCGCCGGGAGGGCGTGGCTGCGCGGAGGAGGCAGAGCCGGGGGTGTGGCCAGAGGGGCGCCAGCAGAGGGGAGCGGCTTCGCCGCTAGGGTTGCTACGCGACCAGAAGGAGGGAGAAAGGGGGGGGGGGGGGCTGCGCGCAAACCCTAACCCGACCTCCTCTACCCTTTTTTTATTATAATATTATTATTATTATTATTATTATTATTATTCTTGTTGTTATTATTATTATTACTTATTATTATAAACATATATACATATAAAAATATATATAAACATATATAAACCCACTTATATAAACATAGATACATATATACATATGTGTATATATAAACATATATTAACATATATGAACATATATATAAACATATATACACATAAGTATATAACGTTAAAACATATTTATTTATAAACATATGCGTACATATATATATACACATATAAACATATATACACATACATATATGTATATATACACAACGTTAAAACATAAACACATACAAACGTAGATACACATATATAAACATATAAACATACATATACATATATTTACACACATAACGTTAAAACTCGATGACCGTGCGGTATTTGCGCATCGTGCGGTACCCAAGAGAACAGCGCATCTGCACGTACCCAAGCGGGCTTCGCATCTTAAATGCATAGTGTTTTCACACTATCCCAAACCATAAACTCATCCCAACATTAAAAATTTAAATCGGGACTCACCCTCACTTAGGAAAAATCACCCGACGCCAAGAGAAATAAATAAAATGACTAAAAAAAGCGGGTGTGAAAATTCTCCCCACCACAAACACTTTATTCCCCTAGAAAGTCACCAAGCCAACAGTTGACACAACTCGAGCCCATGCCCAGGAAAAACCGAGGAAGAACTGCGAATCCCGGGATGACCTTACTCTCAACTGGTCACACCCGACCAATTCAAGTGAGAACTAAAGCCCGAGGTTGAGGGGAGAACACGAGAGGGTTCTCCCCACCACAGAAATTTACTAACACGGAGACCTTGAAACTTGAACCCACCACCCCAGGGGGGGAGAAACGCAGGAAATCCCCAACTGAACTCATCCTACCCTCTCAAAGCTAACGGAACAACTCCACCACTAGGATTAAAACTATTCTGGGAAAACTGGCACACTGAGACACTGGGAAGGAGGAATCCACTACAAAACTCAAACACACTATATGAAACCCCACAGAGAGGCGTCCGGCCTAATAAAGAGCCCAGAAACAACACCCATTAATTTCACAGAACCAAACATCCCCCTAACTTTTACATCTGATACCATACTCAAAATCAGAATAGGTTTGTTTATCCCTAGCCCCAACACCCTTCAAGGAATTTGAATGATTTAGAAGTTGCACTAAGAGTAGATGAGGCTGCTTGGATTGCGGTGGAACGAGCTCATCGTGCGACCACAAAAAGGATGAGATTACAATGATGACAAGAATATAACAAGAAAACTTTGGATATTTCCCTTCAAAAGGTTAAAACATAAACCGAAGCGAGGTTCTACACACCCTCGGAAACTCCTGACTGTGCACGAGCTTCACCCCAAGACCTGTGGTTGGGGATCTGATGGCTGAAGCATCCCCTGCCTCACAATCAGGAATTTGAATTCTCCAGTCCCCAAAATCTTCTTCTTCTCGACAATTCAAACAACCACAATGGTGACATGTTTTTTCAAAGGGACTAAAGATAATGGCTTAGAATGCCTGAACTGGCCATACTAGTGGCACGCAAGAGGATGGTCAGAAAAACTGAGATTCGGCACCGACAAAGATGGTGTCTTGGTGACAGGTTCCTCCGGCATGCACTCCTTTCCAGATGGGGAACCTTTTCTAGATCCAATTACCATCAAACACACCCCAATATTCAACGCTGGTGAGACATCTCTCTTTACTAGTCCAGAACTGGACCCTCAAATAAACCTGAGATGGTACAAACCCTAACAAACCTGGGAGTTCCCAACAGCCTGAAGACCCACTCAAATTTCATAACCACACAACTGCCCCTCACGGACTTTGATTACTTTGATCGATAGTCAACATGCAAAAACAACTGAAAACTGGGCATGAATCATTAGCAACCTTGTCGACCTTTCTGGGTGGCATACTCGGAACAACACAAAAAAACCCAACTGAAATCGGAATCTAGCCAAAACTCAATCAAAGCAACAACCCAAGTCAAAGGCAACAGGTACATAAACCTAACATATAAAAACACAAGTAAAAATTAATTTTCCAAGACCCGTCATTTCTTTTAAATTTTAAAACACGCCTATGGCCCCTTATGGACTGTCACATGTGCGTTCACCCAATCCTGGCTACATCGCTCGCAGACAAGTGCTCCCACGCACTCTATGCACATATCTATGCACATGTGATCCTCCATAAGGAATACCAAGGTTCATACACTTCTTTCCCTTATCAAATCCAAACACGCATTCAAACATCCCAAATTGAAACACCCCCACTTTAAAAACCCAATTCACCAATTTCAAAAAAAATTAAAGGAAAATACTTTCCATTTTAAAACCATTTTCATTTTTAACACATGCTCACATCGACCGAGATCAAAATGAAATGCAATCAGCAACAAAACACCAGAACGAGGGACTGGTGCATATGCCTAACTCGATGACATGGTGGTGAGCCATATCCAAAGTAAGGTATGTCACTAAAAGGACCTTGAACTGGACACTTGGACTCCACATGGGTCACCACTCCATGTGTGGCCACAATCTGAACCAGTTCACCTTCATTATCATCCCTCAAACCAAAACAACCAAAGGAAAAAGACTCAAAACCTAGACTACCCCTGGTAACTCAGGTCTCATCACGAGCGGTGGTGATCAAGAACTAACCTGTAACCTACCTCCTGAGTCCCAAAAAATCTTAATCTCCTTCTACCAGACATCCCAAATATCAAGAACCTCCTCTGATACCATTTTTTCACGAACCAACCCTGGTCGACCCTGAACCGGTCACCCGAGCCGGCTCGCGGCAAGTCCCGAGGGGCGTTCACGATCCCCCCAGGATGGCAACTAGTGTTGGGCATCAAAGTTAAAACATTGGGAATGATTTGGCCCAAAAAGATAAATAAGTAAATAAGAAAAAAAAGAAAAAAAAGCATTAAACTCTAGCAGCGGAAAGAAACAAAACCAAACAACAGACGTACCTCCATGTGACCCTTCGGTCACCTCCTAACCAAGGCCAAAATTGCTCCCAAAATGAGCAACTTAGCCAAGAAAACTTGAACGAGGGAAACCTATGACTGAAATGATAAAAATAGGCATGAGCATTAAAAATGCTTAGTAGGGATGCCAAAGTAAACCACAGAATCCAACCAAGAACAATTTCCAGAAACAATCCCAAAAACACTAGTTTGCACATACAAAGATAGAAAATAGGGTTTTCATATTTTAAAGGAAAAAGGATCCTGATTTACAATTTCAAAAACCAACACACGCCACAACCTGTTTTCCCAAAACAATGAATTTCTTGAAAACTAAAATTTCAAATTCATGTTTATCACATTTGTGAAAAAGAAGAACAGGTAATAAATAAATGTTGGAAACCAAGTGCAAGTAAAAGTAAACAAGAAGATATAAGCATTAACCATGGCTGATCCTAAACACCCCTAGAAAACCCCTGAACGTACTCGGGTTCAGACTACCTGCAGGCATGGTACTCCATAGTCAATAACCAACTGGCCGCCCTAACATCCAACCAGTGGCACACCCCACAAGGCCTACCAACCAAGGGGGGAATAACCTGTCTAATCAGGATTATCCAGCAACTATCACTCGATTCTATAAAAGATGCCCAGGAACCCACGGTGGTTTTAATAATACTGTGTAAGTGGGAGGCCCTCGCACGCGTGACTCATCTCACCGCACTTGCGAACCCCTTACACAGACACCACTACACGACAATCCTCAAAGGGAAGTCCCCCTATAGATATGCCCCACAAATATTCATATATGAAATTCTTTCACATTCAACAAGGTGCCAACCGGGCCTTCACAACATGCGTAGTTTCAAAACATTTCGTAAACGAGTTAAGTTGCCAATCGGGCACACACATTTTTCCCAAGAGTCAGTGAAAACGCATTCTTTTCAAAGAGTCAACACAAATATTACAATTGAGTTGGAAGATCCAAACGGGCCTTTAAGAAAAAGGACCATTTAACTCACACCAAAAGCCAACCGGTCCAGCTTCTTTCAATTCCCTTTGAAACAACACATTATTTTCTCTGAAACCTAGTTTTAAGAAAACATAGCTTTAATGTGTCATCTTCATTTGTAGGCACATCCATGTGAGCACCTAGTGCTCCCATGGATGTGCCAACATCCAATGGCATATTTAGTTTTTAGAAGAATCACCTTAAAAACCATTTTTCATAAAACACTTTAGCATTCAAACCAAACTCAAATTATTTCACAACACTTTATAAAAACAAATTGCATCTTTCAAACCAACCACCATTTCCAAAACATATCTAAAACAAACTATTGGTTCATCATTTTGTCAAAAAAGCACACCAAACCAAATCATACATTTCCAAAACACAACCACTATTAGCTACAACCAAACACATCACAAAGCACTTAATTTAACTTTACCAATAACTTATACCTTTCATATAAACCAACATTAAAATCCACTTTCAAAAATTTAAAAAATAAATATAACTATGTCAGATGTTTTTCATAAATGAAATAGAGATGCAAACGATATAAAAGGATTAATTGAAACATTCAAGTGCTCTAGGTTTGAATCAAGAAGGGAAATGGTTGGAAACACCTACCTCAAACAAAGGTCACGTCAAGCTTTCTAACTCAATCAAAGCTCACTCGCACGCACGCACTTATATATATATATATATATATATATATATATATATATCCTTAAACTGATGCATGTGTTCCCCGAGCCATGAGGGAACACACACACAGAAGATATATATATCTATACATATTCATACCTAGGAATATGCGTGCGCACCTTCGAAACCAACCGTAACTCCCTATGATTGATCCCCGAGACTCAAAACACCACAAAATCTCTAAAATAAAATTAATCCAAACAAAGCAATCATTATACAAATCAAAAACCAACCCTACAAAAATCACAACATTCACAAGTAAAACCCAAATCACACTTTAAAATTTTCTTTATAAAACTAAGGGAAACACCCCCAATTACATAAACACATAAACATAATTAATGAATCAAGATAATGACCAATTTTTAAACAATTCATCAAAATAACATTTGTCACTTAAGCAAGAAAATCATCGTAGACTCATATCAACATAAACCAGGAACCGACTCTAGACCAGATAAAGACCTCAAGGGTCTGCAACTCAATTCACATTTAAATTAGCGTAAGAATATATAACAAAGTATAAATATATCCTTACCCAAATATCGGCGAGCGGAAATGAGACCGCGTCCGAGTAGAGCGGAGGTGCTGCACAAGGGAATTAGTTCACACCGGAATAAGGCAGAGGCACGCGCAAGGGTTCGGGTCGCGCCGGAACAAGGCGAAGTCACTGCGCAAGGGGTCGGGTCACCGGAATCGTACCGAGATGGGGTCGGGTTCGCTGGAAATGCGCCGGAAAGGGGTCGGGTTCACCGGAAACACGCTGGAAAAAGGGGGTCGGGTTCGTAGGAGCACCGGCATCCGGCGAACGGACGACAGCGGTTCGCCGGACCAGATTCGGATGGGAGGGGGCGGCGCCGGTGCGGTCGGGTGAGGGAGAAGGGGGCGGGCCGACGACAAGCTGGCGGAGGCAGATGGTGAGGCGGTGACGAGAGGGCCAGCGAGGCGGAGGGTGAGCTGGCAGGGACGGCGTGGTAGGGGGAGGAAGGTCCGACCGGGGTGCGGGGTTCGCCGTCGGGAGGGCGCGGCTGTGCGGAGGAGGCAGAGCCGGGAGTGCGGCTGGAGGGGCGCCGATGGAGGGGAGCGGCTTCGCCGTTGGGGTTGCTACGTGGCCAGAAGGAGGGAGAAGGGGGGTTGCGCGCAAACCCTAACCCGACCTCCTCTTCCCTTTTATTATTATTATTATTATTATTATTATTATTATTATTATTATAAACATATATACATATACAAATATATATAAACATATATAAACCCACTTATATAGACATAGATACATATATACATATGTATATATATAACCATATATATAAGATATATAAACATATATGAACATATATATAAACATATATACACATAATCATATAACGTTAAAACATATTTATTTATAAACATATGCGTACATATATATATACACATATAAACATATATACACATACATATATGTATATATACACAACATTAAAACATAAACACATACAGACATAGATACACATATATAAACATATAAACATACATATACATATATCTACACACATAACGTTAAAACTGGATGATCGTGCCGTATTTGCGCACTGTGTTGTACCCAAGAGGACAGCGCGTATGCACGTACCCAAGCGGGCTGCGCGTCTTAAACGCACAGTGTTTGCACACTATCCCAAACCATAAACTCATCCCAATATTAAAAATTTAAACCGGGACTCACCCGCACTTAGGAAAAATCACCCGATGCCAAGAGAAATTAATAAAATGACTAAAAAAAGCAGGTGTGATAGTGGCCATGTAGATCTCCCTTGTTCTTGGTAGAGTTTGGAGAACAATCCTTGGTTGGTTCGAGTATTGTTCATAAAATTATGGAGATGGTGTAGATGATCTGGATAAGATTGATCATGGAATAGAGTTGTCAGAAATATTGTGCAGACCATCATCGGCAACCACTGGATTTTGAGGTTGGTGGTAGGTCCTTTCTCATAGTTTCACCTCGCTTTGTACACCATCATTTACGTAATAATGGTAATTTGGCACCAAGGTTTTTAGACCCCTTTGATATAATTGGAAGACTATGGATGGTGTTCTATTAGTTTGACTTTCTATATGGCTTGATGGATATCCATGACATGTTTCATGTTTATCAATTGAGAAGGTATGTTCCATATCCTTACCATGTGATCGAATGGGAGGATATTGATCTTGTTCCCAATACCACTTTGTTTGAGTAGCCAGATCAGATTATGGATCGCTAGGATAAGGTACTTCATGGTTAAAATATCCCCTTGGTCTAGGTGGTAGTGTAGATAGGATATCCATGATACATGGGAGTGGGAGTCATTGATGAGGTAGAAGTAGGCTTATCTTTTTGTAGATCCATAATCTTGAGGGCATTCTAGGGGAAGAAAGTGTTTATGTTGGAAAGATTATGATGCATTGTTAAATTTCTATTAGGTATTTTTTAACCTTTTATTTTGGTTTCATTTTTCAGTGGATGAATAATGATGAAAAATAAATTAGGAGGATACTTGTAATGGTGAAGTTTGGTATTTTTTGAATTTTTAGCTTAAAAATGTTGTTTTTGTTGTTCACTGGGAGATTACATGTCGTGTAATGGGAGTACATGTCGTGTAATGTCCATTGAGTAGAATCCATAAAGTATGTACACAACATGAGAGGTTTATATGCCATGTAAAGGGTTCACATCATATAATGGAATATATTGGGTTTTTAATAAAAATGAGATTGTATTTTTGATGTATATGAGCACCATGGATTACACAACATATATTAGGATTACACGCCATGTAATAGTCATGAATTGGGATTTTAGGGTTCTGCACGAGTGTTTTATTATTATATTTATTGTAGGATTCCATGATCTTGACCTAGAGGCTCCCCCTAAGATATTTTGGGTGATTCCCTCCCTTCCAAGTTGCTTTGTTTAGTGATTTATCACCTTTGTGGTTTGATTGCTTCTCTATGGGTACATAATCATTCTGGGTTTTCTTTTGATTTAGTTACGTCGATGGTTTTGGAAATTGTTGTGTTCAAATTTATGATAAGATAGTGTCTTATATCAATCCTTTTTAGTATCTTTTCATGCCTTGACTTTCAAAGGTTGTTCTCTTGGTTTTCAAGAACCATTTTAAATGGAAGTTAGGATTCTACCATGTTAATGTGAGTGTTTCTATACAATGGGTTAATTTCATGAATTCTATGTCATTCTTGATAAATTAATTTGGGTTGTTCATTGATTTTAAGTGATATGTGGTGTAAAATGATTTCTTGGAAAGTCAAATGTTTTCAAAAGGGGGGTTTCTTTAAAAAAATGTATTATATTGATTTGGAAATGGGTTTTCAAACTCTGAAATAGACCATCTTGGATATAAAAACGTTTTATAAAATGTGAGAATGGTTTTGAAATAAATTTGGAAAATTGCACATTGTGAACCTTGGGTGCACTGGGAAATATATATGGGTATCCCTAGTGTGTGTATAGAACCACTATGAGGTAACATTTTGTGATATCAACTAGTTGGAATTGATATTTATTGGATCAAACATTAAATCTATTTAGGATATTTAGTGTCTAGTACGCAGTGTCCCATAAGCTAGATCCCAAATGTGATGTGCTTTGTCGTTTATGGTTATTTATCACATGATTGTTTTTATCATGGATTATTTCTCATAGGTTTTTATATGAGGTTGTATAACATAACTTTTTTATGATAGCTTGTTTCATATATATGTGTTTACCTATTTACCACTTGATGTATGGATATTATTTCTGATTTTATCACTTATACTTGTGATATTTATGGTTTGAGAATATGAAATTATTTTATGAAAACCAAAGGTAAAATTATTTTAAAATGTATTTAATTTATGAAGAATTATTTTTAAAACTATAATGTTTTAAAAACTAGAATTATTATATTCTTAATATTAAACCTTGAATATAAATTGTGGTGGTATCCTATTGGGCTTTGTCTCACACCCTAATTGTTCATTTGATCATTTTTAGATGTTGTATTATAGGATTCAGGTAAACGTAATAGCATCTTGTAGTATTTTGGATTCTCTTATTGTTGTTGCCTTTAGTTCAGGTTGGTCTGGAGGTGATTTTTCGTCACATGGGGTGTCATGATCCGCCTCCCTGGACTATGAACCTTGTCATCTGACCCCATGGGTCTCTTGTAATACCTTGGTTTCCTTCCCAACACACCATAGTCTATTACTCACTGGGGTCGCTTATCAGACTAATGACTGTCCCCACAATCCAACACATGTTCTTTCAGTGTGTTTTTTCCTCACTCACACACATCCTGGGAAACGTCCCAGAAGGTCAGACATCCTAATTACTACTCCAGGCCAATCATGCTTAACTATGGAGTTCTAATCAGGTAGGATCCTGAAAAGAAAGGTTCACCTTGTTGACCTGGGTAGTAACATTTATCCTTTTAAGTCTCACTTTTCCAAGGGTGTTACATTATCCACAACTTTAAAGCACAACACCCTCGTTGTGGACCCCAAGCCTCAAACCTAGGCAGTGCCTAAGAACTTTCAGTTGGGTATCCCATCTGATACCATTTTGTCACGACCCTCCTCCCCGGGACATGAACCTTGTCATCTGACCCCATGGGTCTCTTGTAATACCTTGGTTGCCCTCCCAGCACACCATAGGTTATTATTCACTGGGGTCTCTTATCAGACTAATGACTATCCCAACAATCCAACACATATTATTTCAGTGTGTTTTGTACTCACTCACACACACCCTGGGAAACATGAGGGTTTGGAGTGGAAAGACTTTAGGGTTCTTTTCACTAACTAGTTCTATCCAGAATCAATGGTGTTGGCCAAGGCTGTGGAGTTTTTCAAGCTTGAGAAGGCTAACAAAACCGTGACTGAGTACTCAAATCTCTTTTCTGAGTTGGTACAGTTTTCTCCTGAGATTGTATCTAATGAGAAGATGAAGGCTCGATGATTCGAGTTGGTAATTTGATCAGATATCCATTCTCAGGTTTTCTTACTGAAGCTACCCACTTATGCTGATGTGCTGGATAGGGTGATGATGGTTGAGATAGACCTGGCAGGAAAGTCAGGGTTGAAGGAAGTTCCTTTCCCTCCTAGTGGCAGTGTTGGTTACTTTAAAGGAAAACAGAAGCGTGACGTTTCTCATAGTAGTTCTCGACAACATAGTCATTACAGACCTCCCGTAGCACCAGGAGGGGCTTCTTTAACTTGCTATCAGGGTGGAAATCCAGGACATTCTAAGAGGGTTTGCATTGAGGCACCCAAGAACTTTACAGAGATGTCTGCATGGTTTGCACACAGTTTGACAGACTGTGCGACCAAACCATGCCAACCTTGAAAACCTAGACAGTGGGTTCTGCACGGTTGGCACACGGTTTTCCTGACCATGTGCCTCTATCCAGGTAACAGTGCGCACGGTTTTTTAATTCCGAAAATCATTCTTAAAACTACCTGAACCCCCAGTACTTCCATATTTCTAACCTTGTCTTGGGATTTAAACATTATAGGTGTTTCCAAATCCTCCCTGAGATATTCCAAGGTGATCTGAACTTCTTCCTTTGAGATTAAGGGCTCGGATTGTGTATCCTCTCTCCTCCTGGTAAGTAGATTTCAACCTATTACTTCTCTCATTCTTTCCTTTGTCTTTCCTTGATCTTTTAATGGGATATTTCCACCATTTTCTATGGATTTAAACCTATGAGTTGAGATCTATATCTAGGATTGTGGATCTAGATCTATTTATAATATGTTGATGCCATTGATCTTATTTTTTTGGTTTTAAGGATTTAGATCCAGAACTTGATTGAAGACATTGTGCCGCTCGGTTTTTGGGGTTTCTCATTGGGCTAATTCCCATCAATAAATTGAGTTAGGTGGTTCCGTCCTGACTTTCCGAATTGATTATCCTTGTATTGCTTGATTTATTTAAATTTTTGATTTAAATTCAGTTGCTCAAATCTGATTTCAATTAAATTGATAAAAAGTCTATTCTAGTGAATCGAGGTATTTGAAATGGGTTTAGCATGAAAATTTTGAAAACCCCCAATTCCATTGAATTGGCTGTGTTTATGGAAATTTTCTGATTTAAATTGTTTAATTTAAATTGTGGATTTTATGGAAATGTTTTCAATTAAATTGTTGAATTTAATTGTGGAAATAAATTGTATAATGATGGAATTGGTTTTGAATGGATTTCAAACTGGTGAAAATGGATTAAAATTATTTTATAGAAACCAAGTGGTTTTATCTTGTGAAAAAGGCATGTTTTTGAATAAAACATGTTTTGGTTTTAAATGGAAAGAAATTGGCACTTTTGGAAATGGAAGAATGGGATTGATCGTATTTTTAAGCAGTCTTAAAATAGTTCAACCATCATGTAAGAGCACATGAAAGCCTTAGGTAGTTAGTGAGTTATTTGGATACACTCTACACTACGACAACATTCTAAAACATACTTGTGGTGGGTCACATCCCCGACGGGTTGGTGACGAGTCTCATTTGTCCAGTGGAATAGGGACATGTGTATACACATTTTTCTATGTTCACATATAGAGTGCGGAATCCTATAACTGGTTAATACTATCGTACCTTTTAGAAAATGACCATTTTTCTCACTTGTTTATTTATATTTGAGATATAAATGTATTCCAATACTTTTTAACTACTTTACATGCCTGTTGAATTTATATAAACTATTTTATATAAATGTTTTACTTAAGCCATTGTTTTAGAAATATTCCATCATTTGTAAAATCATAACTTAAAAATATTTATTTCCATCATTTGAAAATGTATAGAATGTTTTGTTAAAATATGATTTTGAATTTCCAAACCTGTTTATTTGAAAATTGAAAACTTTTCTTTGGATAATCTATATTTGGGACCTGTTACAGAATCTTTGGTGGTATCCTACTGGTTGTAGGCTCACACCCTAATTTTTCCTTCGGGTGTTTGTATACTTGCTTCTTCTAGGTTCGAGCAAAGGGAAGAGATCTATTGGAGGTGGATCCAGTTGTTGATATTTGGTCTTGGTGAGTTGTGTCCTTAGGGACCTTGGGGCTGTTTTTCCATTTTTAGTACTTGAGTTGTAGTACTTTGGGATTTTTATGACTATTTATATTCTGGTACATTACTCCCAGTGGAGTTTCTTTTTGATATGCATACTATCTTGTTTCTTTTCTTCCACATTTTTGGCGGAAAAATCGTTCTCACTTGCATGTTGTGTGATTCCAGGTGCTAGTCGCCGACCCGTGGGGATCGGAAATGCCCTTCAGGCTATGTTAGGGCCATCTTGGTTATCGGGTTACCAGGGTACCCAGGCTGGTTCGTGACAAAATGGTATCAAAGGAAGTTTAAGTATCTTTCCTTGATGATAGTATGCATTTGAGTATTCTTTTCAGGATTTAGGAGGTAGTTGTGATTGAGTGCCTGGACAGATCTCACCGTAATGAACCTTAAGTCACCAGGGTTGGTTAGGGAAACACGACTTGTGGATTAGTTCTAGTATTTTCCCCTGTTTTGATTTGGATAGAGTGGAATCCAAATATTTTTATCCCTTCTATTAAGAATAGTTTTCCATGTTACTCTGGTTAAGTGTTAATTTAATGTCTTTTTATATTGTGTAGTGTCATGCCTCTGAGAAGATGTGGGAATCAGATCCAAAAAGAGGCTGCTGCTGAATCTCAACAAGAGAGTCCTATTATGGATCTGAGTGTGGTTGAGGTGATTGTTCGCACTATTCAAGCTCTAGGACATGCACCACCTCTAGTTTCTGTTCAGGTTCCAGCTATAGATCCTCATAGTGATATTCTCCAAGATTGTTCTCAAGAGTTCCTATGCCAGAAGCCACCAGTTTTCAAAGTCTCCACTGACCCTCAACATGCTGAGGAATGGTTGAGTAAGATTGAATGTCTGTTTGGGTTCTTGGAGACACATGGTGTGATCAAGGTGAAGTGTGACACCTTCGTGCTGGAGGGACCAAGTAGGAGATGGTGGGACATGATGGTGATGGCTGGGAAACATGAGGGTTTGGAGTAGAAAGACTTTAGGGTTATTTTCACTAACCAGTTCTATCCAGAATCAAGGGTGTTGGCCAAGGATGTGGAGTTTTTCAATATTGAGTAGGCCAACAAAACCATGAATGAGTACTCAAATCACTTTTCTGAGTTGGTACAGTTTGCTCCTAAGATTGTATCTAATGAGAAGATAAAGGCTCGAAGAGTCAAGTTGGGACTTCGATTAGATATATGTTCTCAGGTTTTCTTACTGAAGCTACCCACTTATGCGGATGTGCTGGATAGGGCGATGATGGTTGAGATGGACCTGGCAGGAAAGTCAAGGTTGAAGGAAGTTCCTTTCTCTCCTAATGGCGGTGTTGGTTCTTTTAAAGGAAAATAGAAGCATGACATTTCTCATGGTAGTTCTCGACAACAGAGTCATTCCAGACCTCTGGTAGCACTAGGAGGGGGTTCTTTGACTTGCTATCAGTGTGGAAATCCAGGAAATTCTAAGAGGGTTTGCACTGAGGCGCCCAAGAACTGTAGCTCTTGTATACGTTTAGGTCACTTATAGAGATTCTGCCATCACTTATCTACTCCACGTAGTGGGACAGGATCATCATCACCTCTAAAAACTATAGGGGAATCAAATGTTCCACGTAGAAAAGGGTTCCAGCCACAGGAATCCAAAACGAAGCTTCTTCACACAGTGGAAGAGTCGCCAGAAGTAGCTGACACAGGTCCTGCAACTGTGAGAGGTACCATTACTATAGTGACCACTCTATTTGATACTGGTGCATCTCACTCATTTATTTCAACCCATATTATTAATATTCTTAATCTACCTATGGAGATTTTATCTTGTGTGATGGATATTACTACACCCCTTGGTACAATGAGAGAGAAGGGTCTCCGTAGTCCTGCTTGTGTCTTCTCTCTATCAGATGTCGATCATGCTTAGAGTTTTTTGGTTCTCAACATGAAATCTTTTGACGTCATATTTGGGATGGATTGGATCATTGCCAATAAATCCCGGATCGATTTTTATCTTTGACGGGTCTCCCTTACTACACCCAATGGTGTGCCTCTTATTTTTCAAGGAGAATGGGACCCAAGGTCAAGAAGATCTGGACCCTCTTATCCAGAGTTGGGGAAATTTATATCAGTGTTTGCCTTTGATCTAGAGAGATATTCAATGTGTGGTGATCTTCCTCCAGTCATCACTGAGTTTCCCAACGTGTTTCCTTCTAACTTCTCTGGTTTTCCACCAGTAAGGGAGGTTGATTTTTCTATTGACTTAATGCATGGTACTCAACCGGTTTATATTCCCTCTTACCGAATGGCTCTAGAAAAACTAAAAGAACTGAAGTCTCATTTAGACGATCTTATTGAGGAAGGTTTTATATGCCCAAGTGTGTCACCTTAGGCAACACCAGTTCTCTTCACCAAGAAGGATGATAGTTCTCATCGCTTATGTGTTGATTATCGAAATCTCAATCGAGTTATGATAAAGAACAAATATCGGTTACCACGAATTGATGATTTTTTTGATCAATTGAAAGGGGAAAAGCGGTTTTCAAAAATTGATCTTCGATCTGGTTACCATCAGTTGAGGATAAAATAATTTAACATTTATAAGACCGATTTTAGGAGTAGGTATGGCCATTATGAGTACCATGTTATGCCCTTCGGCCTAAGAAAATGCTCTTGCAGTCTTCATGTTTTTGATGAACAAGTTTTTCTGTGAGTATCTAAATACTTTTCTGGTAGTATTTTTGGATGACATTATTGTCTACTCCAAGTCTAAGGAAGATCATGTGCATCATCTAAGAACAATTCTGAGTCTTCTAAGGAATCACCAACTTTATGCCAAGCTTTCAAAGTGAGATTTATGGATTCGGGAAGTAAACTTCTTGGGAAATGTCATGTCAGAACAAGGAATATCAGTTGATCCTAAGAAGCTGAAGGATGTTATGACTTGGGAATAACCACAAAATATTTTTGAGATTCGGAGATTCTTGGGATTAGCCATATATTATCACTAATTTGTTAAAGACTTCTCAAAGTTAACTTCTCCAATGACTGCTCTGACTCTAAAGGGAGTGAATTTTTCTTGGAATGATAAATTTCAGAGTTCTTTTTTTGAGCTAAAGAATCTTTTGACTACTTCATCGGTGTTAACTCTTCCTAAGGCTGGGATAGGTTACGTGGTCTTCTGTGATGCATCAGTTTCAGGTTTGGGATGTGTCCTTATGAAAGGTAATCATGTTGTTGCCTATGGATCTCATCAGATTAAGCCTCATGAGAAGAACTATCCTACTCATGAACTTGAACATGCAGCTGTAATGCACGCACTTAAGTTTTGGAGACATTACCTTTATGGAGAAAGTTTTACTGTGTATTCATACCATAATAGCTTGAGTTACATCATCTCTAAACAGATTTGAATCTCCGACAAAGGCGTTGGGTGGAGTACCTATAATATTTCTACTTTGACATTGACTATACCCCAGGGAAAGGGAATGTAGTTGCAGATGAGTTAAACAGGAAACTTCCATCACAGGCTATGAAAGAATCTTCAGAAGAGTGGAGTTTGATGGATATTTTTTCTCAATTGCATATTGAAGTTTAGTGGAAGGGGAATGAAGTTTATTTAGCCAGTGTCCAGTTGACATCTACTCTTCTCGAGTTAATTATTTAGGAACAACAACTAGATGATGAATTCAATATCATTAGGGACTCTATTTATGGTGGGGAGACCGACACCCAGTGGTTGTTCTCCAAAAAGGGTGTTATGTGTTATCGAAACCATTATGTTGTGCCGTTGTCGGCAAGGATGGATGTGATGGGGGAGTGCCATAACTCTTAGTGGGATGTACACCCAGGAACCACGAAGATGTTCTATGACATGTGGCAATAGTTCCTATGGCCAGGTATGAGATGAGACATTGCTGAGCTTGTATCCCGTTGCTACACATGCCAGGAGGTGAAAGCCGAGCACCAGAAACCTTTGGGTTTTCTTCAACCACTTCCAATCCCTGCATGGAAGTGGGATGAAATCTCTATAGAATTTGTGATTCGGTTACCTCAAACCCAGAGGAAGGAGAACATTATATGGGTTGTGATCAATAGGCTGGCCAATTTGGCTCACTTTATACCTATTTGGGATACAACCAAAGTTCAAGAGTTGGGAAATATCTATGTGAAAGAAATTGTTCATTTTCATGGAGTTTCGTCTGCTATTGTCTCTGATAGGGATCCTTGGTTTACGTCTCACTTTTGGAGAGTCCTTCAGGAGGCACTGGGATCTCAGGTCCATTTGAGCCTGGCCTACCATCCACAATCAGATGGCTAGATAGAGAGGGCTATTTAGATCCTTGAGGATATACCCCGCACATGTGTCCTCGACTTTGGTGGGTTTTGGGATGATCGTCTGGGGCTAGTTGAGTTTTCTTATAAAAACAGTTATCAGTCTAAGATCAAAATGGCTCCTTTTGAGGCATCGTATGGACATCCTTGTAAATATCCTTTATGTTGGTTAGAGATTGGTGAAAGTTCCTTGGTAGGACTGAGTTTGGTCCAAGAGACAACAACTAAGATCTAGTTGATTCATCAGAGAATGTTTATAGCACAAAGTCGGTACAAGTCTTCTGTTGATCGTCATCATAGACCTTTAGAGTTCTCAGTTGGTGACCAGGTGTTCTTGAAAGTTTCACCCTGATTAGTTCATCGGCGGCTTGGGAGGCAAGGGAAGATTGATCCTCATTTTGTGGGATCTTTCAAGGTTGTTAGTTATGTAGGGAAATTTGCTTACCATCTATCTCTACCACCATAGCTGTCGTCAATACATAACATGTTCCATGTATCACAGCTGCGAAAGTATCTCTCTGATCCATATCATGTTTTGAGCTGGAGTGATCTTGAGATTGAACCAGATTTATCTGTGACTGGACGACCAGTCAGGTTTGTTGATTCTGAGACCAAGGTACTTCATGGGAGAATTATACCTATGGTCCGTGTACTATGGTAGCATGGTTCTGATTCTCATGAGACATGGGAAATGGAGGCACTAATGAGAGAGTAGTGGCCTCATATTTTTGAATTGGATCTTTCTTCATAGGTTTTCTGGGGATAGAAAGATCTTAGGGTGGGGAGGTTATAACATCACATTACATTTTCAGGTACTTTTGATGTTTCTAAGTACCTCTGTTTTAGAGTAGTGACTTGTGGTGTGTTTGGGTGAACTTTTAAAGAAAACTAAAGGATAGTGAGTTGTGAACGGTTTGCACACGGTTTGAAAAACCATGCGAACAAATCGTGCCAACCATGCAGAACTGGACATAGAGGTCTGAACGGTTTGCTCATGGTTTGACAGACCGTGCGACCAAACTATGATAACCTTGCAAACCTATATAGTGGGTTCCGCACGGTTGGCGCACATATTTCCTAACTGTGCGCCTCTATCCAGGTAACCATGCATGCAATTTTTTTAATTCTGAAAATCCTTCTTAAAAACAACTGAACCCCCAAGACTTACATGTTTCTGACCTTGGCTTGGGCTTGAAACATTCTAGGTGTTTCCAAAGCCTCCTGGAGAGATTCCAAGGTGATCCGAACTTCTTCCTTCGAGATTGAAGGATCGGATTGAGGATCCACTCTCCTCTTGGTAAGTGGATTTAAACCTGTTACTTCTCTCATTCTTTCCTCTATCTTTCCTTGATCTTTTCATGGGAGATTTCCACCATTTTCCATGGATTTAAACCTATGATTTGAGATCTAGATCTAGTATTTCGGATCTAGATCTATTTTTAAGATCTTGATGCCATTGATCATATTTTTTTTAGTTTTAAGGAATTAAATCCAGAACTTGATCGACGACATTGTGTCGCTCAGTTTTTGGGGTTTCTCTTTGGGATAACTCCCATTAATAAATCGAGGTAGGTGGTTCCATCCCGACTTTCCAAATTGATTATCCTTGTATTTCTTGATTTATTTCAATTGTTGATTTAAATTCAATTGCTTAAATATACTTTCAATTAAATTGATAAAAAGTAGATTCCAGTGAATCGAGGTATTTGAAATGGTTTTGGCATGAAAATTTGAAAAAACCCCAATTCCATTGAATTGGGTGTGTTTATGGAAATTTTCTGATTTAAATTATTTAATTTAAATTGTGGATTTAATGGAAATGTTTTCAATTAAATTGTTGAATTTAATTGTGGAAATAAATTGTGTAATGATGGAATTGGTTTTGAATGGATTTTAAACTGGTGAAAATGAATTAAAATTATTTGATAGAAACCAAGTGGTTTTATCTTGTGAAAAAGTCATGTTTTTGAATAAAACCTATTTTGGTTTTAAATGGAAAGAAATTGGCACTTTTAAAATGGAAGAATGGGATTGATCATATTTTTAAGCAGTCTTAAAATACTTCACCCAACATGTAAGAGTGCATGTAAGCCTTAGGTAGTTAGTGAGTTATTTGGATACACTCTACGCTACGACAACGTTCTAAAACTTACTTGTGGCAGGTCACATGCCCAATGGGTTGGTGACGAGTCTCCTTTGTCTAGTGTCATAGGGAAGTGTGTATACACATTTTGCTGATTTCACATAGAGAGTGCATAATCCTATAACTGGTTAATACTATCGTACCTTTTGGAAAATGACTGTGTTGCTTGTTTTTTTATTTATATTTGAGATATAGATGTATGCCAATACTTTTGAACTACTTTACATGCCTACTGAATTTATATAAATTGTTTTATAAAAATGTTTTACTTAATCCATTGTTTTATAAATATTCCATCATTTGTAAAATCATTACTTAAAAATATTTATTTCCATCATTTGAAAATGTATAGCATGTTTTTTAAAATATTCTTTTTAATTTCCAAACCTGTTTATTTGAAAATTGAAAGAATTTATTTGGATAATCTATATTTGGAATCTGTTTTGGAATCTTTAGTGGTATCCTACTGGGATTAGGCTCACACCCTACTTTTTCCTTCAGGTGTTTATAGACTTTCTTCTTCCAGGTTCGAGAAAAGGGAAGGGATCTCTTAGAGGTGGATCCAGTTGTTGATCTTTGGTCTTAGTGAGTTGTGTCCTTATGGACCTTGGGGATGTTTTCCCTTTTTTAGTACTTGGGTTGTAGTACTTTGGGATTTTTATGCCTCTTTTTATTCTGGTACATTACTCCCAATGGAGTTTCTTTTTGATATGCATACTATCTTGTTTCTTTTCTTCTGCATTGTTGGTGGCAAAATCATTCCCACTTGCATGTTGTGTGATTCTAGGTGCTAGTCACCAACCCATGGGGATTAGGAATTCACTTTGGGATATGTTAGGGATGACTCAGTTATCGGGTTACCAGGGTACCTGGGCTGGTTTGTGACATGGGGTTGGACATACTTTCTGGTTTATCCTGTTTTGTCTTGGATTATATGATTATTATGGTATCTCATTTGTTTTTTATTTTTACTCTAGTTTTATCTCTTGTTTTTATTATATTCAAGACTTATTTATGTTATCCTGATATTCCTATATTATGTGATGGCCTGGTTCATGTGGCTTCTTTAGTTGACCCAATTTGGTTCATTATAATTTTAGGAAAAATGGCCCATAAGAGTGAGAAATCTTCATAAATAAATCATTAACCATAAAATAATTTCATAAAACTATGGAACTATAATAAATATAGAAAAAAAATTTATACGTAAAGATTAACTACCAAGACCATCAACATAGTGGATCGAGATTTATCACATGTTTCCCATTATAGATTAGGACGCACCTGTTTCCCATAGTGGATTAAACCCATCGACTTTTTTCCCATTGTTATCTCCTGAGATATAAATATTTACCCAATGTATTAGAGGGATATATAGTTCTCAGCCATCTCATAATGAAAATCATACTTATTTATTCCATAATATTATAAATCATTTATCATATTATCACATCATAACCCATTTAAAGAAAACAGGCTTCATAAACATATAGTCAATTCACCATAGAATAGCCAGTGAAAAATAAATGGGTTTCATAAACATTTTGTAAATATAAAAATTAACCATCCAAAGAAATAATAAGGATGGTATTATTCAATCTTATCCCCAATAAAGTGTGATTAACATCAAAGGATGTTATCTTAGATGGAAAATTATTTTGAAAGATCACATGGAACATTTCATGAGGAATATAGACTTTCCACTTTGAAAAACACTTTTTAAAACCAACAAAAATCCAAATCCTTTTCAATAAAAATAACCTTGTAAAATTATAAAGTAAGCTTTAAAAATCATTTAAATTTTTTTTTGAGGAAAATATCCCTTCCATTTTAAAAATCACATTTTAAAATGAAAAATTCATAAAACATTATTAAAATACCTTTAATTGAAAATAAACTTTTAAACTTATTAAGTAATATTTAAAATAATGATTTGATCATGATTCTAGAAAATATTTTTCATTCCATACATGTTAAAAAATATTCCTTTCATATTTTCAGTAAAATCCAAACGAGCATTGTTATGAAAATGACATAAATATTTCTTTCAAAACAATTTGTAAAATGGTAAAAATATGTGTAAAAAATAATTGATTAATATTTTAAAGGATTTAAAAACATTTTTGAAAACATTTTTGTAAAATATTATTTTTAAAGTAAAATGATTTTTTACCAAAGTGAAAATAAAGTCAGTTTTCTTTTAAAAAAATTATTTTGAACTCTTGAGTATATAAAGAGATAAAAATTAAGGGAAGTCGTGTTCTCATGATATAAATAGGGGGAAAATTTAATGAGTTTCTTGAGATATGGATCATAGTATTTCATCATCATAAGAATAAATATAAATAATCCTGATAAATGATGAGATTATATCATAAAACCCTTACCACTTTGGTAAATTTTGTAACGTAAACAACATTAAAGATAGATCCTAAAATGGATATGTAAATCAAAATAATTTTCGTTATAAGCATCATAAAATAAATTTATGGTTAGTATATACACCACATAAAAGAAACATATACTGAATATGGAATGTGTCTCACATAAAATTAAAGTGATACGGAAATCCCTTACAATAAGTATCAACTTCCTTCAAAAATGTTGTAAAATCCTATATAATAAAAATAATTTTATTATAAATATATCAAATAACCATAATTATTTATATCATACCATATATTATTTACTTATTACCTTTTATTACCTTTTTATTAACAATTCTGTGGTAAAGTCATGTTTTGGGCAATAATTTCTTTGTTTTTCATGTATGCTTTTATTTTTTAGTTTTTATGCCTATTACATTGATCATGGTTAAATAATATCCATAATTTTAAACATGATATAAGTATCATATATATTAAGTATATATTTATTTATAGTGATCCATAAAAGTTAGATATAAAAAATGAAATACATCGTTCATGGAGATGGTAGGTCGTGTGTACGCATGAACATTGCTTCAATTTTACTAGTGGGGATAAATAAAGAAATTTAAATAATATATTAAAATTTAAGAATATTTTTTATTTCATATATATCACATATTTTCATTAAATCCATCCATATTACCTTCCATGTAAAAATTAACAAATCACATCACTTCGTGAGGTGGTAGTCCGCTGTACACATGGATGATGTAATCGTGTTCCCACAGAATGGAAGGAAATAAGGAACATGTGATATCATGATTCAAAAGGAATAATAATATCATAAATATAATATATGAGAAATAAATCCATCATCATATCCATTCATGATAGGTGGTGATGGAAAATGACTAACATCGGTTCATGAGGCGGCAGTCTACTTTATACACAAATTATGATTTCATAACCCATTAAATGGAAGAGGAGAATTATTTAGGTTATTCAACTAAAAATATAAAATATAAGTATATTTAATATAATTATATTATTATATAATAATTTTTTAATAAAAATTTATGTAGGTTTAAGTATAAATAAAATAAAACACTTGATTTGGGGCGCTACCTCTTCTTCAGAAAAATTCTTTTACTTTGCACCAAAAGGATTCTTAGGTTGGATTTATGACAAAAATAAGGCTTATAGGATTATAGAAGTGAATTAATGAAGTTATTTTTGCAGTTATTGGATGAAACAAAGGGTTTTTGAAGTGTGAAGTGGAAAGGAGAGGGGGTGACCTTTTATAAGTGAGTGGAACACTTATAATTTTTGAAAAGAAAAAGTTGTAACCACATTTTTCACATGGAACAAGTTCAAAAATGGTCCATTATCAAAAATATAAGAGATAAATTCAAAATATGTATATAAAATTGGTTTTTTATATGTTTTGGGTCATTTTTAACCCTCATCGTTTTAGTTTAACCCCCACTAAACCTATTTTTACCTTAACTGCGGTAATTAGTTTTTATTTTTTTTACTGTTAATTATTGTAAAAAATTAATTTGAACATATTAGGAAATATACGTTATTATAATTCAAAATATGGAATCCATTTTTTCTAAATTCCATTTACATATGTTGAAAATTTTAATTTAAAATTAATCCTGTAGACTCGACAAGAAAGTAATTTTCCAAAGAGAAAATATTAAAAATGATTATATTAATTCAAAAAAATATTTTATAAGATAAACTGAATGTTTCATATAATTCAAGCTAAACTTGGTGTTTCATGTAATATAAGATAAAATCGGCGTTGCATGTAATGCAAGCTAAACTCAGTGTTGCATGTAACATAAAATATGAAAATGATTATATTAATTCAAAAAATTATTTTACAAAACCTTGGGGTGTCATACTATCGATGTATGGATGGGGTAGTAAAATATTACATCCCATCCCATCTATGTGGATATGTATACAAATAAATGGCATAAGGCGATACTATGGGATAAAGGAAAGAGTATATAAAGTCTGATCCCATGCTTTTCCCATGAGATAATGGCGAATGGGTATAAAAAGTCAAGGAACAAGGAGCCTATCCCATCACCACACTCTAAATAAAATTTTAACATCTTGAAAAACATATATATCCTCCAAATACCCATTCTAAATCACTTACTAATTACCATGTAGTATGGGAAAACCGTATAAAAAATCAAGTGAACAATACAAGAATTTAGACTTAAATTTACTTCTTTAGAAAACAATACAACACAAAAAAATACAATTTCATTTTATCTCCAAGTCTATTTATTCATTTTAAAAATACAAATTAGTTTGAGGGGAACCTTAAAAAATACTAGAGACAAAAATAAAAAAAATAGAAATATTGAAAGAAAAATTCTAAATTCAAACACAAGAATACCCTAGGTCACATTCAACACTATCAAATTAAAAATTCAAAATATTATATAGGTTAATGAATTAGACTATAGTCCCCCTTCATTCATGCACCCTGATGTGCCATGAATAGTTTCTATCACCAACTTTAACATTGAGGATAAACCACGAGAGGGGAATAAATTGTTCCCCAAAAACCACCATCTTTGTTAGGTCTAAGAAACCATCAATCTTATTGAACATAAATGAAAAACAAAAGGGACACCATAATTCCATCAACACCATCAAGAATATAAAAAAATAGTTTGGAAAATCAAAATGTATTTTTCTTCATATAATCAACCAATAAAGTAAAAAAACTACCACACCCACCTCTATAGCTAAAAAAACTCCTCCTCACCACTTCAAAAAAGAATTTAAATCACCATCGATAAGGAATTATTTTATCATGGCCTAACCTCCACATATATCATATTGTATCCATGTTATATAAGGTCACCATTATATTAAAATGTTACACTTTTTCCTCCAGAAATCCTTGATTGAACCTATCAATCAGCTACCCTAAAAGTAGACTTTGGAGATAGTATTGAGGAATAATGAAACTGAATTAAAGATAAAGGAAGTAGAAAATGAATGTGATAATGGGAGCACTTGGGAAAAGGGTGATGTATATGAAGGATAAATAACCCTCTATCACAATCCCAATCAACTACAAAATATAACTCTTCAGACTCAGATAAGGTCATATTCATTGAGAAGGGAAGAAATTGTAGAAGATCGAAACAACCAAGTAATTAAAAACTAGAAAATAATAATAAGGAACCAATAAAGGAAACCCAAATCCAGACCCACCATCAGTACACCTAGAAATAAAATCAAAAAAAATATGATCCAAAGAGAACAATTAATTAACCATAAATCTCCAGGAACTAGAGTGGGTTCAATGGTAATAAAGGCCATGAGAATCAACAGTAAAATGAATAGATGATTCCAAAAAGGGAAATTAGGTTGGTAAAATCTAGAATCATTACTCTAAGAAGGATTTTGAAAAGATTGAAACTAGGAGAGAATCTTTAATAGGGGCTACAATAGAAATCGATCTCAAGATATGGTGAGGAAGAGGATAATAAATGGAGAAACTATATGAACTACATATAGGGGAACCCAAGGGGAAAATTGTATAAGTTATAGGGAAAATATATTGATCATGAAATCAAAGAAAGATTGATCCCACAAAACCACCTCACGGTAGAGGAAAGCAATAAAGGTGAGTAGGAATAGAGTAAATCATTGGGAAGAGAAATCCTAATTCTCTAAGAGGATAAGCTACACGAGAGAGGATAGATCCAAAAAAATGGATCCATTAAAATTAAACATTCTAACAATGAAAAAACAACTAATTTTATAAATAATTATGTATAATACAATGTAATTAACATGATAAAAGTAGCACATAATAACTCAACACGTGATCATAAAAAAGTATAAAGTTTAATGATAATTGAATTGCATTTTCACTTTTTTAAAAGTATAATTAAGAATTTATTAATTTTCAAAACATTTTTTTTAATTCTCTTTGCCCTATACTAATTTCCTCCTATATCTTAAAGAGTATGAGAGGGAATAGGGGTATACCTCCCAAATAAATTATATATAGTCCCTTTAGGAATATAGGAAAATTATTTATGTCACTAAAATCTAAAAGAACCTCCTTGATAATAAATTATAATTAGGTAAATGTCACTTCCATTCAAGGACGGTGAACCTAGGAAGCTAATCCATGTTCTCACTTTCAATTCTCTTAGGAAAATTCTTCATAGTAGTTATCCTAGAATTTATCAAAGAGATTAAAAAGATTACAAGGGTAATAAATTTGGTCGCAATGGATTTATACCCACTTCTAATATAAAAATAATAAAGTGAGAGGATTAGAGGGGGTGTGACTTTATCTTTTCAAAAGTGATCCTCCACAACCACTTGGGTCCACTAGAATAAAGATATAAGAAGGATCCATATGATGTGGGAGAGTGGAAGAAGAGAGAACTAAAGAAGGATTATAGATAAAGGATGGGGTGAAATATTGAGTGAATATAATTGTAGGGGTTTATTTTTAGAATGAATTTTAAAATACCCCCACTATGAAAGAACAAATTTATGACTCGGCACCTAGTGTTGTATTCACCTGGGTACTAGCCCCCTTCTCACACCTTCTCCTCCCAAAGTCCTTTCATGCCTCCTATAAATCAAAATATATGAAATTAATTGAAAAAATAAATCTTAAATAATAAATTAACCCAAAATGGGCTAGGGTATTTAAAATCTACCCATTATTGAGATTCTTGTTTCTGATAAACTTTAATTATCTTGTTTATGGAATAAATTCAACCTTTGGTTCTTCACTTTAGCTTCTCATTCCCAAGTCTTATCTTGGATCCTTATATGTTCCCACAAGAACTAAATGATAGGGATAAATTTTTCCTATAACACTTTCTAACATTGATAAATGATTCAAATAAGATACTATAGATATGATAGATTAGATTCCATATCAACATCATTTTATTAGATCATGTGTGAGGGTTCAGGTGTATAACTCCTCATTTGAGAAACATGTAAGGTGTTATGTAGGGTATTTAACATTGGGTATAAAGATAACTGATAGGTAACCTCTATCACTTATATAAGGTTTTAAATATTTTCTAATTTTCTAGGGGTTAATTTCCCTTTATCACCTATTCTTCAATGACCCAACATTAGAGAAACATGAATAAACACAATATAACTAACCTTAAATTACATAGGTTTCCTCTAATAATTGGAATAATATTTATTTCAACTCTTTTTATCATTGATACATTTATGAATTAGCTTTACATGCTCAATCATTTCATGGAAAAGACTGGGAATAATTATGGAAGTCTCACCTATCTCTTCTCAACTAAGAGTCGAGTAACATGGTCTATGATATAATTACTCATAAGGGGTCATATGAATAGACAATTGATATCTATTACTATATGAAAAGTCCACCAAAAATAGGTTTTCCTACTATAATCCACTTCAATTATGAATTCAATATTGAATAGTATCTTTTAATATCTGAATATTCCACTTGGATTGGTTGCAAGTCTGAGGATGAAAAGAAGTTCTCAATTTCAACTGAGTCCCCATTTCTCATTAAAGGCATTTCTAGAACTAGATTGTAAACCTATGACCTTTATCAAATATGATTATATCTAGTACACAATTAATATTTAATATCACTATGATATGTAACTTTACGAATTCATCAACCAATGAATCCTATTTTATGGGTAAATTGTGACATGTTTTGGTTAGACAGTCCATAATCACCCACACAACAGCTTTCCATTTTTAGGATCATGGTAAAATAGTAATAAAATCTATAATTATTTCATCCCACTTCCATATGGTTATAGTGACCAAATAAAGTATACATGCATACCTTTTATTCTCTTCCTCTAATAGCTGACATGTATAGAATTGATATCAATCATGGCCTTTTTCACTTCAATCCATTATTTAAAATTAATTTGGTTCAGTACATTACCTTTATCCACCATAAAGTGACATTTTTTAAAGTTTAAAATCAATTTCATTATAATTTATCTCTTCAAAAAAAATCAATATTCCAAATACATCTTTCAAAAGTAGTTACATACAATCTAAATTCATCAACAAATATCTCTAGGATACTTTAAATAAGTTCTAAAAATATTATTACCATGTAGTGTTGGAAAGTACCTAGGGAATTACATAAATCAAAAGGAATTATTTAGTATGAAAACACACTGAAGGGGTAAGTAAATGTGATTTTTTCCAGATATTTTGGTGTTAGGGGACCTATAAGTAGTCAGAAAATTAATCAAGAAAATAGTAGTGACCTTTCCTAGTTAATCTCTCTAGTATCTAATCTACAAAAAGAATTTGTAAGTTGTATTTTTAGGTCACATGATTCAGTTTTCTATAATAAATATAGACCTTCCGACTATTTTTAATCCTATTGAGCACTAATTCATTGTTTTTATTTTGAATAATAGTGATTCTAGATATTTTTGGAACAAAACTGATGGTACTCACCCACTAGGAGTCTAAAATTAGGTATATGATTCTAGCTCCAAAAATAATCTCAATTTTTTTTAAATAATTCCATCAGTATTAGTTTTAACCTTATTTTAATATGAATCATAGGTTTTGATTCACTCTCAAATAGGATTTGGTTCATGAAAAAAGTTGGATTAATCTTAGGGGTTTCCCCTAATGTCTGTCCTAAATCATTAACATGTTTTTTTAGAATAGTTCACAGTTGGTGTTCCTGATTAGGTTCTAAGTTAATTGAAATTATCATAGATATTTTTTAATCTTCCATAAGATATTAATATTTAATGTTTGATGGGAATATTTTTAACTCTAGTTTGGTTGGTTTTTTTAAGTATGGGATCAATTTATCTTCATCCATACTTGCAACATGTATGTGTAAAGAAGATAAATCAATTAAAATTTTAAGAAGATTATCAAAAAATTATATATATGATTGTTCTTATAATTTGTTTTTGAAAAATTTTGGTTTAAGATTCAATTCATTTTTAGAAACAAAATTATCAATAATTTTTAGTGATTTCAGAGCTACTTCTAAATTTATTATCTCATCTATAATTCAAATTTATTTATTTGAGTATAAAATGGTTTCATTATGAGAAATATAAAGAAAAGAATACTCTTCTTGAGGGGATTTCATAGAATTTAGAATACTAAAATTAACATTATATTCTCCAAAATCTATAGAAATCATTCATTCATGAACATTTGTTATAGTTTTTTATATTTTTCAAAAATGGATTCTCTAAGATAATGGTAGAATGAGAATTACCACTCTAATATTATATATTCATGATGTAAAAGTCAACAGGGAATAAAAAAACTTTTACATTTACCAATAAATCATTCAAAACTCCTATAGGGTAAGTTATAGCTCAGTTGGCTAAATGTAACACCACTCTAGTTGTCTCTATCTCTCCCGCCACTAATGAATAATAAATTGAGTGAGGAATAATATTTATTGATGCTCCCAAATAATATAGGGAATTGGTGAAAGTTATATTTCCTATAGTGAAAGGGATATTAAAAGTACCTAGATCCTATAATTTTCTAGCTATTTGTGGTGTGATTAATGGAAAAACATTCTTACCTAAATTTAACGTTTCATCTATATATATTTTTCTATTTTTAGTACACATTTCCTTGAGTAATTTTTCATACCTGGTAATCTAATTGATTGAATTCATCAAGTGGATATTGATTTCCACATTCTTAATAGTGTCCAATATTTCTTATTACAGATCCTCTTTAATATTTTTCTTTAACGGACTCATTCTTGAAGTAAATGGAAGTATGGGTTGGGGTAAATCCTCCATTGTAGCATTACCCATGTCCTTCTTTATTGTTTGTGTCTCTAAAGGTGCCTACACTTATTATTCCATGGGTTTTGGTTCTTTTTCCTTGAGCTTTTTATTTCTAGATTTATCTTTCTTTGATGTTTCAACATTGTCTTACACTTTTCTTCCACTTCTCAAAGAAATGTATCTCTCGTTACTCTTGGGGTTAGGAACTAATTGGAGAATAATTTTACCTTAACCTTGATTTACCAAAGTGTTTAGAGTGGTAATTATCTTTCTATACTGTAATTTTAACTATTTAATTTAAAATATGTGAGTTTTCAAGGTGGATTATTGATTTCCTTTATGATCTACTAATTTTATTAATAAATCCTTCATGGAGGGCTCCTAGTTTAATCCTTGTGGTTGGTATCTTATAAAAGGTTGATATTTGTTCCTTTAAAATGGAAGGGGCTAAAATGATTATTGAAAATTCTTCTAGAATGGTATTATATGAGGCTTCTAATTTCTAGATCCATTCTATACTATTTATTACTCTTTGAATACACGATTTCATAGTTTTTTTGGTACTATATTTGGAACATAGCATCACAACTATCAGTTCTTCTCACTTTAGGATAATATTCTATAAAATTATCCACTAAATGGTATAGCTAGAAAAATAAAGGGGCTATAAATATTGAAGCTTTCACAACTTTGTTCAAGGTTAACTATCACACAAGAGAGTTTATCTTTTCAATTTTAGTTTCAACAAAATGATAATTAGAACTATTTACCTCGTGTAAACCTATAATATTGGCTCTTGTATTGATTTGTTAAGAGTTTTTTTAGATCTTATCTATAAAATATCTATCCTAAAATAGAAATTTTTTCTATTTGGGATTATCCTAAGGAAGAATATAATATTTTGTAATAATTTTTTAGAATTCCATGATAAAAAATACTAAGAAGTGGTGGTCCTTAAAGGATTAATGTGATCAGAATGTATTTAGCTACTTGAACCTCTCTCAAAACTCATATAGAGTCTCTATACTATCTTTTCTAATCCCATGTATCTCATTCCTCGGTTGGGTACTTCTCTAAGCTGGGAAAAACTTCTAAATAATGGACCTCTGGACTTCACCCCAGGTTGTGACCTCTCGGAGCTATAATTTGTACATCCATTATTTGGTTGATCCTTATAGGGATAACAGAAAGGACTTCTAACTAATCTAATATTTTGAGACTCCTCTTGGTTTTAAGGTGTCTCACATAGTCCCAGAATCTTTCAGATACTTGTTTAGGTATTCTACTTCCATTCTGTGGAACTTAAGTAGAAATGAAATTAGTCCATGCTTGAGTTAAAAATAAAATTGGTTGTTTGGTTCTAACATCTGATTATTATTATGATTGAAATTATATGTATATATTTCTTTAAGGGTTATATTCAATTGACCTAAATTTTCATCCATAATACCACTATAAATAAAATTTTAGATAAAGTATAAGAGGATGGGGAATAATTCAATGGGATAGTGAAAAAAAATTATCCACTTGCCCAGTAATCCTTGGGTCTTAGACTATAGGTATCAATGTTCTATAAACCTCTGAATTAAATCCAAATAGGTAATCTAAACTATTCCTACTAATTATCAAAAACATCTCAAATAAAAGAAAAAAACACAAACAAAAATCACTAAAATCAGCCTGACTTACCAAAAAAAGTGTTGGGTTGGTGTGATGGTTGTCACAGGCCTTGTAGTAAACAAATTTTGAACGCAAGTAGTAATATAGTATAGTGTGACATAGGTTTTATCTCGAGAGGCAATATTTTCAATGTGATATTTGTGTTAAGTGTGTGGGTTCGGTTTTTTTTATAAAATAAAAAATGAATATGTGTGTATATGAATTAAATTGAAAGGGTGTTTAAAATCAATTATTAAAAAGTGGTATCACCTTGAATATTCACTTACCTAAATATTCTAAATCATGATTCACTCAATTATATTCTCATTCTCTCTCACTGATTGTATGAAATCTCAAACAATTTCCCTTACTCATTAGATTTAGGATTGTAATTATCACTACACTACCTAATCTTTCCTACCCAAGAAACTGGAGATCTCATATTACCCCTAAACCCAAATCCACTTACTTCAACCATATATAAAATAAATTAGGTCCAAGGGGCCTATGTTTGAAAACTGTTAGGAAGAGAATGAAGGAGAATAAAATATTAATAAATAATAGAAATCTCATATTATCTATGATAATAACACAATTCCAATAAGATAAAATATAATATAAATTATCATTAAATATAATAATTCATATAGAAGAGGGGTAGGTGAAGTCTACTTGGATCAACCATAGAATTGTAGTGTTCCATCACTAAATAGATTACACAGTCATAAAAGGAAGAATAGAATAAATTAAAACACTAGCCCTATTCTTTACATTGATTTCCATCCCCCTTAATAGGGGTAAGATGAGTGTTCAAGGACCTTAAAATCTTGGATAGTCTTTATGCACTATGATTAGATCAAGATCCCCATGTTAATAGCACAGACTCCTTCCATGTGTTTATTCTTTCACCTAGAATTTTGACCCCAAACCCTCTCTATCTAGATCACTTCCATGTTTATATCTCAAAGGGTATATATTTCATCAATAAGTTTATTTTGTGAATCTTCTTGGCTATGTTTTCTTCTCATGATCATTGTATTATTCAATCGATTGATACATATTGCATGGAATCTTGAGAGTATTTTACCTGGCTTTGGAAGAAACTAAAAATATGGATTTATTTTAAGTCGATCCAAAAGAGATTTTGAGAAATAATTTAATTTTCACACGGTTAGGAAAGTGTAAAATTCGCCTACTCTTTCATTTTAGCGCATCCACTCAAATTACTCTTAAATTATAGTTTCATCATGTATAAAAGTCTAAGAACCTTATAAAAAGTAATATGATCCTTAAAAAAATCCAAATAACCCATATGCTTTGAATAATCACCCTTATGCTCTAGTAAATGACCCTTATGGAATATAGATGACCCCTACAAAATGGATAAATCACCCTTAATAAATGTCTAAGTTAGCATTATGAAGTGTGTGATCACTTTTACATTTTGACCCCATGACCCTTACAAAATGATGATAATCCTAATGAAATATAGGTTTACCCTTATAAAATTAAAATTTTCTCCTATGTTTTCTCATAAGAGTCTTTTACTTTGTAATTTACTCAATGACTATTGTAGATGACTCTTATATAGCATTAGAATTACTCTTACAAGCTAGAGTAATTTTCCATTTTCAAGTCTAGAGAAACTTTTAAAAATCTGCAACTTCTAGATTTCAATTATACTTAACTTAAACTATCCTATAGAAATCTTATAGTTCCTATATGCTATAAATTACCTATAAATCATGAGAAATCACAAACTTAGTGTGGGATTTATCCAGGTTAATACTAAAATGATATAATTAATGAAAAATCATGATTATTATGCCTATTTGTAATTAATTTCAAATTAAACATTAATACAATACCATTTATTCTGAATTAAATTAAAATAAAGGTGAAAATTCTATCAAATAATAAAACATAATTTCCAAATTTGTTTCTTGATCAATGTGTTAGTCATATTTTTTGTTATGTTTGGGATAACCCTTATATATCACCTTTGTTCATGAGAATGACCCTTACATATCAATCCTTAGTAACATAAAATACCCTTATGTACTAGAGTTTACCTTTAGATATCACCCCATTTACCCATATATGTTGGTACTCAGTTATAGAAAAGACCCTTATGTACTAGATTTGACCTTTACGTATCACCCATTTTGCCCTTACATATCCCCTTTGTTACAGAATTTACCCACATATATCACAGTGTAACTCTATACTTTACCAAAATTTTAGTACATAAAATTCTTCACTATGATACATAAAAGTAAAATATTGATAAATAAAAGTTAAATGTTCATATATAAGATTAAAGTTTCCCCATATGTAAAAGTAATTTCCTTTTCCATAGAAATTATCTTTATGCATCACCCTATTTAACCCTTACATATTGAGGAGTTCTCAAAATTTTCAAAAACATAAGATTCATTTCCCGTATAAGTAAGATCAATTTCCTCCATGCATAAGAGTAAATACCTTTTCTAAAAAACATTTTTTTGACCAAAATCGTATTTTATGATTGATAGGTCCATTATCATTCACAAACCATTATATTTGGAAAACTAAAAACATAAGAAATTCCCTTCACCATGATAATATTTGTTCCATGGTTTTATAGAGATTGAATGTTATCACATAGAGAGTCATTTCAATAATAATTCCCTAGTACATATCAAAGTTAAGAGAGAAAGAGATACTTGACTGGGTTTTAAAAGAGAAAATGCCCGAGTGGATTACAACACAATTCATGCATCTTGATTTTTAAATTCAGAGTGCCCCTCCATTTTGTTTAACCCTTCCCATTTATCTCAAACCCTAGATGATCAGAGTAGGATTAAGGATCAACCCATTTTTTATCTCAAGTGAGTTTTTCCTCTCTTCTGCTTAGTTCCCTCCCTTGTTATTCTTCAATGAGGAATTGTGGAAACCATTGGCTTCGGTTTTTTTGAACTTTATTTAGGGTTTTTTATATATATTATTTTGTTCTAGGTTATTGATATTTTCCTAAAAAGTTCTAGTTGTGTAATCATCCTTCACTTCCTATTATTGCATAGTTATAGATGATATAAGGGATCCAAGAGTTATATTGTATATTAATATGTAAAATATGGGATTATCATGCTTTATTTTCAGATTGGTAAATGGTATATATTGACCTTAAGAATATAATAATTTTTAAATAATTTAATTAAATAAGAATTTTGATTCATATATTGTTATGGTTATGTTCATAATATTGGATGTTTTTATTTTATAGTTTGCAAGTTGGTTTTCTATTATTATTAAAGTATATGAAATTCATATCAAAATATATTAATATACTTAAATATGTTAAGATGAAAAGGATAATGACCATGTCATTGATAATATTATATAAATTTCATGATATGAAATACCACTATATTGTACATTTTATTTAGTGTTATCATTGTTATATGATGTTTTGATGATTGTTTTAACCTACTCTTAAATAATAATAATAAACTATAGTGATACATGTAACAACCCCAAACCCAGCAACCCATAGTCAATGTTGTTATATTAAAATATCATAGATACAGGAGATAACACCACCAAGTATCAATCATTTTTGTAGTCTTGAAGAACTAGATACATACATGGTTCTCTTATTACATT